>JBAIZL010000003.1:129388533-129391033 GCA_036971475.1 Prosapia bicincta | reverse complement strand
GAATCCGGCTGGACCCCATACATTTTATAATTTATTGAATAAATATTAGAAAAAACTTTATTAACATCAATTGACATCCACTATAGGTTTAAAAAACATATTTCATCTTGATTGGATGAATAAAAACGTATTTTATTAACAACTGGAAATTTGTACAAAATATAGGCTATATAAAGAGAGTGTGGCCCAATAGAAGGAATTTAAAAAGTAAAAAAGTATATTTCACTTGACTCCAAGAATACCTGAATTTGATAATTCTGAAGCGTTATGAGGGCCGCTTAGTGAGGATGCCTGCCTTAGAGTCTTAGGCCCTGGTATCGTTATGACAAAGTCTTCCGCCTTTAGAATAACACCAATTACCCGAGTGCGGAAGTTACAAATGTGAGGTTGGTTCCATGAGGGCATTACTCTAAAGTAGACTGACGTCTTCCACTTCTGAGGAAACGTTTATTCTAAGTCTGTAGATGCAGAATCAGTCGAATACGTTTTCTTCAAACGAGGGAAATTTATTTGTCACTGTTTAAACGGTTAAAAAGACCGTCCCTATTGGAGCTAGACTAATATACGTTTTCACTAATCTGACTGGAAAACATAACCCCAAACTTGACGTAATGAATGAATATTGCACGTTTCCTGGCTTTCTCTATAGAGAAAGTAATTCGCGAATGGTTTATTGCTTAAGCGATAGCATCACGAAAACGGTTCAGCGGCTGTGCATATACTCAATCAGTCGCAACTTTTCTTACTTTCATCGATAAACACTTTCTTTTCTTTGTACTCTCTCACTAAAGTATAACAAGATAGGCCATTCAGCGTGTTCGGCGTCACCAACAGCCCGTGACAGTAGCTTGTTAGCTTCTGGCAAGTTCGCACATTAGAAGCAGATCTCATAATGTTTTAAAATCTTTGAGAGTTTAAAAAGCCTGGTTATCTTAAAACTATTTTCACAGAGCGTAAAAGATGAAACTTCAGTTAAACCAAGTAAACTAAAATGATTTTTCACCGTTGTTAAACCAAGGTTGGGCCTACATTGTATTTCACGACCATTCCTTACATGCAAGTTTCCTTATATGTACATCAAAGTGTTAATATTTATTTTTATTTGTTTTTTAATGACAAAGATTAATATCGGAAAGAAGTTATTTTTTAGATTATATTTTTAAAAGCAAATAACGTTTATACCAAAAGGAGTCTAATTTAGACTGAGGGATTTAAATAGATTTTACGCCTTCCTGTCGATAACTAATGCCACGCAACGTTAACTAATTTGACCTTGAGTCTCCAACACATCGAGTCACTGCAGAAAACAATCATCACATTTGTAGGCTATTTGCCTTGTAAAAATCGCGTTTCGCTATTTTTTGTGCTTTGTATAATTTAATTACTTTATTGAAAATCCTGTCAAAGTGTCTGATAATTTAAAAAACAAAACATTCAAACTACACATTATCCTTTGTTTAAATGTGACAGGAGCTTTGAGTGGTTGTATTATTAGCAAGCTGTATGGCCAACTATTTATACAAACGAAATATTTCTGTAGCTATTTGGAAAGAAAACTAAATACGAGATTAAAGGAGCCAAGCATTTTATTTAGTCGTGAGCTGAACATATCTTCAGAGTAAAATTAACGCCTGTAGAAAAAGCGAAGTACATTAAAAATATGTATTGTTAAAAATGCCAGGGTTTGAATAAAAAATCATAAAACTAGTTTTAAAAAATTTTAAAAGGCATTCGTTATTATTTTTTTTAATTTCTAAATCTAAAGATATTTGTAACTGTGAATCAATTAAAATGGGTCTGTAATTAAAAAGGTGGCTTAAAAGTCCTTCTTAAAGGTGTCATGGCTCACACCTGAAGATATCAGGGTGGCATCCCTGATAGATCTAGCCTCTATCAAGGCCATTAACACAAGACATTCTACTTCTGGAGTTGTTTAAAAAGATATCGTCTTACCTATATAATAGAGGAGGCGGTGCATGGTTATGTTTGTAAAAAAAATAGGAGTATACTATGAGAAGGAGTTTATGGTAGGAGTTTACTGCCATAAACATTCTTATCTATTTTGCTACTAATATGTTAAAACGTTTTGTAATTTCCGAACAATAAAATAAGCAATAAAACAAAAATTACAACGCATACGAAATTCAATGATATTCCTGTTAATTAGTTGGGCGAACTTTCAAATTAAAACCTTGTAATAGTCAATAAATTTTGTAAAATCATTGAGTCAAAACGTTTTCGACTGCACTCAATCATTATCAGGAAATTGCCGGAAACGTCTACAAGTGTTTTTTTTTTTTTGGTTATTTACTCTATCACACGCTCCATTAAATTGTTACATTACAAGATTTAAAATAAAAATACAGAGAAACCGTTGCATGAAGTGACCCGTACTGTAAATAAACACCCCCAAATAAATACATTTACTGTGATCTCCCAAACATCTTATCTTTATAATTTTATTTACACTGTGTAATTTATATATAATATTTATTAAAAT
>JBAIZL010000003.1:129343533-129383533 GCA_036971475.1 Prosapia bicincta | reverse complement strand
CAATAAACAGGTTAATCTAACATGATAAAATTTCCTCTTGATAATTCTGATCAATTTTCAACCACAATTTGGGTATAAAGAATAAATATTTGTAGTTTATATTTAGACACAAAGTGCAAACTTTAACTGTAAGTATCGTTCCAAATACTTTTGATACTTTAAATGTTTTTCTGATAAGCAAACATCTCATTTGGTTAATTCACCTGTGAACTAATCAATAACACAAAAAGTAAAATATGGTTCATGGAAATACAACATCAAGCCTAATTTCTAAGGTTTATAATGAAGATACTATTTGATTATTACATTTGTTATAAGAGTATTCAGAAATAGTTCAGATTTATGAAAAGAAATAGAGAGTTTATGCAATACATAGGAAGTGAATTAAGTTTCATTTTCGTTTCATTCCTTTTCAGGGGTATTTGCAGCAATATTCATTTTGCTGCCTTGGGTACTAGTTGCACTAGGTATACCACTGCATACATAAACTTATCAAGTAATTCAAGCTCCTGGCCTCTTTGCCGACGTTTTGCTTGTTTCATTGAGTTACTGCTCTTATTGAGTTAGGCTGTTTCAACACAAAGCTACAAAAATCGTTTGGCGAGGACTGTGTGGAGACATTACTATGTTTAAGCTACTTGTGATATCTGATGAAATGTTTTTACTCTTTTGACAATCATGTTATATTACACCTGATGAGTTGGAATTATGAACCTACCTGATCTAATAACCAAAGAGATACAGTGTAATAAATACACAAAAACCTCTTAACCACAAACTTTCTTTAATTTACCCTAATGTACATTTCAGTTACAAAGTAACCATCCTCAGAGGGATAACATACAAAGACTGGTATGTCTTTGTCAGTCTGTCAGTCTTTGTATGTTATCCCTCTGAGGATGGTTACTTTGTAACTGAAATGTACATTAGGGTAAATTAAAGAAAGTTTGTGGTTAAGAGGTTTTTGTGTATTTATTATTAAATTCAACCACAGTATATTCCTAATAAATAGTAAGAGATACAGTGTTTTTAGTCAATACTAAAATCTTTGAGACAATAACAAGTCAGTATGAGAGATAAGTATGTTTACTATTAATATATTTAATAAATGTTTCTTTGAGTACCTAATGCTTATTTTCATGAAACAAAACCCTTCAGTTCCCATCATATAAGAATTTATCCCACCATTGTATTATATTTTATGTAAGAATATATGCTTTAACTTATGTTTTTAATTATTTGGTTATGAGTTATAGATTATAGTTATGTTTTTAAAATAATATTTAAAATATATTTTTGCTTAAATTAAGAGATAAAATATGATTTTATACATCTATTCTTATATTAAAGGTTATATTCTGAACAAACGAGTAGGTTGTGTTACTTTATTTATTTTTTGAAGTAAAAGCTTTTAACCCGAGAATGCCCATGCTATTAAATTGAATCCAACAGATGCTCTGAAGGAATTATTTTATATTTTCATTGTATCCGACTGAGGTTCTAAATATGCTTTCTCAAGAATGTTGGCCATCTATTATTCAAATTTCAAGTAGATAGTGTGGTTAAGAAAGTTACCAAGGGTGAGATAACTGGCAGGGCTGTGCCTATGTTAAGGAGCGCCAACATGTACGAGCGATTACTTGAGTGCTGTGTTAGGAGTAACCTAACGGCATGACTAATTGAGTAACTGTCAATATTCTACTTTTTCTATCTGTAATTTTACATATAAATGTATTTAATAAATTGTTTTTTTTATCAATGAAGAAGTTTAAAGCTTAATATAATCCATAGAATTGAAATTTATAATTTAAAATGCATAATAACATTAATCACTTTAACATTAGTTTATAACTATCCAAACTTTAAATTTTGTAAATTTGCGAAAACTTACTGAGAAGGATGTTTTCGATCGCTATGTGGCGATCTTCATCAGTGAATTCTGCTTGGAGATGTCGGGTCAAGCGGTGACAGTTTTAAAGGCAGGTTTTCAATAGTATCAAAGAGTATGTGTGATTTGTATTGTGTTTGTTTGATTAATATATTTTTACTTTGTGTCTGTAAATTTCATATTGTTCTACAGTGCGAGTAATCGCGGAAGTTTCCATAGTGCAAGTGATCCCAGGTTAAAGCAACGCCTAACTTAAACTTACCTTAACTTAAACTTAACTTTCTGTAAACACTACAGAAAACTTATTGGATGGAAATAAACATACAATTTCACATTACTATAAATTTCCTTCTAATTAATAGTATCAGTATAAATTTCATCAGGTTTTGACTATGATGAGTTTAAGAGTTTTCCATTAACTTTATATTCCTTTATTGTTAACTAGTTTATCTATTAACTACATTGCTCAATTAAGTTTTCACTTCTGTCAGCCGGTACCACAACTGCCACTTTCCTGCCACTTTTTTAAAAATTGTATGTAGAGTATTGGGTTTTTTAACCCGGCAGAGGTCACGTGAAAAATAAAACGTGAGGTGTCGCACACGGTGAATTCGACCAGGTTATTTTATTAATACTGAACAATATTTTATTTTAAAAATACAAACATCGTAATTAAGTATAATGTATTTACTTAAGTTCTATTGGTTTTAATTGTGACATAATTGTACACAATATCAAGAGCACAGTGGTACAATATATTACAATGAAAATATTGGAAAGAACCAAATACCACATAAATAATCAAAAATAACAAATAAAACAAGTTACTTAAGATTAAACCCTTATGTACATTTCCATGACCATGTCATTATCATCAGAGGGTCTTATTACAAAATACAATCTAGCACACAAGAAGTTACAAACTAGAATGACCAACAAACTAGAAGCTGAAGGTTTTTTAGTTCCTCATCCGATTGATGCCCTTGGGTGGCACAGTCGTGACAAGAAGGTACAGTGTGTTCCCTGCAGATGAATCTAACACAGCTGTTGCACTGAGTTTTTAATTTCCTGTTTTGTCTCTATTTGCATATACCACATCGTCCTTCACGTGCATCTTCTGCAATATTTCACAATTGTGACTGTAAGCCCAGCATCTCTTCAATGTTTCTTTTCAAGAAAAAGTTGTCTTCTAACACTAACAGGATTTTCAATTCTTTCTTTCTCACGTTTTTCTTCCCTTTCCACGGTATCTAACAATCCAGCAAATCTTTCTTCCTCTGCTCGATTCATATTATGTAGTAACACAATAAATATAACACACAACGAACTAAACGATCAATAACACAAAAGTGAAATTAAAAATTATGTTACACTTTAGCACATGCGAGGGGTCACGCACGGTGGTTTCCACACTGGCTTTTCTTTAGGTTGCTACACTAAGACACTCGTTGGTGATAGCGAAAATACAAACACAGCATTCGACAGTGGACGAGTCTATTTGAAGGTACTAAGGGGGTGGAAGCTAACAAAAATCGGCAGTTCGAGATATTAAGAAAATGGTGAAGGTCCTGTGGAAAAGACCGTGACCCGACCTCTGCCGGATTAAAATACTTAATCAATAATTTTTTTGCGATTATGAAATAATTACTGTAATTTTTATTTTCAAGAATAAAAAATATACCTGTAGTTTTATAAAATAATATTTCTCATGTTATGATCTATAAAATCTTTTTTTTTTTTTTAACTCTCGGGTATTCATTTTAATATTTGGTTCTGTAGTGTTTTAATAACTGTTCTTTTTAAACTCTCAAATTCTAACATGCCAAACATACAGTAAGTTGTAAGAAATGTATAGATAAAATCACTGAGTAGATAAGATCACTGAGTGATCTTAATCAGTGTGTGATGCAAACATTCACAAATATATTAAATTCAAAATAACAAAAACAAAATTGTAACTGTTGATTATAACATGTCGATACATTGGATATTTACATTAACAAACTTATTACTTTTCTTTCTTACAACCAAACCTATTCCTTATAAACAGATACTTTGTCAGAAGATTGTAAAACATGTATTTATCATTTAATGTACTACAAAGGAATACATTCCTTTGTAGTACATTAAATGATAAATACATGTTTTATGAGTAATACTTTATTAAATTATATTCAACCTCGTTTTTTTCACTCATGTTAGTCAAATATTTGTTTTAGATAAGTGATTTTAAGTCTCAGAATCCATAAATGCGGGTTGAAATTTGAAAAAAATTATCTAGACAAAGACTCTAAATGTAATTAGACACAAAATCATTGTCTCAAGTTTCTTCATAAAACTAAGCCTATATATTACTACATTATTATATAATTCTATATCATTGTTTGTCAACTATTCAAAATTGTTTAGAAAGAGAAAGTTAGACAATATTGCTAAATGCAAATTTAAGTAATTAAATTCATTCCCCTAGCTCTAGAGTAATTAAACAAAGACATAGTTGTTTCCAACAAACAAAGAGAATAAGTTAACTAATGTTGATAAATAGAAAACTTAATAATTTACTTTTCTTAACGTAAGCCCATGGCACAACAGACAAAGGTTTGTTTAAGAGCATCTGGGCTGAGCACAGAGCACTTAATACAAATAGAGATGACAAGGCGAAAGGCCCTATGAAGCAGGCTTACCCAGCCAAGAGGGCAGCCCTTCTCCACTTTCCGACCCAGTACCTTGAAGTCCCGAGCGTCAAGTCAAACTCTGTTCACGTTTTTTTTTCGATGTTGAATGCGTGTTGTTGTGCTTTTTTAACAATTCAGTAGCTAATTCAATATCATATTTAATGCTGAATAATAGTGATGGGATTCAGGGTTGTTGGCCAACAATTAATTTTCTAAAGGTGTTTGATGATTTTTTTGATATTTTGAATAGCAAGAGTGTAATAGCAAAGGGGTTCCTTTATGCTCATTAAATAAGGAAACCAACATAGTTCGTGTAGTGGAAGCCAAAGACTACATAACAAATCTGAAAGATCGTTAGGGCTTTCCAATTTTAAATTCACGTCAAAAGACTGGGTTTATTGGATTTTTAGTATGCATAGTTAGCTCTACCTTATTCCAAGATTACATAAGCGAGAACTCCACTATGCCCCTCCAGAAATACCTTCCTTTATACAAATTGAGTCAAGACCACATTGAGAGACTATTTGGCTACATCAGGAGTCGTGGAGGATGTAACAATAATACCACGGTTAAACAATTCACCGGAACTATTAAAATAATTTTGTTACACACTCAAATTCACTAGGGTAACTCAGAAATGTAGCTGTGTTACATAACTCAATATATTTCAACCTACATGGTAATAAAAGTCCTGTAGGTGGTATAAATGCATCAACTCCTCATTGGAGAAGCTTGAATGAAGAATACCAAAGAAGCATCCAGGCGCAGGATGCGGAAAATGAAGTACTGGAAGCTTTGGTATTAGAAACTAACTACGTTATGCACCACGATTTGGCATGTAATATAATTGAGTATATAGCTGGTTATGTTTCCAGATCACAATCAGGGGTATTATAATATATGTGAAGACTGCGTAAAACTGCTTTCTACAAACAAACCTAAACCTATGACTTTAATTGAATATAAGAATAGGGGAGGACTTTTCCAGCCTTCACAAGGCGTCCAACAAATATGTAGCTTTTGTGAAAGTGTATTAAAACGAATAAGAACAACTAGCCACTTGAAATTCGAGAAATTGATTGTAAATACTGTAAGATGACGTCAACAGTGTTGTTAATGTGTTTAAGCAAAGACATTTTTTCAAGTGATCATTTTGTAAATCAAGATTTGGAGGACAACCATTATGTGCTGTTGATAAAAATAATATGTTTTAAATACTTCAACATTAGACTTAAACACTACGCAAAATTATTTAACGCGAAAATGCACGGCACAAAAATTAAAAAATAATTTGTGCAAAATCGTGTTGTTTTTAGGACAATAAGATATAACAGTGTATTTAAGTAAGTTGTATTACTTCTCATTGATGTGGGTAACATTGTAAATAGCAAATACTATTGTTCTTTATTGTCTCAGTAGTTATTTTTTTCTATGTAATATTCCTATCACAAAATTATAGAACATGGTAAGTTACTACAAACAAATGGTACCAGGTAGCTGACACAAACTCTCTCATATTAATACAAAAGATAAATGTTCTATTTTTAATATTAATAGAGAACCTTCAAATTATCTAGATAAATGCATTTTAACTTTTATCTAAAAATGTAATTATTCACATAAATTAAAATTATTTTAATTAAGAAATACTTAAAAATATATGCATACAGGAACAAAAGCTGCGATCTAAGTATGAGTATAGGCTTGCAGCACTCAGCAAAAATATAGCATGCAGCATTTAAAAACTTTTCACTTTATCACTTCACCAGCAGCAAACCAAAAGTCCTACCTACATGAAATAAAAAGAATAATAAAATCTAACTAATTATCTCAAACTTATATGCTTACAAAATGTTTCTAACCAACAAATATGAAAAATTATCGCTTATTAACTTTTTTATGTTTCTTAAAGTTCAACTCCTATTAAATCTAATTTTTTAACGTTCTTTCAAACAAAATATTACTTTTATGGTTTAATATTCTGAATGAGGGAATCATGATGCTTATACCTACCAAGTTTCAAAATTTATTTCCTACTCTAAATGCTTTAAACCTTGATTTAAGTGAAAGTTTTTATTAGATTTTGTACGATGCACGGCACGGAATTGGAGAAATTTTTCCCAGCCAAGATGGCAAATTTGGCTTTACATCTCCCTATATCTATTTCACTAGACGACTACTCTATTTGTATTAAATGCTCTGTGGGGCTGAGCTGACATCATCCACAAGTCAGATACTGGATACTACTTAAGTGCTGTTTTCATCATCACTAGTAAGCTATGGCTAGGGTTTGTGTTGTGTACTTTATAGTATTCTGCTCTTATTTTGAGGTTGTAAGTAGTTACGTTTGGTATAGGTTTGCATTTAAAGTGATTTATGTATACTTGCAGTTTTGGGGTTGAAATGAGGTTTTTTCATTAATTTTTACTAATTGATTAAACTTGGCAAAAAATCACTACCTACTTATGTTCTACAGCACATGCATTTCTCATTTGACAAGTGCATTGTTCAATGCTGCGAGTCATAGACTAGACAGTACAGCATTGATTTCAATCCAACTCATAGCATTGAACTAGCGTAAAACACGCCTGCTAAGGGACATCAATAGTAGTTGCTTTTTACGTGTAATCAATAAGTAAATAAAGACTTATTTATCATACTTGCAACTGCCCTGTTTTGTTATAATACTTATAACCTGGCTACAAAAGCATCTCACATTAAATAATACTGACTTTGTAAAAATTAAGACTTGGATTGGCAATAGAGGCCTGTTGAAATAAGGTAAATCTGAAAAAATTGTATGATTTGTTTCATGCATTTCACAAAGTATTCCCTTAAAGGATTTAGACATTTGAAACCTGATGCATCTGATGCAGTTAAAACCAACATTACACTTACCAAATGTTGATTCCACAGGAGATAATTCAGACAGACATTAACAATCTCAGATTAAAGACAGAAACATATTAATAAGGGCAATTTTGAAAGCCTCCTTTGATGAAAATAAAGGGTCAATAATTAGATGTAATTAGTAAAGGTTTGTGTAATAATTCTGTCAATATAGAAGCATGTTAGGATGTTCAAACTCAACACAAGTGTGGAGATATTACAGACATATTAAAATCCTACAACATTAAAAACCATCTCTAAATGAGGACATTTAGAATTAAAAAAGGTAAAACTGAGAAACTCGAAGCTAAGAAGGCGTCTGTTTATACCCAACTAAAGTGTACTAATACGCAAGAGAAATTGATGCTCATGTAACTGATATTTTTAGTTCAATATCTTTTTGTTGTTCTGATCAAGGTACTAGTAAGCAGGTAGATGAAGATTCGCTCTTATAAATGACATCTGGTTTAATTAATAATGTTCTTTATAATCAGCCAGATTATATAAATAGCCAGAAAATATATAATAATATTTTGAATGAAAATTTAAAGTGAAATAAATGCACTAGGATTATAAACAAATACTATATGAACTGTGTTACCAACATTTCTTAAAGTATAAGTGAAATTTCATGAAATCAATACAGAAGAAGCCATCAGTGAACAAAAAATTATTGATCATTTATCACCTATAGCAAACAAACCAACATCAAACTGAAAACCTTTAATTTCAAAGTGGCTTTTTGTAATCATCTTCAATTCACATATTAAATTATAAAAAATTATTGGGTAATTGAGAGAATACTTTTGAACTTACTTGCTGATACGTTTCGAAACAATCATTACATTGACAAAGCCAACCCGATACTCAGTGAGATGATTGTTTCAAAACATGTCAGCAAGTAAGGACAAATATATTAACTCAGTTACCCTATAATTACTTACATTTCACTTTGTTTATACTTTATTTTTCTTTAGAATTGGGTTTCCTTCAAGTTTTATGTTAAATTACTGTTTGTTTATTACCTATGTAATGAAGTTATGTGACAAAGATTAAAAACAGATTGTTTTAGGCCTAATAATTTTGGTTTTAACCCGATCTATCAAAATATACTCAAGATATGGTTCTGAGACCTTACTTATTCACTCTTCTAGTTGAAAAACCATAAGAAACAGTCATTTTTTAAAAATTACACTTTTAATATCACTTGACAAAAAATCCACTGCTTACTGATATTTTTCAGCAGACGATGTCACACTAGATCAGTGCATTGTTCAAGACAAGACTTAAAAGTAGATACCAAAAGAAGTAATTAATAAAAAAAAACCCTGAAGATGGACACCATTACTTACTCTTAATAACCTAAAAAATTCATTACTATTTTTTTCATCTGATGAAACAAAAATCTGGGCAAAATCTTTAGGTAACTGTAACTCACTAAAGAAGCATATCTAGACCTATGTATGTATTGACTTTTTTATTAATTTTTACTTTCAGAATGATGTCTCAAAGTATTTCCATATCTTCAAGAATCACTCTGTATAACAACTTGTAAAAAGTAAAATACCACTAATTTACAACTTACGTTTATAGCAACTGTTTAAAATGTCCTCTGTCATTGTAAACACAGTTCTCTGTACATTTTAAAATTCTTTATGTAGTTCTTCTCGTATTCTGAAGTATTTTGAGTACAGTAATACCTTGACTCACGCTACCCCGCCTTACGCTATTCCCAAGTTAAGCGGTTTTAAATCATGCTGTCCAAGTTACCCAGAAGCTGGTCTGTTCTGAAAAAAAATGCCTAAAAGAACTGTTACAGCAAATAAAGAGAAAATATTTCCAGGTTTTAAGGTCGCCAAAGACCGATTGACAGTGATGGTTGGCGCAAATATAGCTGTTGACTGTAAGATGCAACTTTTCATAGTTTATCGCTCAGAAAATCCAAGGGCATTAAAAATATTTCTAAAGCTAGCTTGCCCGTGATTGTGGGAGTCGAATCGGAAGGCTTGGGTGACAGCTTCTCTTTTGAGGACTGGTTTGGTCTTCATTTCATACCTCAAGTGGAACGTTATTGTCGGTCTAAACAAATTCCTTTTTAAGTAATTCCTATTAATTGCACTTGGTCATCCTCCTACTACTTCAACTAATTTCGACACACCCGTGGAAGTGATATCTTTTCCACTAAACACAACTAGTTTGCTTCAAACGATGGATCAGGAAGTCATCAAAACATTTAAAGCTAATTACACAAGAAGATCATTCCCATGAAGTTATGAGACAGAACTATGACCTCTCTGTTGAAGATTTCTGGAAACAATACAATGTTTTAGATGCTTTTAGAATCATTAGACAGTCTTGGAATGAAATTTCACAAATAACTTTGAATGACGTTTGTAAAAAGTTGTGTCTTTTTTTTGCCATTGAAACTCAAGCGGAATCATTTCCAGAGCCAGATGAAATTGCTGATATGATTGAAGAAGGTATCATTTTTTCCAGACAACTCAATTTAGAAGAGGATAATATGACATTCAAGGACTGTTGCATTTACACAACCAGATGCTGACAATTAATTGACCTTAAAAACGCAGATTATTTACACCCAGTTGACATAGAAAATGAAAAGATGGTTAGAAACTTGACAAAATGCCTTAGTTTAATTGAACATAGCTTACAAATTTTGGAAAACATAGACTCTAACAATAAACATTTTTCTGTAACAAAACAAACAAAAATTAGCGAGTTACGAGGAAATTCTGCGTGAGAAGAAAGAATCTTCAATTCGTCAAACAAATTCATTAGATTTTATGAAACCTCCTTTCTATGTCAAAATAACTTCTCTTTACTTACTTCTTTGCAATATGTATGTATATAATATAATTTTTTGTTGTATTATGTATTTCAGATTTTAATACATACACACTTTTCTTCTAAATTATTAATTGATTTAATCTTCGGTCCCAATTAAATATGATTCCCATCGGATTGTATGTGAAATTATAACCCAACTTACGCGAATTCGACTTACACTGCTATAGCTCGGTCCCACCTATTATTGTATTTCAAATTCTTACCTTCATTTCCTGTTTTGTCTCTAATTTTTTCCATTGACAACAGATTAGGACTCAGGACTCTTAATTGATCCATCTCAACCAATGTAGTTGTTTCTAAATAAAATTGGTTGTTGTAATCTTCTTGATTTCACTGATTAAGTAGCAGGTTAGGCTTTGTCATTGAAATGATGGTTTCGAAAAGCGCCAGTAAGTAAATAGTTTTCACTAATTCTTCAAAAAATTACTTCTGATTGTTCAAGTGTTTCAATCAAATAACTACTAATTTCATGACAAAAATGTTCAGGTCCTACCATCTAGATGAAGAGTTATTTGTATCCTACAGTTACTTGTTTTCTAAAAGTTTTAGTTTATAATCCAAAAAAAAAATCTTTTTCCTCATGTGACATTAAAAAATAAATGATTCAAATAATGTTTAACAATAATATCACAACAAACATAAAACTGATTTTGGAAACTGCATTCTAGAGTTAAAAGTGGATTTAAATTGTTATATTTGAAGATATTTTTGGATTAGAAGTATTAGTCTTCTGTATAAAATTGAATGCTTGCAGTTTTGTTGTTGTACATCTTGTGGTTTTACTACTTTTGGTTATACTTGCTTAGTGCTCTGACCTAGTGTGGAATGCATCTGTGGAAAAATATCAATAAGTAGGGGGTTCTTTTGCTAAGTGATACCAAAAGTAGTGAAATTGAATGCTTTTTTCCAGCTATGATTGGGATATTTTGATGTCAATAATATTATTTATGGTACTTACTGTTGTTTTGTAATTGACAATATACACATTAATTTTCTCCAGATTCAATTTCTTACAACCTCTACTTGATTCAATTGTAAATTGATAATTTTGAAAACAATAGTGAAAAGAAAGTTGAAATGAAAATAAAATAAGATATTTGATTTAATTTTCAGTGGTCTGTTGTAAAATGAAGTCTTGCTAAATAATATTAGGAAAATTGTTTCAATACATTTTCAAGATTTATTTTATTTTGTTTCAGTACATAATCATGGATATCCGATTTCAAAAATTTAAAGAAGCAAATATTGATTTTGTAAATAAACAAGTATTTTTTCCATCTAATAGAAGAAGGAATAAAACAAGACATTCATTTTGAGTTAATCAAAGAACAAAGGATCTTGATTAATCTAAGTAAAAATAAAAGTTTGTTGAAAAGTAAAATGAAAGAAGATGTTAAAAAAAAGATACAACATATGAAGTCCACAAAATGAACAAAATTGAATTTGATTTCATTAAAGAGAAAAATGAGCGATACGCTCAAAAAGTTTGGATAGTCATAAACTAATGTTAAAGTGATTAATTAAGATTCACCGAATGTAATGGACTACAAAATTCAACAGACTTAATATCTATAATTCACCTAAGTGATTAACCACCACAACATAGCAACAACAAAATTTCGAAACATTATTTTATTGTTTGAACATAAGTTTGAAATAACAAACTTGTTTTTTTAAAATGCTTTTTAGTTTTTTAAAAATATTTATTTTAGTCTATTGTTTTTATAAGTGGTTTATAAGTGGTTCATCTACTTCCAAAAATAATGCCTTGATTTAAGAAAATCTCAACTCAAAAACTATTCAAGATAATTTAATGATTACAAATGGAAAATGTACAGGAAAGTGGGATTTTGCTTGTGGTATATGAAAATCCTGACCTATTTATCGATGGAGCCTTGAACTCCAATTACCAAAAATTACAATTCACAGAGTGCTGTACAAATGGTAACGTCTCTATGCATATAAAATTCAGCTAAGACAACAAATAAAAAAACCAGATAGGCCAAAGTGAAAAAAATTTAGTTCTTTAATGCCAAATGAAATTGATGATAATCCAGATTTTTTAAATCAAGTGTTGTTTACGGACGAGGCAGTGTTTCAGAAATGATTCAACACACTTGGTGTGAAATCTACTACAGATTCGATATCTGCCGAGCCACAAATGGGTCCCACATAAAAACTTACTTAGGTACCAAAAAAATCTCATCTTTCTTGTATAGTTTCCATTTGTAATAATTAAAGTATCTTTTTATAGTTTTTGAGTTACAATTTTTTTTAAACAAGGAATTTTTAGGATGACCCTATATTGTTGAAGATAGATGACTACAAAATTTCAGCTCAATTGGCCTTCAAGAGTTGGGTAAAAAATTAGTTGCAGGATTTGAACTAAATTGGTCAAAATTTTATTATATATATTTAAGGTGTTTAAAAATATTTTGCACATTACTATATAGTTACATTATATATTGTTATCAATAATATAGCCATATGAAATATTGCAAACAAAGCTTATTGGGTATATTGTCAGTAATGAGCTTACAATTTAGTATTTGGATTAAAAGCAGACATCCTGGATGAAATATATGAGAGGGTAATTCCATACATCCTTCACCCTGGTTAAGAGCATATCTGTTTCTGATAAGGGTTCCCCCCACAAACATTATTTTTCTCTATTCCCAATACCAGGATCATTATTTTATTTCCTCACCCCTCCTTAATTCTACCTACCCTTTTCTATCTTTCTTCTTAGATGGGGTAAGTGAGAAAGAAGACAGTCTTTTCTATGATATTTTGATGATATTAGGCATATTCACTAATTTCTTTAGAACCGGTAGTTACTGGGAGGCTCGACGCCGAATGGTTCAACAGCCAAGGGCGGGCATTAGATAAAGTAAAGTAAAGTAAGTACTAATTTCTTTAAAACAAATCTACAAGAAAAGAGTACTTGAATTTTTTTTTATAACAATAATAAATAAAACAATATTTTTGTTTATTATTCTGAGGATATTACCTATAGTAAACCCAATATAATATTTTAGATTTTTAAAACAAATTTAAAATAGACCTCTTATTGCACATTCATTTATTACAATTATCCATAAGGACAATTTTATTAAAGTTGTTGTGTCTTAGAGTATCACTGAAGTTTGAAAAGTTTTTGAGGAGTGATGTCACTATTTTAAGAAAGTAAAAGACATTCTCAACAAAATCTGAATATATAATTTGTTTTGGACTTTAAACAACTGTCATATGTTGATTCCATCTTCGCATGAGCTACTAGTAATCACTAAACACTTTTAAATGTTTTAAACTTGCCTATAGTAGCACTTACTTTGCTTGTTGAGGACGGCCGTTTCGGGAAATGTGTCTTTTAAGTGTTTTAAACTTGCCTATAGTAACACTTACTTTGCTTGTTGCGGTCTGAGTTGACAAAGGGACAAATCTCCCGAAACGGCCGCCCTCAACAAACAAAGTAAGTGCTACTATAGGCAAGTTTAAAGCATTTAAAAGTGTTTAAATACTGATTAAAATATGAAGGTAAAAAACATCACTGAATTTTTGTTACTTTATTTTTATTTATAACATTAATAATATGAAATAATTTTAATTTCAATTATAAACATTGTAAGGACCTAGCTCTGCCTAATTAACTTTGTTAAAATATTTTTCAAGCAGATACTGTTTACATAAGCATTTGCTATTTTTTAAATAATGTTTAATGTAAACTATTTTTAAAAAACACTCAAACCGCTATTAAGTTATACTAATCTACTTAGGTTAAGTGATAACTTAGGTAGCATCCAGATTTAAAATTATTTTAAAACCTGTCTGTTTTGAACAGGATGTGAAAACTTCATTTAAAAACTACTAGAAATAATACCTCTAATATTTTGGTTGGTGTAAGTTTTACTTATTTCTTCTATACAACCTCAGTATCATTACAAAAATTTGTACTAAAATATTTGGCAGCTGGGATCATTGAGGGAGCTTTAAGAAAACAAATAAGAACAGCAGCATTTGAGAAAAGTCCAGGCCCAGAACATTGCAGAAAGCAAGCAAGACTAGGTAAGTGGTTCACATTAAATATCAAAATTTTATTGCTGTTCATGATGAGATGTTAATTATTTATTACACTTTGAATATTACTTGCGACCAGACTTTTTGTTAACTAAAGGTTGTTAAATTGTTAACTTACACTTGGAGGAAACTAACTACAAAGAGGAACTAAACACAATCAAATATTAAGCTGAGAAAAAAAGATATGACAATTATTTAATAGACAAACTATACAGAAAAATACTCAACAAGATCAGTAACAACACAAACAACAAAAACATGAACACAAATACATTTATCATCCTCACATACATGAACAAACTCACAAATAAAATAGTACACCAATTCAAAAAAAACAGGATACAATGTAGCTTACAGAACAACAAATAAAAACCAAATGGCTATCAGACACAGCATTAATAATAACAGTACCAACACATACAATAACCCAGGAATATACAAACTACGAACTGCAATAAGTTCTATATTGGACAAACAGGCTGATCTTTTGCCAAAAGATATAAAAAACACAAAAGCGCAATGCACACTACTCTTGAATCCACTTATGCAAATCACCTCATGGACACTAAACACTCATGCAATAGTATGGAAAATAACATGAACATCCTCCACACATGCAGCAATTTCCATAAATTAAACATACTAGAACATAATGAAATATACAGACATAGCAACACACATAAAAATGACATCCTAAATGAACGAACACGACACAGATCACACATACTCTTCGATCACATCATTTCTAACTTTCAAAAATTGGCACCAAAGAAGCACCACTGCAGCAATCCTGGCCGCAATAATATGAGACTGAAGAAGTCGTAAGACAAAAACGTTTTCTCCAAGTGTAAGTTAACAATTTAACAACCTTTAGTTTACAAAATGTCCGGTCGCAAGTAATATTCGAAGTTTAATAAGTGGTTTACATTAATATTAGCTGTTTAAGTGTTAATTAATAAAATATTAAATGTTTTAATATTCTGCATTTTAATAAAGATTATGTCTTGAATTTTGTGGTATATTTTGTTCGGTGAAACTTAATTAATCCCTTTAACACTAAAATGATTAAAATAGATTATGTTTTGGGTTTGGGTTTTATATTAATATTGTATACTTTGAAAGTCACATTCCTTTTTTCTAACATTTTATTATAAATAACAATTTTGCACAACATGGAGTTGCTACAGATTGTGGGAACACATTTTCCTTCTAAATATTAGGTTAAAATTGTATTAGTACATCCACAGTGATCTGTATATAGTTGCATGCACATGTGACCCTTTTAGGGGTTATAACAGTGACCCATGGACATAAATCATCAGCCACAAATTTTAAAGGACTTGTTCTTCTATAGTATAGACCAGTTCTCAAATTGGGGGGCATGGGTAAATGTACAGAAACTGCCTACAGATGAGGTTAGGTGCACTAGCTAGTTGACTGTCAAGAAATGTGGTTACTGAACCATGTCAATATTATTTTTATGTTTACTCTTGATAAACCCTTGTTACTGAGTCTCTGAGTCTTGTTGCCGAGTTAACATAGTCTCTGTGCTCAACCGTATATTTACCTATGTATTTTTATTAATTTTTCAAGATATATGATATTAAAGGTGGGAATCAAATCTGTCATCTAAAGATTGCAGCATTATGGGTAGTAGGATTAAGTACATTTATATATATAAACACACATTATATAAACACACATTATATAAACACTTATATTAAAAGTAAAATAAACTTATCTGATGTTTAACTGACCTAACGAACTTTAGTTTCATTCTTGGATAGTGATTCTTGACCAACCATAAATGGCAGGGGACGCAACCTTGTTTCAGTGTTGTGAAAGAGAGCTTGCATCATGCCTTAATTTTTGTAACATTAATTCTTAAGGAATTAATGCTAATGTTTAATATGGCATTATTGGTTACATAATTAAATAGTTGACCTGCAAAGTCAATGTTTAATTGAAAATAAGAGTTATGTGTTCAATAAATAATTTAAGGCACAATTATTAATTTAAACAAATCAAATTTACTTTATCAAAAGAAAATATGTATAATATTACAAACAAATCACATTAATGAAATACTACGCTACTTACAGACTTTACAACTTTTACAAATTAAATTTTTATCAGAGCATTACATGCTACAAATCTATGGCTGAGGAACTGACCCTTTTCGAGATTGCTTTGTGTAATTAACCTACATTTAAATTCATCCTTTCAACTTAAAAATTTACTACATCATACAAAAAAACCTATATTTTCTCTATTTTTAAAAGAAACCTTGCATTATCACGCCATTGAACGTTTAAAGTTTTTTTTCTAATTTTGAACGGTTAATGTTTTAAAAGGTAAATTTTTCAATTTTGATCACTTAACTCCTTAATTTTATGACTTAACTGTGTTGTAACAAAACTGGTGTAGCCATAATGTGGTTCCTGCTCTTAGATCTCTGGATTCTGCATTTTGTATTGGCTCTTTCATAATTTGGAATCTGGAATTGCTTCTCGCCTGGTGTTGCGTCTTAAACGTAGCATTTCTTCAAACAAAAATAAACTTTAAATAACTTTACATTTTTTACAACTTAAAATAAATTCATCCCTTTTTGCTCCTTGGTGCGTCCCTGGCTACATTTTCGTATCGAGAGAGGGTTGATCAAGGCCAGTACACAAGTATCTTAACTTCCGCGCACCCGTTCTGCGCATATTACAGTTCCAAAATTTCAAGCTAGAGGTCAAGCTTGCCCAAAGATTTAAATTTACAATCCTAAAATATGTTACAAGCTCAGAGCCTGAACAATTGAGAACCACAGGGATATACAAGCCAGCTATTTTAATTTAGTTGGGTTAACACTTTCTTTTTTGACTTGTGACTTTTTGTCATCAATTTTTTGGTAAATTTCATTTAGTCCATTATACATAAAAAAACTTAATTATTCATACATAGAAATTAAAAGTATAATTTTAACTATTTTTCTGGCAATTTATTGATGAAAAGTTTAATTTTAATCATGTAACAATATCTATTGGTTTGATCAGTTCTTTTGGTGTGTAATAGATTAAATATATTTTATTATTAAAATAATCTATATTTCTTTTATTTTATTATTTATTAGGAATATACTGTGGTTGAATTAATTAATAAATACACCAAAAACCTCTTAACCACAAACCTTCTTTATTTTACCCTTATGTACATTTCAGTTACAAAGTAGCCATCCTCAGAGGGATAACATACAAAGACTCATTTATGGGGTCATTTTTATGGAGTCATTCAGTAGATTCATTAGTAAACCTATAGCCTAGGATTGTTTCAAGGTTGTTTATTTTTTATACAAGTTTAGTGGGTTCCTCACCTGATTGGATACCCTATTCCACTATAGTGAGGTAAAAGTTTATTGAGTTTTACTCTCCCTGGACTCTATTAAATATTTCTTGATGAAGCCTGAGATTCTTGTTATAAGGTTTAAAATAACATATAGTTGTATCGATAGATGACCCTAGATCTGGAATTTACCTGCTTTTTTCCTACTCTAAAACAAGAAAATTTCTGAACAAAGGTTAAACATAGATTTGAAAAACTCGCAGTGAATATCACAGGGACTATCACTAACATATGTTCAAGTATTTTTAGTTAATTATTTTTAATTCTCTACGGTATCTTTAATAACATGGTACGTGGCACAAATACATTGATGTCTCAAAATTAAGTTCTCCACATATCAGTCTGCCACTCAACTCATATAGGCTAAGCATTTAAAATTAAAACATTCATTCTCTAAACTCGACTTATGGGGATAGAATTAAAGGAAAGGCAAATTTGAAGTGAACTTCCATTGTAAGTGAATGTTATAGCATGCCAATGCTAAGGAGGTTGTTTGTATAGTATGATTTTGTTAGTAAAGGGTTTCTCAAAGTCTTTTGAACTGGGAACTACTAATTCTGTAATATTTTTTTTTATCACATTACTCTTGTCATCTTCTAAATAAAATTTACCATTCATTGCTTATTTTATAAATAGTATAATTATATTTTATTTAAGCGAATAAATGTTTGAACATATATTAATAGGTTATACTCACTTTTTTGTTGAATGAGGACAGTCAATTTGCAGATGCATCCCATTGTCAACTCCAAAACAAGGTTCTGAATTAACAATGAGATACATCTTTCAAAATGGCCATTAAACGGCTCATTAAATGAAAAATTAAGTGCTAATATAGGCAAGTGTAACATATATGTGCAAGTGTTTTAGTATAAAACTAGTAGCTCAAGTTGAAGGTGGAATCAAATACTATTTAAATAAATGTTGATATATTAATATTTTAGAATGAACCAACGCTCCATTCAGGCGCTTATCCAGCGATTTGCTTTGGGGGGGCGATCGATGCATTTTATATATATATATAATATGTGTGTGTGTGTGCGTGCACACGAGCGTGCGTGTATGTAAAAACATAGAACAGAAAAAGTTCTTTCTACGCTTGCATTAGAAATCAGTAACGTGATTAAGATTCGTAGCAAATTAGACTTTTTAATAAATAATTATTCCATTTTCGATAACACTTATGGCTAGAGAATACTATTAATTTCATAATAAGCTATTATTATAAAAATGTTTTATTAATTAATATAATTAATTATTCTTCCAACACGAACAATTCCAGAGTCAACTGTGAATATTACACTTGCGAAATTACGTATTGAAAATCATATGTTCGAGACTAAGCTTCACTAGCACTATCTGTTGTTAAAACGTTTAGACGTTTACGAGGGTATGCTGAAGGAACGCATCACATTTTCAAATTCAAATTTTATTTTTTATTTACAATAAAAGATGAATCAACTTAAGTAAAAGTCTAATTTAATAGAAAGTCCTAATTTAATAATATATTGTCGATTTTTAACCCAAAGCTCTTGATGGTTGGGGGGGTGATCGCCCCATCGCCCCCCCTTGGATACTCGCCTGCCATTCTTTACATCGTTTAACAACTCAAGCTACTAGTTTTACACTTAAACATAGTTTTACACTAAGAAGCTTGAACATACAATGCTATGTCACAAGTGCCTATAGTAGCACTTATTTTTTTCATTGGTAAAGAGGGTGTCGTTTTGGGACATCTCCTAAGACAACCACAGTTATTAAATAAAAAATATATCTCCTTCTACATGCAAACGTGAAATATCGATATGATTTAGTGTTTTAGTATAGTCTCTTTTATTTTACTGATAGGTTCAAATTCTACATTATCAGTCATATCATTTATTAGGCATGAAACTATATCGTTTGAGAGTAGTATTAAATCAATCACCTTAGATAATTTTTTACTTAACATTGTTTCAACTGTCTTGTGAAACTGGAAGAGTAGGTCTCAGCTATAAACTTATCTTTTCAATATGAGAGCTTGTTTATAAAACATTTTAAAAATCTTTACAACTTAACTTCTTACAAAGAAGTTGATTTTTTTTTTTTTTGACACTCTAGAAAATACTAAACCGATTTCATTTCTTACCTTTGCATGTTTTTTTTTACATTACGTGCTATTCCAATTCTTGTATTATACATTCATTTGAAAACACTGTGTGTAATATAACACACGGTTTTGGTTTACATTGCCACAGCAACTAAATCAAAGTTCCAAGTAACTATTGTCATATTTATAAAATTAAATTTTCCTTGAGGAGTTTATAAATTTTCCAAGGACTGGAAAATTCATTTATTTTAGAACTGCTACAACTTGTACTATTATGTTTTTTAATGACATTAGAATTGTAAATATTAATATCTTCACCTACAGTATCTAAACTACTAGCACTACATAAATGAAGTGTATTAACTCTTCCTATTCACTTCAAAGATACAGTTTGAAGCCAGTTTTCTATTATGTATATTGGACAATATTTAACAAATACAACTACAAACGCATACCACGTGATAAAAGCTTCAAATACCTGGATTCTAACAGACAAATCCAACCATCAGTGCAAAGAAATGATTAGTTACTTATGATTGACTCTATTGCAATGAGGCCATTTCAATCAATCTGCAAGTACCTTAGACGGGATATCTAAGCTTTTTAGATATCCTTCTTGGACAACCTGCAAGGTGGACTACCTTTTTAGGTAGTCATAAATAACAATACTGGACCAAATACTGGCAATTTGGTCCAGCTTTGTTATAAATTCAAGTGGTCCTTGAGTGGGATACAAGTATGGTATCAAATCTGCAACGAAAAGAGGCAGAGAATCATCCCAGATTATAGTTTAAATCCTTTTATTACTTGGGTATAATGAAGCCTGTAACCATATTAAGTTCTACAATAATCACATTCCGTGTAAATCATTCAAAAAAGATTAAATTGTTGGCAATCTGTACATCAGAAAAAAAAATATGCAATTACATATTTTATATTTTACAAAATATGGTATATGAATGGTCTTTACCGAGAACAAAGATCAATTATTTTCCATCATACTCTCGTAATATTGAACATATGACATTTTTGTTTAATGAGAAGACTCTATTGTTCGCTATAATTAACCATTGAAAATCAAGCAATCAAAAAGTTGATTGTCCTGGAAATGCTTGGAATAGATTTGATGGATTAGCCAATACAAGGCTTGATTGTGTCTCAGACTTCAAAATTTTGTGAGTAATAAGGTTATGATATATTATGTTTTCATTATTGGAAAATTATTTTTTACTTTTTTAGTGAAAAGGACTCTTTTTATAAGTTGGTTCTATATTAATTTTTTTTTTATTTCTTCGTTTTTAGAGGTATGATCTTTAATTTCTATCTGTATTATGATCAAATTTTGTTTCATGCGTTGATTATGGTGTCAAAGTTGCCAACATTTATTCATACAAATTTCTGATGTGTTTACCCCTTTAATCATTTTGCATAATCATTGTTTAAATAATTGACAAGCCTTTGAGCAATACAATAAACATAAACATATTGATTAATTTATGTCAAGGGAAATTCCCTTGACACAAAAGGGAAATTCCCTAAAACCTACACATTATTTTATATCTTGCATTTATTCTTTTTCATTTCCGTTTAAAAACGTGTTAATCATCATGTAATGCAAAATCTCAGGCAAATATACAATAATGCTATCTTTAATAATTATTATACAAAACGTTTTTTACGCTTAAAATATTAATTGAAAATTGATAGCAAAGTTATATTTAATTAATTTATTTCTTGATATTTAGTGAAGTAATGGAGTTTTTCACCTATGGATTATTGAATATCTCGTTCATGGTAAATTTGTATAGTATTTTCAGTGTAGGCCTGTTTATTTTGGCTAATCTCATTCGAGTTATACCAAGTTAGGTACCAATATGGGTAGACTATCGAAAAAACCCCTTTCATGAGGAAAATTTGTTCATTAGAATCCAATGATGCTTATTATAGCGAGCTTTCTCAAGCGAGAAATAAAAACATTCATTTGTTTAATACTTTTTTTCTATATTATTTTTATATACGGTAGAATACTACCAAAAAAATGCTATGATTGTTTATTTTCCTTATTAGTTATTTTATAGTTCATAAACCTTATTCAAAATTTTTTTTTAATAATTCACTCAAGGTTAGAATAACTTATTACCGTCTTCAAATCAGGTGGATTGGGATTGACCTATAGTTTGACCACCGGAAGGGTTTCCCCTTTCATTTCCAAGGAAAATCACTTTTATCGATTTAATACTTTCAAAACTATCGTGGAACAAACATTAAAAAAACACATGTAGGTCGAATTTAGAGCATCCTTCTGTATTGAAGTTGGTTAAAAATAAAATATCTATAAACTGAATTTAAAGCTAAACTATAATTCCATGTGTATTGGTTAGTAAATGAATATGTATATCAGGTTTGTAATTTGATGAAATTAACATATTTTGTTGACAAATGTATTTAGAAATAATATTTTTAAAACAAATTATTAACTAATTTTAAATCATTTTATTTACTTTCAAAAGATAATGAATATTCTGTTTGGAGATTATGTGACAAAGAATTTAGAAATAAAACAACTCTAGAGAATGTAGGGAGTTTTCTTATGTAAAAATAGTTTTTTTTTTCATTTAGCTTAAAAGTTAATATCAGTTAACCATATTTCAAAAAATATCCCTAGAATCTGGGCCATAAAACACCTCAGAATCCAACCCTGAGAATATTAATAGCCGAATAATCTGAAATCGCTGTTTTTACCCTAAACAAATCTAGAGACCTGACTCCTGCGAGATTTCATGTTCAAGTTTACAGGTTCTAAATCTCAGTTTGAACTTAAGGCCTGAATCATTAAATTCCAATGCTAAAAAAAAGATTTTTGCAATGGTTTATAGGTTACAAATCTGGGTTTGGACTTACGGGCTGAGTCTATACCTTTCAATGCTAATGAACAACATAAATACAATGGCTTACAGGTTACAAATCTGGGTTTGGACTTACAGGCTGAGTCTATACCTTTCACTGCTAATGAACAAGATAAATACAATGGCTTACAGGTTACAAATCTGGGTTTGGACTTACGGGCTGAGTCTATACCTTTCAATGCTAAAGAACAAGATAAATACAATGGCTTACAGGTTACAAATCTGGGTTTGGACTTACGGGCTGAGTCTATACCTTTCACTGCTAATGAACAACATAAATACAATGGCTTACAGGTTACAAATCTGGGTTTGGACTTACGGGCTGAGTCTATACCTTTCACTGCTAATGAACAAGATAAATACAATGGCTTACAGGTTACAAATCTGGGTTTGGACTTACAGGCTGAGTCATTACCTTTCAATGCTAAAGAACAAGATAAATACAATGGCTTACAGGTCACAAATCTGGGTTTGGACTTACAGGCTGAGTCATTACCTTTCAATGCTAAAGAACAAGATAAATACAATGGCTTACAGGTTACAAATCTGGGTTTGGACTTACAGGCTGAGTCATTACCTTTCAATGCTAAAGAACAAGATAAATACAATGGTTTACAGGTTACAAATCTGGGTTTGGACTTACAGGCTGAGTCATTACCTTTCAATGCTAAAGAACAAGATAAATACAATGGCTTTCAGGTTACAAATCTGGGTTTGGACTTACAGGCTGAGTCATTACCTTTCAATGCTAAAGAACAAGATAGATACAATGGCTTACAGGTTACAAATCTGGGTTTGGACTTACAGGCTGAGTCATTACCTTTCAATGCTAAAGAACAAGATAAATACAATGGCTTACAGGTCACAAATCTGGGTTTGGACTTACAGGCTGAGTCATTACCTTTCAATGCTAAAGAACAAGATAAATACAATGGCTTTCAGGTTACAAATCTGGGTTTGGACTTACAGGCTGAGTCATTACCTTTCAATGCTAAAGAACAAGATAAATACAATGGCTTACAGGTCACAAATCTGGGTTTGGACTTACAGGCTGAGTCATTACCTTTCAATGCTAAAGAACAAGATAAATACAATGGCTTACAGGTTACAAATCTGGGTTTGGACTTACAGGCTGAGTCATTACCTTTCAATGCTAAAGAACAAGATAAATACAATGGCTTTCAGGTTACAAATCTGGGTTTGGACTTACAGGCTGAGTCATTACCTTTCAATGCTAAAGAACAAGATAAATACAATGGCTTTCAGGTTACAAATCTGGGTTTGGACTTACAGGCTGAGTCATTACCTTTCAATGCTAAAGAACAAGATAAATACAATGGCTTACAGGTCACAAATCTGGGTTTGGACTTACAGGCTGAGTCATTACCTTTCAATGCTAAAGAACAAGATAAATACAATGGCTTTCAGGTTACAAATCTGGGTTTGGACTTACAGGCTGAGTCATTACCTTTCAATGCTAAAGAACAAGATAAATACAATGGCTTACAGGTCACAAATCTGGGTTTGGACTTACAGGCTGAGTCATTACCTTTCAATGCTAAAGAACAAGATAAATACAATGGCTTACAGGTCACAAATCTGGGTTTGGACTTACAGGCTGAGTCATTACCTTTCAATGCTAAAGAACAAGATAAATACAATGGCTTTCAGGTTACAAATCTGGGTTTGGACTTACAGGCTGAGTCATTACCTTTCAATGCTAAAGAACAAGATAAATACAATGGCTTACAGGTCACAAATCTGGGTTTGGACTTACAGGCTGAGTCATTACCTTTCAATGCTAAAGAACAAGATAAATACAATGGCTTACAGGTCACAAATCTGGGTTTGGACTTACAGGCTGAGTCATTACCTTTCAATGCTAAAGAACAAGATAAATACAATGGCTTACAGGTTACAAATCTGGGTTTGGACTTACAGGCTGAGTCATTACCTTTCAATGCTAAAGAACAAGATAAATACAATGGCTTTCAGGTTACAAATCTGGGTTTGGACTTACAGGCTGAGTCATTACCTTTCAATGCTAAAGAACAAGATAAATACAATGGCTTTCAGGTTACAAATCTGGGTTTGGACTTACAGGCTGAGTCATTACCTTTCAATGCTAAAGAACAAGATAAATACAATGGCTTACAGGTCACAAATCTGGGTTTGGACTTACAGGCTGAGTCATTACCTTTCAATGCTAAAGAACAAGATAAATACAATGGCTTTCAGGTTACAAATCTGGGTTTGGACTTACAGGCTGAGTCATTACCTTTCAATGCTAAAGAACAAGATAAATACAATGGCTTACAGGTCACAAATCTGGGTTTGGACTTACAGGCTGAGTCATTACCTTTCAATGCTAAAGAACAAGATAAATACAATGGCTTACAGGTTACAAATCTGGGTTTGGACTTACAGGCTGAGTCATTACCTTTCAATGCTAAAGAACAAGATAAATACAATGGCTTTCAGGTTACAAATCTGGGTTTGGACTTACAGGCTGAGTCATTACCTTTCAATGCTAAAGAACAAGATAAATACAATGGCTTTCAGGTTACAAATCTGGGTTTGGACTTACAGGCTGAGTCATTACCTTTCAATGCTAAAGAACAAGATAAATACAATGGCTTACAGGTCACAAATCTGGGTTTGGACTTACAGGCTGAGTCATTACCTTTCAATGCTAAAGAACAAGATAAATACAATGGCTTTCAGGTTACAAATCTGGGTTTGGACTTACAGGCTGAGTCATTACCTTTCAATGCTAAAGAACAAGATAAATACAATGGCTTACAGGTTACAAATCTGGGTTTGGACTTACAGGCTGAGTCATTACCTTTCAATGCTAAAGAACAAGATAAATACAATGGCTTACAGGTCACAAATCTGGGTTTGGACTTACAGGCTGAGTCATTACCTTTCAATGCTAAAGAACAAGATAAATACAATGGCTTACAGGTTACAAATCTGGGTTTGGACTTACAGGCTGAGTCATTACCTTTCAATGCTAAAGAACAAGATAAATACAATGGTTTACAGGTTACAAATCTGGGTTTGGACTTACAGGCTGAGTCATTACCTTTCAATGCTAAAGAACAAGATAAATACAATGGCTTTCAGGTTACAAATCTGGGTTTGGACTTACAGGCTGAGTCATTACCTTTCAATGCTAAAGAACAAGATAAATACAATGGCTTACAGGTCACAAATCTGGGTTTGGACTTACAGGCTGAGTCATTACCTTTCAATGCTAAAGAACAAGATAAATACAATGGCGTACAGGTTACAAATCTGGGTTTGGACTTACAGGCTGAGTCATTACCTTTCAATGCTAAAGAACAAGATAAATACAATGGCTTACAGGTCACAAATCTGGGTTTGGACTTACAGGCTGAGTCATTACCTTTCAATGCTAAAGAACAAGATAAATACAATGGCTTTCAGGTTACAAATCTGGGTTTGGACTTACAGGCTGAGTCATTACCTTTCAATGCTAAAGAACAAGATAAATACAATGGCTTACAGGTTACAAATCTGGGTTTGGACTTACAGGCTGAGTCTATACCTTCCATTGCCAAAGAACAAGGTAAGTACAAAGCTTTGCATGTTACAAATCTAGGTTTGGAATTATGAGCTGAGTCATTACTTTCCATTTCTAAAGAACGAGATAAACGCAATCGAAAACATTAGGAAGAAAATTGTCAGCTGAGATATATCCAAGCAATTATTTCTCAAGTTGAATGAGCTGGATGATAATCAGGTGAGCGATGATAACCTTGAACTTTGATGCGTTGTTCTGTAAATACTGTTCTCTAATATAAATAGCATTGCCGAACGAGTTTGCCATTGTTGTCATTCACTCTCCTATCTATCTCCAACTCTCCATGGTTCCTCTACAACATCCGAGAATCCTCCCACTCTTCCATATCGCTGAATTCGTCTGATACCATTCAGGCTGCAGTCTTTATGATCCAGCTCCAACTCTCCTTGTGTCCTCTACAACGAGAATCCTTCCACTCTCCCTCCTTCAATGAGTTTATCCGATACCAACAGTGACAAAAGCTCAGTCTGATCATGCATAAAGCATCTATCAACTGAGAGTAACTGCAGTGACAATACAATTTACTCTAACAAAATTATTCTACCTCCTGGTGGTGTTAGTTTTAAAAAGTTATAATAGTTAGGTCAAGAAAATAGTATCGTGCAAAATGTTTCTACTAGTTGTTCTGCTACCAAAGTAATTATATTTTTTAATAATACATATGACTGAGTTTTGACAGTCACAACCTTGAACATTCAAATAGTGAAAATTTACATTGCAATGCTTGTTTAAACTTGAACATTATCTAAAAGTATTTTTAACTTATCTACAAATAATGTTAAATGAAAAAAATATTCAAATATAATTTACACATAACTTGTAATTTATAGATAATTTTCAAACTGTTCTGATTGGAAAATGAAATAATATTAAAAAAGTATAAAATAATGGTTTTAGATATACGGCTACATGAATATTATTTTTAGAGCTACAACTAAAAGCGCCTATAATATATTTCATACCTACAAGACTTTATAGGGCTTACATACTTTTATAAATGATTTATTTTATGCATTTTATTATTAATATTTTTTAAGAACATGTTTCCAACTATTTAAAAAAAAAGTAAAATATCCTCCAACAATACTTATTTTCAGTGTTAATAAAAGAAAGTCCAACACACATGGGTAGCAGAAAAATATAAATTTAATAAACAATTATAAATATTTATAAACTTGCCTTTAGTAGCACTTACTTATAGGCTATTTGTTAAGTGCTACTATAGGCAAGTTTATAAATATTTATAATTGTTTAGTGGAAACTAGTAGCTCACGTGAAGATGGAATCAAGAAATATAATTTTATTATTATTATTTAAAGATCATTTAAAAATAAAATCGTATTTTTGGGGAGATAGAAATCACAAAATGTATGGTTGTTAGGTTGAAATACAGTTTTAGAACACCATTATTTTTTGTCAATATAAAACATATTCTTACTGTTTTCAAACACGATTATGAATGGATCGCCGAGAAAATATGTTGAAAAGAAGAAATTACTGATTTTGCTTTACGTGTAAAAGCTTGCGTCACAAATTGACCTCACTACAAGGGTCTATTTAAAAAACGCCCCACGCACTACACTACAGAGCAATAAATATTTGCCCAGTGTATTGCCGGTCTCGGCAACAGTCCATCACCTGTTACTCTGTCACGTCACTAGATGCCCTCACTAATAGACTCCATTTAAGTAATCCCCCACGACAGTCCAGAGCAACATTTCCCCCTGCGTGTTGTCGGGCTCTTCAATCGTCCATCACCGCTTACTCTGCCACGTCCCTAGTTGCCCTCACTAATAGACTCCATTTAAGTAATCCCCCACGACAGTACAGAGCAACATTTCCCCCTGTATGTTGTTGGGCTCTTCAATCGTCCATCACCGGTTGCCCTGCCACGCCCCTAGTTGCCCTCACTAATAGGCTCCATTTAAGCAATGCCCCACGACAGTGCAGAGCAACATTTCCCCCTGTATGTTGTTGGGCTCTTCAACCGTCCATCACCGGTTGCCCTGCCACGCACTTAGTAGCCCTCACTAATAGACTCCATTTAAGCAATGGCCCACGACAGTCCAGAGCAACATTTTCCCCTGTATGTTGTAGGGCACTTCAATCGTCCATCACCGCTTACTCTGCCACGTCCCTAGTTGCCCTCACTAATAGGCTCCATTTAAACAATGCCCCACGACAGTGCAGAGCAACATATTCCCCTGTATGTTGTAGGGCTCTTCAATTGTCCATCACCGCTTACTCTGCCACGTCCCTAGTTGCCCTCACTAATAGACTCCATTTAAACAATGCCGCACGACAGTGCAGAGCAACATATTCCCCTGTATGTTGTAGGGCTCTTCAATCGTCCATCACCGCTTACTCTGCCACGTCCCTAGTTGCCCTCACTAATAGGCTCCATTTAAACAATTCCCCACGACAGTGCAGAGCAACATATTCCCCTGTATGTTGTAGGGCTCTTCAATCGTCCATTACCGCTTACTCTGCCACGTCCCTAGTTGCCCTCACTAATAGACTCCATTTAAGTAATCCCCCACGACAGTCCAGAGCAACATTTCCCCCTGTGTGTTGTCGGGCTCTTCAATCGTCCATCACCGCTTACTCTGCCACGTCCCTAGTTGCCCTCACTAATAGACTCCATTTAAGTAATCCCCCACGACAGTACAGAGCAACATTTCCCCCTGTATGTTGTTGGGCTCTTCAATCGTCCATCACCGGTTGCCCTGCCACGCCCTTAGTTGCCCTCACTAATAGACTCCATTTAAGCAATGCACCACGACAGTGCAGAGGAACATTTTCCCCTGTATGTAGTAGGGCTCTTCAATCGTCCATCACCGCTTACCCTGCCACACCCTTAGTAGCCCTCACTAATAGGCTCCATTTAAACAATGCCCCACGACAGTGCAGAGTATTCCCCTGTATGTTGTAGGGCTCTTCAATCGTCCATCACCGCTTACTCTGCCACGTCCCTAGTTGCCCTCACTAATAGGCTCCATTTAAACAATGCCCCACGACAGTGCAGAGCAACATATTCCCCTGTATGTTGTAGGGCTCTTCAATCGTCCATCACCGCTTACTCTGCCACGTCCCTAGTTGCCCTCACTAATAGGCTCCATTTAAACAATGCCCCACGACAGTGCAGAGCAACATATTTATCTGTATGTTGTAGGGCTCTTCAATTGTCCATCACCGGTTACTCTGCCACGTCACTAGTTGCCCTCACTAATAGGCTCCATTTAAGCAATGCCCCACAACAGTGTAGAGCAACATATTCCCCTGTATGTTGTAGGGCTCTTCAATTGTCCATCACCGCTTACTCTGCCACGTCCCTAGTTGCCCTCACTAATAAACTCCATTTAAACAATGCCCCACGACAGTGCAGAGCAACATATTCCCCTGTATGTTGTAGGGCTCTTCAATCGTCTATCACCGCTTACTCTGCCACGTCCCTAGTTGCCCTCACTAATAGGCTCCATTTAAACAATGCCCCACGACAGTGCAGAGCAACATATTCCCCTGTATGTTGTAGGGCTCTTCAATCGTCCATCACCGCTTACTCTCCCACGTCCCTAGTTGCCCTCACTAATAGACTCCATTTAAGTAATCCCCCACGACAGTGCAGAGCAACATATTCCCCTGTACGTTGTAGGGCTCTTCAATCGTCCATCACCGCTTACTCTGCCACGTCCCTAGTTGCCCTCACTAATAGGCTCCATTTAAACAATGCCCCACGACAGTGCAGAGCAACATATTCCCCTGTATGTTGTAGGGCTCTTCAATCGTCCATCACCGCTTACTCTGCCACGTCACTTTTGCCCTCACTAATAGGCTCCATTTAAACAATGCCCCACGACAGTGCAGAGCAACATATTCCCCTGTACGTTGTTGGGCTCTTCAATCGTCCATCACCGCTTACTCTGCCACGTCCCTAGTTGCCCTCACTAATAGGCTCCATTTAAACAATGCCCCACGACAGTGCAGAGCAACATATTCCCCTGTATGTTGTAGGGCTCTTCAATCGTCCATCACCGCTTACTCTGCCACGTCACTTTTGCCCTCACTAATATTCTCCATTTATGCAATGCCATACGACAGTGGAGAGCAACATTTTCCCCTGTGTGTAGAAGGTCTCTTCAATCATCCATCACCGGTTACCCTGCCACGCCTTTAGTTGCCCTCACTAATAGGTTCCATTTAAGCAATCCCCCATGATACTGCAGAGCAATAAATGTTTGCCCGGTGTATTGCCGGTCTCGATCACCGTCCATCACCGGTTACTCTGCCACGTCACTAGTTGCCCTCACTAATAGGCTCCATTTAAGCAATGCCCCACAACAGTGTAGAGCAACATTTTCCCCTGTATGTTGTTGGGCTCTTCAATCGTCCATCACCGATTACCCTGCCACGCCCTTAGTTGCCCTCACTAATAAACTCCATTTAAGCAATGCCCCACTACAGTGCAGAGCAACATATTCCCCTGTATGTTGTAGGGCTCTTCAATCGTCCATCACCGGTTACTCTGCCACGTCCCTAGTTGCCCTCACTAATAGGCTCCATTTAAGCAATGCCCCACGACAGTGCAGAGCAACATTTCCCCCTGTATGTTGTTGGGCTCTTCAACCGTCCATCACCGGTTGCCCTGCCACGCCCTTAGTAGCCCTCACTAATAGACTCCATTTAAGCAATGGCCCACGACAGTCCAGAGCAACATTTTCCCCTGTATGTTGTAGGGCACTTCAATCGTCCATCACCGCTTACTCTGCCACGTCCCTAGTTGCCCTCACTAATAGGCTCCATTTAAACAATGCCCCACGACAGTGCAGAGCAACATATTCCCCTGTATGTTGTAGGGCTCTTCAATTGTCCATCACCGCTTACTCTGCCACGTCCCTAGTTGCCCTCACTAATAGACTCCATTTAAGTAATCCCCCACGACAGTCCAGAGCAACATTTCCCCCTGTGTGTTGTCGGGCTCTTCAATCGTCCATCACCGCTTACTCTGCCACGTCCCTAGTTGCCCTCACTAATAGACTCCATTTAAGTAATCCCCCACGACAGTACAGAGCAACATTTCCCCCTGTATGTTGTTGGGCTCTTCAATCGTCCATCACCGGTTGCCCTGCCACGCCCTTAGTTGCCCTCACTAATAGACTCCATTTAAGCAATGCACCACGACAGTGCAGAGGAACATTTTCCCCTGTATGTAGTAGGGCTCTTCAATCGTCCATCACCGCTTACCCTGCCACACCCTTAGTAGCCCTCACTAATAGGCTCCATTTAAACAACGCCCCACGACAGTGCAGAGTATTCCCCTGTATGTTGTAGGGCTCTTCAATCGTCCATCACCGCTTACTCTGCCACGTCCCTAGTTGCCCTCACTAATAGGCTCCATTTAAACAATGCCCCACGACAGTGCAGAGCAACATATTCCCCTGTATGTTGTAGGGCTCTTCAATCGTCCATCACCGCTTACTCTGCCACGTCCCTAGTTGCCCTCACTAATAGGCTCCATTTAAACAATGCCCCACGACAGTGCAGAGCAACATATTCCTCTGTATGTTGTAGGGCTCTTCAATTGTCCATCACCGGTTACTCTGCCACGTCACTAGTTGCCCTCACTAATAGGCTCCATTTAAGCAATGCCCCACAACAGTGTAGAGCAACATATTCCCCTGTATGTTGTAGGGCTCTTCAATTGTCCATCACCGCTTACTCTGCCACGTCCCTAGTTGCCCTCACTAATAGGCTCCATTTAAACAATGCCCCACGACAGTGCAGAGCAACATATTCCCCTGTATGTTGTAGGGCTCTTCAATCGTCCATCACCGCTTACTCTCCCACGTCCCTAGTTGCCCTCATTAATAGACTCCATTTAAGTAATACCCCACGACAGTGCAGAGCAACATATTCCCCTGTACGTTGTAGGGCTCTTCAATCGTCCATCACCGCTTACTCTGCCACGTCCCTAGTTGCCCTCACTAATAGGCTCCATTTAAACAATGCCCCACGACAGTGCAGAGCAACATATTCCCCTGTATGTTGTAGGGCTCTTCAATCGTCCATCACCGCTTACTCTGCCACGTCACTTTTGCCCTCACTAATAGGCTCCATTTAAACAATGCCCCACGACAGTGCAGAGCAACATATTCCCCTGTACGTTGTTGGGCTCTTCAATCGTCCATCACCGCTTACTCTGCCACGTCCGTAGTTGCCCTCACTAATAGGCTCCATTTAAACAATGCCCCACGACAGTGCAGAGCAACATATTCCCCTGTATGTTGTAGGGCTCTTCAATCGTCCATCACCGCTTACTCTGCCACGTCACTTTTGCCCTCACTAATAGGCTCCATTTAAACAATGCCCCACGACAGTGCAGAGCAACATATTCCCCTGTACGTTGTTGGGCTCTTTAATCGTCCATCACCGCTTACTCTGCCACGTCACTTTTGCCCTCACTAATATTCTCCATTTATGCAATGCCATACGACAGTGGAGAGCAACATTTTCCCCTGTGTGTAGAAGGTCTCTTCAATCGTCCATCACCGGTTACCCTGCCACGCCTTTAGTTGCCCTCACTAATGAGTTCCATTTAAGCAATCCCCCATGATACTGCAGAGCAATAAATGTTTGCCCGGTGTATTGCCGGTCTCGATCACCGTCCATCACCGGTTACTCTGCCACGTCACTAGTTGCCCTCACTAATAGGCTCCATTTAAGCAATGCCCCACAACAGTGTAGAGCAACATTTTCCCCTGTATGTTGTTGGGCTCTTCAATCGTCCATCACCGATTACCCTGCCACGCCCTTAGTTGCCCTCACTAATAAACTCCATTTAAGCAATGCCCCACTACAGTGCAGAGCAACATATTCCCCTGTATGTTGTAGGGCTCTTCAATCGTCCATCACCGGTTACTCTCCCACGTCCCTAGTTGCCCTCACTAATAGGCTCCATTTAAGCAATGCCCCACGACAGTGCAGAGCAACATTTCCCCCTGTATGTTGTTGGGCTCTTCAACCGTCCATCACCGGTTGCCCTGCCACGCCCTTAGTAGCCCTCACTAATAGACTCCATTTAAGCAATGGCCCACGACAGTCCAGAGCAACATTTTCCCCTGTATGTTGTAGGGCACTTCAATCGTCCATCACCGCTTACTCTGCCACGTCCCTAGTTGCCCTCACTAATAGGCTCCATTTAAACAATGCCCCACGACAGTGCAGAGCAACATATTCCCCTGTATGTTGTAGGGCTCTTCAATTGTCCATCACCGCTTACTCTGCCACGTCCCTAGTTGCCCTCACTAATAGACTCCATTTAAACAATGCCCCACGACAGTGCAGAGCAACATATTCCCCTGTATGTTGTAGGGCTCTTCAATCGTCCATCACCGCTTACTCTGCCACGTCCCTAGTTGCCCTCACTAATAGGCTCCATTTAAACAATGCCCCACGACAGTGCAGAGCAACATATTCCCCTGTATGTTGTAGGGCTCTTCAATCGTCCATTACCGCTTACTCTGCCACGTCCCTAGTTGCCCTCACTAATAGACTCCATTTAAGTAATCCCCACGACAGTCCAGAGCAACATTTCCCCCTGTGTGTTGTCGGGCTCTTCAATCGTCCATCACCGGTTGCCCTGCCACGCCCTTAGTTGCCCTCACTAATAGACTCCATTTAAGCAATGCACCACGACAGTGCAGAGCAACATTTTCCCCTGTATGTAGTAGGGCTCTTCAATCGTCCATCACCGCTTACCCTGCCACACCCTTAGTAGCCCTCACTAATAGGTTCCATTTAAACAATGCCCCACGACAGTGCAGAGTATTCCCCTGTATGTTGTAGGGCTCTTCAATCGTCCATCACCGCTTACTCTGCCACGTCCCTAGTTGCCCTCACTAATAGGCTCCATTTAAACAATGCCCCACGACAGTGCAGAGCAACATATTCCCCTGTATGTTGTAGGGCTCTTCAATCGTCCATCACCGCTTACTCTGCCACGTCCCTAGTTGCCCTCACTAATAGGCTCCATTTAAACAATGCCCCACGACAGTGCAGAGCAACATATTCCTCTGTATGTGTTAGGGCTCTTCAATTGTCCATCACCGGTTACTCTGCCACGTCACTAGTTGCCCTCACTAATAGGCTCCATTTAAGCAATGCCCCACAACAGTGTAGAGCAACATATTCCCCTGTATGTTGTAGGGCTCTTCAATTGTCCATCACCGCTTACTCTGCCACGTCCCTAGTTGCCCTCACTAATAAACTCCATTTAAACAATGCCCCACGACAGTGCAGAGCAACATATTCCCCTGTATGTTGTAGGGCTCTTCAATCGTCTATCACCGCTTACTCTGCCACGTCCCTAGTTGCCCTCACTAATAGGCTCCATTTAAACAATGCCCCACGACAGTGCAGAGCAACATATTCCCCTGTATGTTGTAGGGCTCTTCAATCGTCCATCACCGCTTACTCTCCCACGTCCCTAGTTGCCCTCACTAATAGACTCCATTTAAGTAATCCCCCACGACAGTGCAGAGCAACATATTCCCCTGTACGTTGTAGGGCTCTTCAATCGTCCATCACCGCTTACTCTGCCACGTCCCTAGTTGCCCTCACTAATAGGCTCCATTTAAACAATGCCCCACGACAGTGCAGAGCAACATATTCCCCTGTATGTTGTAGGGCTCTTCAATCGTCCATCACCGCTTACTCTGCCACGTCACTTTTGCCCTCACTAATAGGCTCCATTTAAACAATGCCCCACGACAGTGCAGAGCAACATATTCCCCTGTACGTTGTTGGGCTCTTCAATCGTCCATCACCGCTTACTCTGCCACGTCCCTAGTTGCCCTCACTAATAGGCTCCATTTAAACAATGCCCCACGACAGTGCAGAGCAACATATTCCCCTGTATGTTGTAGGGCTCTTCAATCGTCCATCACCGCTTACTCTGCCACGTCACTTTTGCCCTCACTAATATTCTCCATTTATGCAATGCCATACGACAGTGGAGAGCAACATTTTCCCCTGTGTGTAGAAGGTCTCTTCAATCGTCCATCACCGGTTACCCTGCCACGCCCTTAGTTGCCCTCACTAATAGGTTCCATTTAAGCAATCCCCCATGATACTGCAGAGCAATAAATGTTTGCCCGGTGTATTGCCGGTCTCGATCACCGTCCATCACCGGTTACTCTGCCACGTCACTAGTTGCCCTCACTAATAGGCTCCATTTAAGCAATGCCCCACAACAGTGTAGAGCAACATTTTCCCCTGTATGTTGTTGGGCTCTTCAATCGTCCATCACCGATTACCCTGCCACGCCCTTAGTTGCCCTCACTAATAAACTCCATTTAAGCAATGCCCCACTACAGTGCAGAGCAACATATTCCCCTGTATGTTGTAGGGCTCTTCAATCGTCCATCACCGGTTACTCTGCCACGTCCCTAGTTGCCCTCACTAATAATCTCCATTTAAGCAATGCCCCACGACAGTGCAGAGCAACATTTCCCCCTGTATGTTGTTGGGCTCTTCAACCGTCCATCACCGGTTGCCCTGCCACGTGCTTAGTAGCCCTCACTAATAGACTCCATTTAAGAAATGGCCCACGACAGTCAAGAGCAACATTTTCCCCTGTATGTTGTAGGGCACTTCAATCGTCCATCACCGCTTACTCTGCCACGTCCCTAGTTGCCCTCACTAATAGGCTAAATTTAAACAATGCCCCACGACAGTGCAGAGCAACATATTCCCCTGTATGTTGTAGGGCTCTTCAATTGTCCATCACCACTTACTCTGCCACGTCCCTAGTTGCCCTCACTAATAGACTCCATTTAAACAATGCCCCACGACAGTGCAGAGCAACATATTCCCCTGTATGTTGTAGGGCTCTTCAATCGTCCATCACCGCTTACTCTGCCACGTCACTAGTTGCCCTCACTAATAGGCTCCATTTAAACAATGCCCCACGACAGTGCAGAGCAACATATTCCCCTGTATGTTGTAGGGCTCTTCAATCGTCCATCACCGCTTACTCTGCCACGTCCCTAGTTGCCCTCACTAATAGGCTCCATTTAAACAATGCCCCACGACAGTGCAGAGCAACATATTCCCCTGTATGTTGTAGGGCTCTTCAATCGTCCATCACCGCTTACTCTGCCAGGTCCCTAGTTGCCCTCACTAATAGACTCCATTTAAGTAATCCCCCACGACAGTACATAGCAACATTTCCCCCTGTATGTTGTTGGGCTCTTCAATCGTCCATCACCGGTTGCTCTGCCACGCCCTTAGTTGCCCTCACTAATAGACTCCATTTAAGCAATGCACCACGACAGTGCAAAGCAACATTTTTCCCTGTATGTAGTAGGTCTCTTCAATCGTCCATCACCGGTTACTCTGCCACGTCCCTAGTTGCCCTCACTAATAGACTCCATTTAAACAATGCCCCACGACAGTGCAGAGCAACATATTCCCCTGTATGTTGTAGGGCTCTTCAATCGTCCATCACCGCTTACCCTGCCACACCCTTAGTAGCCCTCACTAATAGGCTCCATTTAAACAATGCCCCACGACAGTGCAGAGCAACATATTCCCCTGTACGTTGTAGGGCTCTTCAATCGTCCATCACCGCTTACTCTGCCACGTCCCTAGTTGCCCTCACTAATAGGCTCCATTTAAACAATGCCCCACGACAGTGCAGAGCAACATATTCCCCTGTATAATGTAGGGCTCTTCAATCGTCCATCACCGCTTACTCTGCCACGTCACTTTTGCCCTCACTAATATTCTCCATTTATGCAATGCCATACGACAGTGCAGAGCAACATATTCCCCTGTATGTTGTAGGGCTCTTCAATCGTCCATCACCGCTTACCCTGCCACACCCTTAGTAGCCCTCACTAATAGGCTCCATTTAAACAATGCCCCACGACAGTGCAGAGCAACATATTCCCCTGTACGTTGTAGGGCTCTTCAATCGTCCATCACCGCTTACTCTGCCACGTCCCTAGTTGCCCTCACTAATAGGCTCCATTTAAACAATGCCCCACGACAGTGCAGAGCAACATATTCCCCTGTATAATGTAGGGCTCTTCAATCGTCCATCACCGCTTACTCTGCCACGTCACTTTTGCCCTCACTAATATTCTCCATTTATGCAATGCCATACGACAGTGGAGAGCAACATTTTCCCCTGTGTGTAGAAGGTCTCTTCAATCGTCCATCACCGGTTACCCTGCCACGCCTTTAGTTGCCCTCACTAATAGGTTCCATTTAAGCAATCCCCCATGATACTGCAGAGCAATAAATGTTTGCCCGGTGTATTGCCGGTCTCGATCACCGTCCATCACCGGTTACTCTGCCACGTCACTAGTTGCCCTCACTAATAGGCTCCATTTAAGCAATGCCCCACAACAGTGTAGAGCAACATTTTCCCCTGTATGTTGTTGGGCTCTTCAATCGTCCATCACCGATTACCCTGCCACGCCCTTAGTTGCCCTCACTAATAAACTCCATTTAAGCAATGCCCCACTACAGTGCAGAGCAACATATTCCCCTGTATGTTGTAGGGCTCTTCAATCGTCCATCACCGGTTACTCTGCCACGTCCCTAGTTGCCCTCACTAATAGGCTCCATTTAAGCAATGCCCCACGACAGTGCAGAGCAACAATTTACCCCTGTATATAGTAGGTCTCTTCAATCGTCCATTACCGGTTATTTTGTCACGTCACTAGTTACCCTGTATAATAGGCTCCATTTTATTTAGGCTAATAACCCGTTACGACGTCGACAACCGGTTACATCACAGTTGCCCAAGGGATCTCGGCAAAGCCTAAGGAGATCCGTCTAAAGGGATCTTAGTGACTGTTGGACCCATTCCTATTTTCCGACCACGCATAAAAGACCTTCTGGAACTCAATAGCGCCTTTGCTTCAAGCATTTCCTTCCCTTCTGCTCTCTACGCTCGCCTCCTAGAAGAAGCTGCAGCATAAGTCTCTTGTAAACTAGTTTTAAGCACATATTGTATTGTTGCTTGTAAGACAATTGTATTGAGAATATATTGGAGAAAACAAGCATAGAGTGGTCATTTTTTTACATTTAAATGTGTAGTACATAAAAGTAAGAATGCCTTTATAAAAGTTTACTCTGTGGTAGGCCTATATAAATGCACCTTCTGTCAAGCTGCTATGTTGAAGATGGATAGCCTAAATTTAGAACAGGTTTTCCCAACCCGAAGCGTTAGGCGAATTAACGTCAAAGAACACCAAGAGAGTTACAGGGAAATCAAGATGAAGAAATGTAGGCTAGCAGAGAGGGCGCGTAAAATGGCCGGAGAGCAAATAGCGACAAGAATTCATGATTGTGTAGGGCACCATCTGTCACATATCTGTAACTACTACGACTTTTGACCCAAGGCCTTTCTGACAGACTCGTATATATTTCCAACTGTCCGATAAGTGGCGAGAAGAGTTTAAAAGTATCTAAACTTTAAAAATTCACAATATTTTAAAACAAAATTTATATATAATTTTATTCATTAACGATTGGTGTACATGAGTACAGTAGACAGTTAAAAACTCCAGTTTTATTTAGAAGAAAACAAATTAACCGATGTTGTTTAGTTTTCATCTATAGCCTAAATGTTAAATTTCCTTATGTTCTAATGAGGTAAGATTTTTCATAGCTTGGAGATTCATTTACTTTAGATTAGTATGATATCTCTATCTATATGGCTTCGATTAGGCTTTGCTAACTAACGACTCCAATTAGGCTGGCATACATTGAAGAGATGTTAGGCTGGTTACACGGTTAAGTAATATTTATACAATCCGTCTTAAGTTTGCTTCCGGTATTAGTTCCCGCTGTAATACTAAGACAGAAAGTGGTAGGGAGCCCGTCGCAGCGGGGCCAATGCGATGCTGACTTACAACTGTTTTGCTATATTTTGGGAAGGATATTGATTCAGAAGGCATCAACACGAATAGGGGGCACTGTCCGATCAGTCAGTGCACCCGGACAGTGGCACCAACTGACAACATCGCCTCTCTCCAGTGTTTTCGTCACTTTCTCCGATCAGGAAGTAAATTAAAACACACTATAGCTTCGTAAAGGGGAACTTACACTTAGAAATCCGAAATAATGTTTACTTCTGTTTGTCTTAAACGTATTGGTATTAGTTTCAACATATTAGTTGGAAGAGGCAGACTGGTCCAAGAAATGTTGTGGACTAATTTGTAGGATTGAGGGAGGAGATATAAAACTGCTTTTATATGGAAGATCGCAGTGAGTATTGGCTCATAAAAGTCGGAACGTAAACCTGAAGTACACCAAGGGAGAAATAGGGATTTCGGAAATGAGAGATAAGGAATGATCGGTGGAAAATAGTTTAAAGAGCAGGATAGTAATTTTTTAAATAAAACATCCATATAGAACTTTAAAAAAATAAATAATGTTTTGTAACCTAATCACCAGACTTGTCGGTGCCAGACACAGACCTAAACTCTACTTCCAGTCAACTCCTTCATACTTGTTCACTTCTCTTGTTTGGACTAGTGCACGTTTGCTGCCTAGCACTTGTCTTGAGGTGTTCTAGGAGCTTCAGGTTACACAACTTCA
>JBAIZL010000003.1:129333533-129336033 GCA_036971475.1 Prosapia bicincta | reverse complement strand
GGCTATTACTAATATGGCATAAGATAGGAAATTATTGTCAATACAGGTAGGGTCAAGTTGGGGACACAAAACTTCCTAACGGGGGATCATGGCATCGCGTGTGCAGAGTCGCGTACCTGGAGTAGATCTACTCTGTCTCAGTCATAGAGAATATTTATTCGCTTAAACCCTACTAAAAAGAAAGTTAAGAAAGGCCTACGATAGCTGCTTTGTGTAGTTCATAGCTAATATCGACTCACAGATTGTACTTGCTGCTTGCAAGTAATAGAGAGGTGTTTTAGTATATTTCCGCTAAGAGGCGCTATTAACTAATTATATCGCTCTCCTTGGTTCTGGGGAAGGTTGCTTACCTGGAGATATCTTACTGCTAAGAGGGAGGAAGAGCTATCCATTACCTGGCACTAAGACGGGATAGAACTGGATACTATCCAAAGCTAGCTCAATAGATTTTTTCAAATAGCTTTACTTTAATCTCTTATAATTTTTATGTATTCAATCACAAAATTCTTCCCAATAGATCAATTAATTCTTCCTTAACTAACAGACTCTTACAGACTTTAGAGCTTTAGAGTAGTCCTTGACTGATATCCTTTTCGCTTCACCATCTGGGGAATGAGTCTAAATGGGTTTTTACCCTTACAAAACTCACCGCGCAACGTAGTTTAAAAGCATATTCTATTTTGTATTCCCTCATTTTGAATGTTTCAGAAACGGTTTTCGTATAAAGCAACAAAAAGTACTGAAGAGCATACATCATTTCCCAAAATAAATTCTTTGCACTCCGTAATGGTTTAACACAAGTGGTAAGCACTCGACCATCATGAAACCATTTGCAAGAAATTATTCTGCTGATAATCTAACCGCTCGTCTTTCACAGTTAGGGTTTAGAGCCCGAACCAGTTTTAGTAGCATTTCATGCGTCAGGCACTATTCCAAGAAATTGAAGTCGAATATTTCAAGGAAAACCAGGAGAAAGGACGCACAGGAGAAGGTCAAGTCGGAAGGAGGGGCGACAGACAAGTTATGTAAGGTGAAAAGGAATATTGGAAATGCGAGATGAAGAGGATCTAGACCAGCATCTCGTAACGAATGCTGAATCTTTGATAATTATTAAGTAACAAGATTTATATTCAGAGAATATCTTGTCCCTAATACGCGCGCGCGTGTGTGCGTGTTAAAAACATTTCATAAAAAACACAAGACTCATCCTTCATTAGCATTGGACAACACAACACTCTATCTTCTTATTAATTATATGAATTAACTCGTTACTCGACAGGTTAATTAGCTCTTGACAATGCTGGCAGTGAATGTTTGCACCAAAAGTTAAATCAGTTTACTTGAAAATGTTTTTTAAAGAAATTATGCAAAGTATGTAAATATAGATGTTCAATAAGAATACGTCCACAATATAAATCATTTAATATATAAATAAATATACATAACAAATTTAATATATATTTAAATACTATATTATTAGCAGAGTACTCGTCCTTCGTACGGGTGAAGTATAGATGATTGAGTGTTAAGGGAGATTTCAAGGCCAGTGGGGAGGTGCCCTGATGGAATTTCTAATTAAAAATAAGTTTATGTATTAACCAATGACAATAAGAATAAGAATGTAAAATTTCAGCTCAATGGGCTCTGTAGTTTTTACGTGATTGAGTAACACACACTGCAACGGAAAGCGCACAGCACAGACCAACGAAGCTGCCGCCCCTCGGGCCGAACACTGCCGCCTCCAACCACATCCGCCGCAAGATAAGAATTTTGAAACGGGCCGATCCTAGCCCGAACTAGGATACCGTACAATGACCCGCCAAAATCTGCCAAAGAACAGGTCACTGTACTTTAATTTAAAAAACCCAACTTGCTGAGACTTAACCCTTTGGGTATGTATTTTCCGGGGAATGAGTTCATTTGAAGGCATATTTTTGGCGAAATGACCCTTTTAGTTTTAGGAATGGGTAAGCAAACTCTTACTTAACTAGCTCTTGAAATTGTTAATAATTCATTTCTGTTTAGTATTACTTTATCCATTATTTTCTATACTAAAATATAAACATTTCAACTTCAGTGATAACTCTTTACTCAATTAACACTTTCTTTTACCCCTTCCATACAAAATTTAATTAAACTTCTTGCTGATTATATATTAACATCAAAAGTTATAAGAAAAATTGTCTTTAGTTATGTTAACTGGAAATTATAATTTAACTATGTTCCATTTAACCCTTTAATACTCAAAATCAAATTTGCTATATTTTTTAAATAAAACTGCCCTTATCTTTTAAAATACTTTTGCAAACACTTTGAAATAAACATACCCTTTATTTTGCTTTTGGATGTCTTGAACATTTGATTTTAAACTCTTGTACATAGAATTAGACAATGGAACTTTTAAAACATGACTTCATCAACAAATAATTTAACCCTTTTAATTTAAAAACTAATCCTTTAAAAACATAAGTTATATTTATAAACAATTTACCCCTTTTTC
>JBAIZL010000003.1:129228533-129326033 GCA_036971475.1 Prosapia bicincta | reverse complement strand
TTGTTCTGGTGTCTTGTACGATTTTTATTTTCCTGGATGGGGAAAAGACATACTTACGCGAAAAGTTATGATTGATTCGAAGTCAACGAATACCTCACGGTACTTTTCTTCCATATATTTTCTATTATATTTGAGGCAGTTAGATCTACAGTGGGCCTAACCTCACTGTTTTAAAGAAATTGAACTCAGATCAGAAATAGGTGTAGCAACGTGTAGTTTTTACTTCCAGAATGATTTGTAGTTATGCTACTTTTTTGGTAACAGTTCGAAAACTAATTGAACCATATGGAATCAATCACGTTTCCTTCACGCTCGGTGGGGACACTAAACCCATGCTCATTTGTGATGGAGGCACCTTTCTAGAGGAGAGTTGACAAGAGGGCTTGGCGGGCTCTGGGGTCCCAGACCGGGGTCAAAACATATTTTTTTTTAAAATGTATATTAAAGGCCTACTCACATACACATCCACACTTATTTCCTCACTGGGTAGATACAACCCCAGCCACGACACACCGACACCTTACTATCTATCTACATAAAGTGTAAATGCAATTATCGTACTATTATTATTCTGCTTCACAGTTCTGTTTCAAGTGACGTAGGGACATCCACAGGGACGCATAGCCCCAACGGAAGTACTAATTTTGCCTTTCATGCCATTTCAGTTTTGAGAAAGCAGCGGGAGAACTGCATGTCATTCATACCATAGCCGTACTAACAAAGGGTTTGTAAGGTGATTCCTCTTTATCCCATAGCATAAGGATACCCTAGCCCTTAGACTTCCTGCATAATCGATCGCGAAGTTTTTCTTGGGAGTGTTTTTCTTGCCTAGTTTTTTTTATCCTGCACTTAGCGCGACACTTACCGTATTGTTCCATTTTACTGTCGCCTAATTTTCCATGGAAACAGCTTATCAGATTGACACATGGGGAATCTATCCAATTCCTTCGCGTGCGGTAGGACATTTGGAGAGCTGCCTCCGTCTCACGCATGTGAACCACATTTGAGACGGAGGCAGCTCGCTAGAGTATATCATTGACGAGGGCTAGTCGGGTTTTGGGGGCCCATGTATTAGTGTGGTGCATTTTACCAATCCTTAGCACTATCTATTATTAGATCATTGCGGGGACGGCCGAATCTCGCTCTAACTCCCTCAGTTATAAAGAAGTGTGTAACTGGGACATTTGAAACTGTTTTTGATAAGGTGGATTTTTTATGGACAAGCCTGTTCTTTTTCGGAGTTCCTTCAAAATAATTTTGGTTAAAGCCGAGACTTAGAAGTTTTGAAATTTCTATTATTAGGCCCACCTCTCGAATTGAAATGGGAATGTTTGTAGTATAAGTCTTTGCCATATTTTACTAAGTCTGTTACTGTATTTTTGAGTTACGTGTTTTGATTGCGTCGTAATAGTATTTTCCGTTAGTGCGTAGTTTGACTGCAGTGAAAGTCGGAGCCTATTAGTTGAGAGTCGGAAACAGTGAATAAATATATAAATAATATTTCTATAAGATCAGGCGATTAATAAATAACTATACGCTCTTTGTAATAAGTTATAAACACTTTATTCTCTTAACCATTTCAATGATTTTGCCATCATGGCCAGAGAGACCTCTACTTAATCACAATTACAACTCACGCGAGTAAAACACCTCATTTCTTTCTGAGCAGATATTTATATTGGAACTTCATTGTTCCATTATTTGGTAATTCAAAAGTCCATTCCTTATCATTAGGAATTCTATAAATAACAAGGAATTCTATATTTAAGGAGATGATAAGATGGAACACTGTCAATACAAAAGGGTTTTTTACTTAATCTAAAACTGCTAACATCATGTTTTTAATTTTTAAAAAAAAACAACAAATTTGTAAAGGCTATAGTGACCTGTTCGCCATCTTTATCTTATTTAATTTCAATTCTTCTTTGTAATCAACGAAAGTCTTATATTGTAGACAATGCCTTTTTCCTAACGACAATGGTCTTGATCCAGGGGACAAACCGAATCTAAACAAATTACTGGATACAAATAAAAGACGTACACAAAACTTTCAAATTAATCCATTTATTAAATCATGAGTTAATAAATGGATTAATTTTTGAGCTTTGTATTCGTCTTTTATTTGTATAACATAAGCTCACAAGCTAAGCTCAAAGGATAGTTGTAGGCCTATAAGTTACATGATCTTAAACCTTAGACTATAGTTTGAACAAACTGCAGTAAACAGTTTTATATATATTTTTCATGATTATAAAATTGTAAATAAAACACTGTAAAAGTGGACACTGATGAATATCGCCTCAAAGCGATCGAAAACGTTCTGTCTCAATAAGTTTCAACACATTTACACAATTTAAAGTTCGGATAGTTATAAACTATTGTTTAAGTGGTTATTGTAGATAAAACTCATAACCTCTCTTTGAAATTTAAATTAACTGATTACACTTCGGAAAGTCTTTTAACTGTTAAATTAATATTTTTCTTTTATAACATAACGCTTCTGCTCACTTGCTTGAGCCAGCTGTATACTGCTTTTGTTATGTTGTGAAGTAACATTATATAAACATTAATTATAATTTATTATTAATATTAACTAAATTCATTTTTGGGCACCAATCATGTATTCTGAGCAGATTAAAATTAACGACAGATTTTCAAGACTTAAGAAACAAACAAAACTCACTGATTACTTATTCAATTGAACTTTAATTTACTAAAAAATCAACTACTAATTTACATTTTCAATGCTAGAAATTTATGATTTGCCAGCTAGTTTCAGCGGTAAGACGAAAAGAATACTATCTTTACAAAATAACTATCATTAGTGTTAAATCTAATATTTTGAATATGGGATATGCGTTAGTGAAAGTATTAATTTGCGTAATTGAATTATACAAATGTCAGACGTCTGAAACAATCGAGCAACCTTGGCAGTCTATAAGCAATTAATTTATTTCCCTAAATATAGATAGCTCTGAAATTCATATTTAATCCGATGTTAACAAGATAAAGCCAAACTAAGATCTTTTTGAAACTGCAATAATCCTATTAAATGTACGCTGATTGAACATTAATCAAGCTGACAGGTTTCTTGAAACTCATTCAAGGAGAGGAAAGGTTTAATGGCAATTTCCACTCATTTATGTCGGAAAAGTAAAGTTATTTTTGACAGAGAGGTCGAATTGGCAGACCCAATTTCATCAACAATCGGCGCTTTGTCCAGAGACGGATCCAGGTTTGGGCGAGAGAACCCCATCCAAGGGCATCGTTATTATAAAACTTTTCAAAATTATATAAACGAATTTTTAATTGTTCATTTAAGACTTCCCGCTGGGTCCTGTTACGAACAGAGATATTAAACAGTTATAATTTAAGTTGTAAAATACAGAAATAATTAGTTACATTAAAATTATACCTTAATAATTATTATTGTTTCTACCGAACTTTGGCTCTTCGCACATCAAATTCCAATTTAAGTAAACTACTAAGACATATAAAATACAGAAAAATCCTATCTGTTATTGAAGTGACGGTTATAAGCACTGCTAGCACGGTGCTCATTATAGGCCGCGATGTCAAGTCTAAATCAAAACAAAAGTAAAATAAAATAATGCATTATGAAATAAACTTTAGTATAGTTTAGGGAATTAAAATAAAGCTAAATATTTTAAGCCTCAACTAACTCTAACAATTCGCCAACAGTATCGCCGGCGGGCACCGTGACATGAGATGAACTGTCTGTGTAATGTATTTAAAGAAATTCGGTACTAAACAGTGTATTTGAATCTGGTTTAGTTTCCATACGGGTTTACTTTGATTTTAAGAGTCTTTGCTTGAAAAACTTTTTTAAAGAAACAAACTTATATAAAGTACCCCATATGTGAACATAAAATGTTTTAGGTTTAATAAATTACTCTCGCGAATTTACGTAAAATCCTGAAAGAGCATAAAATAATACTACCATTTTTTTCTATTAGTTCTTCCAATGTTTTTCCTATTAGTAGGTCTTCCGGACACTAGGGGCTCCGCGTTAACAAATCGCCCAGGGCCCACAACTGCTTTAGAGCTCTACTGCTTTGGACTGCAATGCGTCGTAGATTAGTAGCAACGCCTTGGTAGAGACTGAAGTAAATCAGATACTCTAGTTAAACAGAAAAGGAGCTATTACTTATGCCTTAAACATGCACACGTCAAACATTTATCCACCCATATCCAGTAATTCTTCATATGATTGTTAGCTGACTATTTAAAGGCTCTCAAAGAGTTTTAGTGTTCATGATTGGCTGCGGCCTGTTGCTAACTAAACTCAAACGCCTATTCTGTTGTTTCGGTCTTTAGGTAAGGCCACCTTGAAGTGTATGAAGATTTATTTAGCAACTGGACCGAAATAACCAGATAGGGTAGTATAGCTGGCAGACGAAGGGTTCTATTGGTTCTGAAATAGTGCTGAAAAGCTGCAGAAACCGTAGGATATAAGTTGAGCACTACTATTGGCCATTCACTACCGACTATATAGTGGTTATGCATTAGCTAAACGGACTCTTGGAAACAGGTACCACGAGATCTGGAGCTACGGCTATTTAATGTTTGCGGATGGATTCATCAGGGGATAGTTTCATATTGGGTTTTAGATCCTTCCTACAAAATTTGACAGAAATCCTGACATGAATAATTGAGACCACGACAACACAATATCTAAACCTCAAACCTGACAAAATAAGTCCTAAAGTTGCTTATTTAAGTAAGAGGGGAATGTTTGAAAGAAAGCTCTTCTAGTTGATTATTTAGAATCCTCTTCTGATACGTCTCATTAATCTGTACATTTCTGGATTTTACGACTGCTATACTTTCTGGCTGATTATAGATTGTCTTCTTCTGATTCTCTCAGTGTTCACCAATTCCATCTCTGAATTATAAATGCTTCAAGTCTTCCTTTTCTTAACCCCTTAACAGAGTTTAAATATCTTTTGTGGGCTCATACAAGTCCTTCAATGATAAAGACTCCTTCTGTACACGTCTCCGACTTTCACCCTAATTTACCTTCTGACTTCTGGTTTTCTATGTCAGTTCACCCTCCGGTTTCTGTCTGGCTTCAATATCCCCTAGAATTTTCAACTGTTAACACTGAGTCTTCTGTTTTACTGATTATATTGCCTAATTTATATGTGATTTCTATCTGTTGTCTTTGTTCTCCAGTCGGCTTCCTTCTAAAACACCACTAAAGAGCTACTTTGAGAATCGAACCCACTGCCAGTCTTTTATTTAAGATTTTCTTCAAACTAAAACTTATTTTCTCATTTGGATTCCCATGGTGAACTCATAGGCACATTAAAATGTCTTTTTATATACAAACTATAATAATAGAAAATACGCCAACAGTTTTCAGCATTAAATAAACTAAGGGGAACTACAGACATGGGAAAAACCAACACAAAGAGTGAAAATTGTATTGGAAAGCTAAAGATGATTTTATTTTCAAGGAAAAACAGTAGTTTTAATTGAATGGACTGTGAAGTGAATAACAATTTTACCACCACCTGGAAAAATAAACCACAATATTTAGTTATTAAAAAAAAATAATAAAAATCAATGTGAAAAGATCGAATTCTAAATAATCATATAACATTCTAATAGTACGTTGTATCTCTACACGCCCGTATAAAAATTACGTTTTAGTAAGTCTTTAAAAAGGTTTGCCCTTAGGAGTGAGTAGGGATAAGCCCAAGGTGTCCCGAAAACCTAAATCGATGTTCTTATTGATATCACTTGGCAAAAAGTGATCAGTGAAGATGGATCAGTGCACTCAATGTGCCGTGAGACACGGACAAGACCACTGAAAAATAACATTAAGTAGTGGATTGTAGCTATTTGTAGTTTAGCTATATTGTGATTTGGTACAACATACTACATAAAGAAAAACCAAGCGTGAGTTGTAAAGCGAGGTTATGTTTCTATGAACTTTATTAATATACGCTTTAACCACTATTTCTCGTTCGAGACATTTGAAATCACCTTTTTCTTTTTTAGAACGTATTTTTAAGTAACATACGTATGTAAATTCGATAAAATTGGATTTGGCTCAGTCTTTGTCACCTATTATAAAAAAAATCTTATCCCTGACATTGGTCTGTGTAGGTAAAAATGCAAATCGAAGACTTGCAGTAAGGATTCACGTCCATTTCAGTGATGACTCAGTCACTGCCCAAATGATAATGCAACTATTTCGTTAACAATATGAGCAATAGAGTTGAGTTCTATGAACAATAGAACAAATTTGTAATCAACGTAGCAGAACTTTAGATTTGGTTAAAATTAGTGTTTGTCCTTGTATGATGGAGAGAATTCAGAAAGCTTTCGAACAGAGTTAATTACCAAATCCAGTTTTATTTGTTACCTACGTCAAAGTTTATTTTAGGCTGATTGGCGTCTTCATCAAAGCTTGAACAATAACGATGAAGACGCCAAAACTGTTTGGCAATTACTGGTATTAGTCAAGAGCATAACATTAAAGCAAACTGACTGACGCGGGTTGTGGCCGAGTATTGAAGTAGTGGGGGGAGCAACAGTGGTTACAAGTGATCAGATCCCAGTGGTAGCTTGAATAGTGTGAACTAACAGGTTTTGTGTACTACTGTAGCGCGAGAGTTTGATATGAAATTAATAACAGTTATCAGTGTGCTGTTCATAGTGGAATTCTCCAAGGCGCAAAAAGATTATGGTACGTTTTTTATGCATAATTTTATATACTGATACCTGTTTAGAAAGTCGTTTTTAGGATATTCTTGAAATAAAAACAATACAAATATAAATAAGGTTTCATTTTTTAAATAACTTATACATTTTTCTACTCAAGTTAGTTATTACTTTGTTACTTTATATAATTTGACTATTTAAAAATATAATGTTGTAGTTGATAGTTAAAAAAAAATTAGATACAAGTCTGTGCATGTTTTGTTTAGAGTGAAGTAGTTTTCTTTCAATAATACTGAAGAGTGAATTGCTAAATCAGCTGTATACAATATAATTTTAATTTTCTTGCCAGAATACAATTTCAGTTTGATTGAAAATATAAAATTTATTGTGGTTAATATAATAACTTATTATTATATAAAAATCGTTAAGCACCTGACGGATTATTTAAAATTTCTAACTAAAACACTTGTAAATATGTTACACTTGCCTATAATTGACACTATAGGCAAGTGTAACATATTTACTAGTGTTTTTAGTTAAAAACTAGTAGCTCTTGTGAAGATGGAATTAATTAATATTAACATTTTTTATACTAATTGTATGAAGATTATATATAGGACAGTATGAAAACAATTTTATTTATCTATCCATTTTTATCTATCCATTACAAACACACTGGCAGGTTAAAATACACAACTAACTTTGAGGTTTATAAAAACCAAAAGCTGAAGGGCCTTTACCTGGGCCCTTTAATTTATCTATGTTTGGTGACTACTAGTTTCAATTTCTGGTGTTAGAGGCCTATCTTGCATTTTTTGTGTTGTACATATTGAAGTTTTTCTATAATTCACTTTTGGTATTAACTTGGCACCAACTGATATTTTTCAGCAGACGCTTTTTGTACTAGGTCAGCGCATTATTCAATGCTGTGTGTCATGGACAAGAGTCTTCAAATTCTTTAATCACTATATTTTTCCATTTATCTGTAGCTGATGAGTTATCCACCAGGACTTCCATTTCTGCCTAAACTTTGCTTGCTCAATCTAAAAAATTCTGATAATGGCTATAGAGCAAAGTGATTTATGTCATTTATAAATATAAAGCTTTTTGTTTTCTGTTTTTGTATATACATCAAACTTCATAGTTATTTTACCCTTTTACATAACACACAAGCCTAACTTTGATTGGAACAGAATATCTGAGAGGATCTTACATAAAATTGTATGAATTCATGAAGTTTTACTTCAACAAAATTTAATTACCAGCAGGTTTTTTGTATTATAAACACCTATTTTTGTTATATTTTTCGGTATGCTTAATAGCTAAATGATTTAGTTAAAATACAATGTATATTGCTAACTGGAATGTGAAGGTACCTAGAAAAAATCGAATTATCAAATATTTTAATTAAATGAGATCTGAGTTGCTGAGGATGAAAGTCACTGACTTCAGTGGCCCCTGACCTCTAACCAATTTTAGCACTAGACTGTACAAAGCATTATTTTAACTAATGATCTTAAAATATATTGTATAGAACTATATTAATCTCTCATAATTACAATAATTTAACATATTTTAAAATGTTTCTAAATAATTTTAAAACAGTTTAAATACTAGTAAAGAAAAGGAGTCAGTATAATTATTACAAATGGTAAATACACTAATAATAAACACCATTCTACTACTTTGACTTCTCTTAAATTTTGTCCTTTACATTCCGTGAAACTTAATAATCACGTTTACATTAGTTTATGACTATCCGAACTTAAAATGTAAATTTGTGAAAACTTACTAAGACAGAACGTTTTCTATTGCTCTGTGGCAATCTTCATCAGTATCTTCTACTTGGAGTTGTTAGGTTAAGGGGTGACGGTTTTAAAGGCAGGTTTTTCGATAGTGTCAAAGAGTATGTGTGATTTGTATTGGGTTTGTTTGTTTAATATGTTTGTATTTTGTTTTTGTTAACTTCATATTGTTTTAGAGTGTTGAGATGTGGTCATATTTTGTTGATGTTTAAGATCTCTATGGTATGGCAAATGTCTGTGTATTTCTGACTTGTTTCTCTTATCTGAATGTATAATGCTGAGTTGGTGTTCTGTTTGTGTTCCTTGACTGATTTTTTGAAGCTGCGACTTGTTTGCCCAATGTAGAATTTGTTGCGCTTGTTGCAATTTAATTTGTATATGCCTGGTGCTTGTAGTTTATCTTTGTTTTAGGTCTTGTGTTGTATTTTGTATGCAAATTGTTATTAGTTTTGTAAGCTATTTTGTATCCTGTTCTTTGAAATTTGTAGGCTATTTTATTTGTATTTGATTTGTTATCAAAATCTTGTTGCTGTTCATTGACGAGCTGGTTGTAAATTACAAATTACACTTTTGCTATTACTTATGACCAGACATTTGTTAACTAAAAGTTGTTAATTGTTAACTTACACTTGGAGGAAACGTTTTCGTCTTACGACACACAGATCACACTTACTTTTCGATCACATCACTTCTAACTTTTAAAAAAAATGGTACCCCTAAGAAGCACAATAGCAGCATTCCTACCAGCAAAAATACGAGGCTGAAGAAGTCGTAAGACGAAAACGTTTCCTCCAAATGTAAGTTACAATTAACAACTTTTAGTTAACAAATGTCTGGTAGCAAGTAATAGCAAAAGTGTAAATTTTATTTTATTTGTATTTGTTATATTGTATTGTGATGTATTTGTTTCCCTCTTTGTAGTGCTTTTTTGTGTATTGTGCCATAGTTTGTCTATTATTGTAGTGTTGTATCCATTTGTGTATGCTAAATATTTAATGGTGTCTAGTTCTTTATTTATGTTTTCTGTGGTCATTGGAACTTCTTTAAGTCTATGGGGCATGGATCTGAAGGCACCGTGTTTATGTTAGATAGGGTGGTTTGAGGTGTTGTGGATAAGTGTGTCTGTCGTTGTGGGTTTCAGATAGTCATGAACTAATCTATGAGTGATAATTACTTTAACTTCTTGAGGTGACTTTATCTTTAACCTTTAGAAGGTAATTGAGCAGTAGTTTGGTTTAATACCAATGCACCAATTTATTGAGCAGTTCCATAATTCCAAAACACCAATATATTTTTTATTTTCTTAAATTGTTTAATTTTAATTGTTTTTATTTAACTAAAGTTACACTTGCCTATATTAGTGCTTCAGGAAATGTGTCCCATTATCAACTCAGAACGTAACAAGACGGAATCAAATAATATTGTTTTATCTAATTAATTAATTTATGTTAATTAATTACTTATTTTATTTATAAAGTTGTAGAGTGAAATTAAAACTGAGTGAAATTTTTAAAATGATAGGTCTGAAAAAAGTGAAAGAAAAAATTCTGAATTATCAAAAATGTTTTATTTATACTTAATCAGATTGACATATACAGTATTAAAAAAAAACACGCCTTTATACCTTGATTGATGAGGAAAGCTGTATCTAATTTAAGGTCTGGTTTGACATAATGTGCACAATATATAATTTTGATTCCATCTATATATGTCAGTCTGATTAAGTATAAATAAAACATTTTTGATAACTCAGAATTTTTTCTTTAACTTTTTTCAGACCTATCATTTTAAAAATTTCACTCAGTTTTTTTGGAACGCAAACACGGTGCCTTCAGATCCATGCTCCATAGACTTAAAGAAGTTCCAATGACCACAGAAAACATAAATAAAGAACTAGACACCATTAAATATTTAGCATACACAAATGGATACAACACCACAATAATAGACAAACTATGGTACAATACACAAAAAAAACACTACAAAGAGGGAAACAAATACATCACAATACAATAAAACAAATACAAATAAAATTTAAATTACACTTTTGCTATTACTTGCGACCAGACATTTGTGAACTAAAAGTTGTTAATTGTAACTTACACTTGGAGGAAACGTTTTCGTCTTACGACTTCTTCAGCCTCATATTTTTGCTGCTAGGAAATTGTGCTTCCTCGGGGTACCATTTTTTTTAAAAGTTAGAAGTGATGTGATCGAAAAGTAAGTGTGATCTGTGTGTCATAAGACGAAAACGTCTTATATAAAATTTGAGTTGAAATTTATAAAATACTATGAAGACATTATTGCATTTTTTTAAATTAAACAAAATGATAAATTTCAGTGGCGATTTTGCTAACTATAAACCTAAAACTATACAAATATTTCAAATAATACATTGAATCATTATAACAATTAAAAAATAATAACTACTAAATTATGATAGCTCTTAAAATACCAGAAATGATTATTTTGTACATTATTACTATATATATATACATAAACGATAAAAATTGTAGCAATAAAACCACACAAATTACTACTATTGGTATCAAAAAACCACTATTTACTGATATCTTTCAGCAATGCACAGATCTAGTGTGAAACGCATCTGATGAAAAATATCAATAAGTAGTGGTTTTTTGCCAAGTGATACCAACAGTATTAAATTGAAAAAACCTCAAGATGTACAACACAAAAACTTCAAGTTACATAAACTAATTGAACACACTAAAATGTTGCAGTTGTTGACCTTTAGGTATTTAATAATCTCTTATTTACCCATTTAACCCTAGATTCGTAATTTTATTTTATAGTGACACTATTCGTAAACATTCGTCTGAGAGACTACCATGGTAAAAAAATGTTTAAAAATTATTAAAAATCTTTTTTTTATTTTTACTTTGACACAATAGTTTAAGAAAAGTGCTTACATACACATTTGATAGTTTTTTAGTCTTAAATGCTGTTTTCTGAACAGTCTGTGCACAGCAGTCCATGGTGTTCCATACACATGTGCTTCTTGCAGCTGAAGCATACGTACTGCGTCATTCTTCGTTTTTTTGAAAGGCAAAATGCACAAATTTTTCGTTTTGGTGCATCCTGCGGTTGACAGTTTTCAACTGGAATGGACGAACCCAGTATTTCAATGATTTTAACTTTAAGTTTTCGGTGCAAAGTTGGTACTTGTAGCCTCGCCTCCAGCCAAGGTTTCATCAGCTCTTCACTGAGAAGCTTCGCAAACTCTCTCCTTGTTACGGGTCTCTTGTTTTCTTGGATAAGACGATGAGTGTAAATAATAAAAGCATTTACTAAAGTGCTATTGAGCATCCCGAAGAAAAAGCAGAGAGGCCATCTCTGAGTTTTGCGGCTTGTTGACATGTTAGATGTTATTTCATCGAAAGAATCGACTGCTCCTTTGGTTTCATTATAAAAATGAACTATATCGGGTATACCAGATTCTTCCCTTATTGTACCTTGCTCGTGCGTGGTTGATAATAAGAAAACAGTTTTGTTTTTCTTAGCCTTATAAGACAACAATACAAGTTCATTATTGTAGCCAAACATTGCTGAGTTCACTTTTCGATCTTGTTTTGCAGACATCTCTGGAGGAATCTCTCTTTTGTCTGATCGAAGAGTTCCAACGATTGTTAACTTATGTTTATTTAACATATCTTTAGCGAGATTTACTGACGTAAACCAATTGTCCATCGTTACGTTTCTGAATGATCCATGAATACTTTTGGTTAGTTCTTTCACAAAGAAAACTCCTAAAGGAAGTCCAGAGGTATTGGTGTTTTTCCCCAAATAAGGCATTGCATCAATCATATATTTTGTAGTGTCACAAAGCATCACAATTTTTATTCCGTATTTATTGGGTTTTGACGGAATGTACATTTTAAATGGACATCTTCCTCGAAACCCTAACAGTTGCTCATCTATTGTGAGATAGGATCTTGGAACATAGTTACTACGACAAGATTCAACAAACCCATCCCATATTTCATGTATGGGAGCCAATTTATCAACAAGTCTTTGAGCAGGTCTAGTGGTCTTGTTGTCAAATCGCAAGCAGTTCAAAAGAAAATCAAATCTATTGCGACTCATAACAGAAACATACCGCGACCCACTAAATGTAGGGTCGAATAGCTCCTTGGTGGATAAATGGTTGTCTTTCTTTGCTGCTGACATAACTAAAAGCCCTAACAACGCATTTATTTCTTCAGAAGTTGTTTCACTAACAGTACTCAAGTTAGGGTTTGACGTATAATTTTGTCTCTTGTTATCTATTTCAATATTAGTGTTAACGACAATTTTGTCAACCATAGAGGGAGTAATGAATAGTTTGAAGGTTTCCGTAGGTTTTTGAACGTTTTTAGCATTGTTATCTGGCCTCTGTCTAAAATGCACAATGTTTCTCCTTGGGGTCCTGGATGATCGTGTCTTTGGTTTGGAGGACCACAAAAACCCATTTTTACCTCGCATGTTCCTTTTCTTTGAGAGAATAATGTTCTTGTGGTGAGAAACGGAAGGCAAAGTTACAATTTGTTGTGTTTTATTCATACAGGTGACTTGAGAAGATTGTCTAACAACATCAACAATCTCTTCACTATTTATTTCTAAATCTGAATTATCATCAGTCATTGTGCTTTCACTAGATGATGGCAGATATGAAACGTCTTCCTCTTCAGAATGAAAATGAATTGTTAAAATAGTTTGGTTTAGTGTAGAATTATTTTGAGCCTGATTTACTTCTGGGGTGGGCAAGACCGTGTCTGTTAGTTCATCAAGAACATTTACATTAGGTTTCTTTATGTTAATGTCTTGGCCTTTCACATTTTTATTACCATTACTACTAGTTTGATCAAAACAAAATGCTCGTGAACTAATACCGACATAACCACAACTTGGGCCATGTTTGTTTATATCAGTAATAGTGTAGTCTGGTAAATTTAAATCCATTGGCTGACCATGGGTTTCATTGGCTTCATTAATTTGATTAAAATTAGGTGGTAGTGCAGACCAGTTACCTTGGTATGTCACAGGCAAAGAAGGAGGAGCGATAATAGCTGAGCAAATGCGAAAAGTGTCAGTATTTTCTCCTTGGTCGGAGTGAAATAAAGAAACTGGTCTGTCTATTTCATAATCCAAAGGGTAGTTTTGGGGCTCTTTGTCATTCTCATCTAAACTGGCATCTGAATGGTATTCAGATTCCCCCTCAACATTATCTTCAGTTTCACTATCATCGTCATTGCATGTAGGGTCATCTGGTTCGGATGAAAGTTTGTCCAATTCACTTAAGAACTTAGCAATTTCCTCATCGTTCTTACAAATATTTTCCATTTTACACAAAGTGAAAAGAAATAATTATATAAGATAAAAAATATAGATATATACTAATATTTACAGAAAAGTGATTTATACACGACCACTAAAATTCACTCTATCACTGTTCGTAATGTTTCGTCTCGGAGACTACGCACCCATAAACAACAGTCACACTAATCGTAAACACTCGCCCGTCAGACTACTCCAAAAGGATAACCACAAATAAAACCGATATAGCATAACTTTCTGTCACAGACTCTACTGCATCACTGTCAGGCCACTGACGTTGAATAATAGACGAAACCCCCACCCCCACCACAACCCCATCCCCACAAACTCTCAATTCACGAAATTTTGCGTCGTCTGAGAGACGAATGTCTACGAATCTAGTGTTAATTTGGCAAAAATCTACTACTAAATTAGTGAAATTTACCAGGTGCAAAACACATCTTCTCAGAATCATCAGTAATTTTTTGTTGGCAAAATGATAAATATATAACACTAAAATGTGATAGGTGAACAATTTTTAGCCATTCTGTTTTACAAGTAAATTGAACTGTTACTGCTCTATCGGTGTCTTCTATGAAACATATTAAATGACAACAAAATTAGAGTAAAATCTCTCTTGATTGTCATATTAATTTCTTCATTGGTATACATTTATTAGTAATTATTATTATTTATAATATTAATCATCCTAGATAATAATTCATTTTTGTACAGTATTATGACTTGTATAGGTGGTTTACCAACAGTTGCTATATTACCAATAGATTGGAATTACAGGTATTGCTTTTAATATTTGACCTAAAAATCAAGTTTACTTTTGATTAAAGTTATGCATTTTTATCTCTTACAAATACACTGTGTTAATCAGCATAAGATATTGGAATTCATTTACAGTTACATAGATGTTTTCTTAACTTCACTAATGACACATCAGTCAGAAAATTAGCTATTGCTGTAAATAAAGAATTCATTGTTTATATTTCAAACAGAAAACCCTAAAGGTAAGAGGTTTCCTAATTAAATATTATCTATGCATATATTTATTAACGTTTTTGGACTAACACAGCTGTTTTGAATATTGTATAGTCTTCCTTTTAGTAAAACTATAAACCTTTTTCAAAATTTATATACAAGATTTAGTTACTTTTTCAAAAATTTTAAAATGGTGGAAGAACAACAAATATATAGTTAAAAATAGTCACCATATGTTGAAGAAAGAAACTTCTTTATAAAAAAAAGTGTTTACAATATGTGCAACAGTACTGATATTTTTGACAATGATCCTTTTTTTGTTTTGTTTTAGAACACTTATAGGTAGACTATTTAGAATACTATTTACTGTTTATTTCCTCATTTTCTACAGTTTTTCTATAACTTCTTTTATTTATTTATTATTTTTTGGTTATATTCCTTTTTTTACTTTTTTTCTGTAAAGCAACTGCTTTTTAAAATTATTTCTAAGCAAATCTTGGATGTGTCACAAGCTAATAACAATTTCATTACAAAAAAAAACTATAATTTTCATACAACTCACTCACAAAATAACTAATAGATTTTTAAAATAGCAAAAATTGACACTAAGTGTTATTTATTTATGTCAATAATAAATATGTGGTTTGCAATTAAGTTTTCAATAACTATTTAACTTGGAGTACTTTATTAGTTTATAAAATAAGTTTATAAATAAAAATCTGAAATACTGAAAAATATTTTGCGGGCTACAATATCGACTAAAAAAAGTTGGTAAATGCAACAAAAGATTGAACACTAAATATAAATGGAAAAAATATCAATGTCATAAAATGGATTGAAACCAAAATTTCTGAAATCACCCCCCTGATTATTCATCATTTATTGTGGAAAATATTTTAAAAATCAATCGTGATACAAGCGTTGTACCTAAACTTGAGGTTACATTGCATCAGAATTTGCAAAAATAACTGGTCATATGAATTCGTAAGTATAGAATTGTTAAGACTTCGTACAAATGGCGTGGAATTCAACATTTGCTAAATGCTTTGGAAAGTGCCCTATTAGTCCAAGGCAATGTTATTAAATGACGATCTTGAAAGTAAACTAGCATGTAAGAGAATGCCTCCCCAGTAGATCTTGTTAAGGGTCACAAAATTCACGCATGGTTGCTACATAGTGCTTAGAATATGTAACTGTGGGATCTATTTTTTACTTTAAAAAAAAATTGTTGTAAATTTTATAGCAAACTGTTAAACATGTTACTTAATTTTAATGTCTATGTTATTGTTTGATTAAGATAACATCTGTAAATTTTTGCATGACTTTCATTTTAAATGACCACATGTGATAGGATGTAATAAAATGTTAGTTAAATATTTTCATGGGGAAAGTAATTAGGAAAACACGCCTGTAGTAAACAGAACATAAATAAATACAACTTAGAATATTTCTTATTAAAATGCAGTTGTCTAGGTAATTGCTATTTATAAGTGCAGTAGGTTTGTAATTATTGGTGTTAGAAATTGTAATATTTATTGAACAGATCTAAAAAAAACTGATAATGAATGAATTATTTTAAATATCTTGAACTATTAATAAACTACAGATGTACAGTACTTTACATATTGAAGTAATTTGAGAGAGGAGTATTCTTATCTATTCAGTATTATTGTTTAGTGTGAGGCTTAATAAAGGCAGTAACAAGGAAATCAACAATATTTTACGCTAGTGTTTTTCAATGATGCAATTCATTCAGCAAAGATAAACTGCTCAATATGACTGCATAAATAATTATTTTGCTTACAATAACTATTTGGAATTTTTATAACCCTTCTTTTCTCTCTCTTTATCTATCTATCTCTCTCTCCTCAATTGTATCTTCATTCTTCAATTCGAAATATTTTTCTCAAATAATATTTCATATTTTCTATTCTGTTAATCTAGTACATGAGTTTGTTGTGTTCGTAGTGCCTATATGTTTGTGTTACACTGAATATTCAGAGTGAAATTTACTTTAGAGAAACGCTTGAACATATGTTAGTATGTTACACTTGCCTTTAGTAGCACTTACGTTTTTTATTATTTAGGGCAGCATTTTTGGGAGATGTGTCCCGTTGTCAACTCAGACAGTAAGTTACGTAACATACTAATATATATTCAAGTGTTTTTATGAATACACTTAAGTGAAGACAGAATCATAGGTGAAAATGGAATCAAATAATATTTCTTCAAAGAATTCTAAACTGAGTCTGATACATAAAAATCTAAATATTTCTTAATAAAGTAATTACTGTAGAAACGACTTTGTTGGCAAGTGTAAACTACAAAACAAACATTAGCTTTAATTATTATAAGTATTAGAAAATATCAAAGAATTAAAAAAAATATTCACCAATTCATGGAGTATTAATTGAGTTTTTATGATTTTTTTTATCACTGTCAGTCTTAAGACAGTGGTGTACTTAAATACCAGGTCAAGGGACATACCCTGATATTCATGATAAAAATTGCAAAGGAATGTGAAAAATAAATTTTATTAATTTATGTCAAGAGGTTTGGCCTCATTCATTCATAATTTTCACTTCTGTTAGGAATATTTGTATAGATTAGAATACATTTCTCTGCCTTTCCTAACATTACTTTGTTGATTCGTTTCAGATTAACTCCATTTTCAAAACTTAAATAGTACTGATTGACCAAATTTCAAGTTCATCTTTATATAGTTAGCCAAGCTCCCACCACTTGCAGACCTCGTTTTCTATTGGTACACACTTACTCTCAATTCCTTACATTTAGCTGATAAATAGTTATAAACTTTTAAAATAACGTCCATCTGTGTATTTATTTGTTCGTTTATTACATTTTCTTTTTTTAACTTTACTTTATAAATTTCTAAATTTTCTAAATCATTCTCCTTTATTAACATAAAGTAAAATCTCCATTGTATTTTTCATTTCTTGCAGTGTATGACCCTCTTTAAAGAAATGTCTAGCATAATTCGAAACATTTTCTTCATATTCAAATGCCTTATATGCTCCTTATATCTGGTTTCAAATTTGCATCCTGTTTGTCTAATTTATGTTGCTTTAGAATTACATTGTATTTTTTTCAGAATAATAGATATACCATCAAATAAAAAAGAATATAAAGAAGAACAGGATAATATTTTACAAATTACAGAGAATAATGGATGTAACAAAAATGTAATAAGAAAATTGTTTAGGAAAATTAAGGCAAAAAGATATCAAATAAAAAGTTCTGGAAAGGAAATACAAAGACAGAAATAGGCCAAATTTACATACATGGGGAAAGAATTTTATAAATTAAAAAACAATTTTTTAAAAGAAATATAATATATAAGTTATCTACTAACACATTAAAGAATAAATTAAAGGGCAATATAGAAAGAATAAATAAGTTAAGTAAAAACAGGTTTATAAAATGCAACGTAATTGTAAAGCAACATAAAATGTTTATGAAATTTTGTGTTATAATGTACTGTTTGAAGAAGTATAAATGCTGGAAATAAGAAAGAGTCAAAATATATTATTTATCATTAACAAATAAATTTAAGCATATATAAGATAATTATACAAGTGAAAAAAGCACCATTAGGGTAGTATTTAGGGACTATGGCTAAATGGTTAAATAACTATGGACTCCTCCCAATACAATTAATAATGTAAAAGGCACAATATTTTAGTTCAATGATTTCTCAAGCATGAAGAAGCTGGTTGATGTTTGTTTATTTCAGTCAAGTAATGTGTGTTTCGACTATCTAGAGCGATGGTATCGCAGTTTATTATTATTCTATCTTGTAAAATTGTAAATTAGTTTATTCATGTACTTTATGCTAAAGCAATAATAAATCCAAAAACAAACCAAATAGAAAAAACTTAATTTTGATTTTAGTTTAATGTGATTTAGTTTTTTTTAAAATTCTTTATACCCTATAAAGCAGGCATCCTCACTACGCGGCCCGCGGGACGATTTTTTGCGGCCCTTAGACGGTTAGGATTGAAGTCAAAATATTTTATAACTTAAATAAATATTATATTTATTTACTGAGTGTTTTGAAAATCTGTCGTTGTTTTACTAAACTTAATTACTCAAACTACTGAAGTTAAAAACTGCGATTTACTAAAACTGTTGAAAGACCTGAAGGAAGAAATGTCTCGGAGGTTTAGTGACTTCAGGAAGTATCAGGAACCATTTCGCTTGGTAGAAAATCCATGGGCAATGAAACCAGCTAATGTAGCTCATCTTTCTGTTTTTGGATATGAAGCTAGGGATTTGAAAAATGAATTAATAGATCTTCAGAACGATACGGAACTCAAAAGTATTTTTGAAGAAAAGATGAAGAATAAAGCTCACTATGAGTTTTGGAGGTTGTTGAAAAGCACAAATTTCCTAACTTGAATGTGCTCAGAAAATATTGTGTGTTTTTTCCGTAAGCTGAAGTTTGTAAAAAACAAGTACAGATCTAGGCTAACAAGTGAGAATGTTGAGAACATTTTAAGAATTTCAGTTTCTTCCCAACCTGCCAACATAGATGCCATATTAGAGGACTATAAAAGATTTCGCCCATCAACTTCAAAGAATTAACTAAGTAAAAAAAAAGACATTTTCAAATTTTTATGTGCAAAACAGTTTATTTATGTTGGTAATGTAATAAACGTATGTTATAATCATATTGTTTGTCAGTTATTTAGTGCCTTTGTACTTGCGGCCCTCAGGAAAATGGTATGCAAAATTTTTGGCTCTCAAAGTATTCCTAGTGAGGACCCCTGCTATAAAGGGTAGACACCACGTTATAATACTATTGGAGGGAATAGCTATTTGAAGTAACCTTTATACTACTCCCCCCCCCCCCTATTTTCAGTATAAGTGGATCTTTATGTCTCTTCCTTAGTTTATAACACCCTTATTTTTTTTAGCTGTTTTTTTTACTCTTCTTTCTACACAGAGGTGTAATTAGTAAATGCATCCTAAAGAATCCAATAGAGAAGCGGTTTTTTTTAAAGCACACAACTGTTACATGATAGATGATATGAGTTAGACCAGACTTTCTTCCATGCACCATAATCCTCTCAGCTATTCACAATCTTTTATTTTTCTTCAAAAGCGATAAATAAAACTGCCTGATCGCCATATACATAAAACTTAATTTGAAAAGCAATCAATTATATCTTACATTGTAATTAAATTTTTCCATTATATTATATTTTATTTTTGACAATTCGTTCACCTGTTAATGGAGTGAGAGAGAGTAAGAGATATTATTGTGAAGAGTCCTCTAAAATTAACTATTTTGAAGAGTCATAAACTCAAGCTCAATTAGCTTCTGAATGTTGCTGTCCATGAAATCGTGAACTAGGTAATTCATGACTTGTTAAAAATGTTATATAAATTATAAAAAACTTACAGAATCATAATATTTTAGATCACACTTAACAATCTTCATAAATTTTTCACAGATAGCCCTGAAGATGTTGAAGTACAATTGAAAACGTATACCACAGTCAGTTTTTTTTTTATACTTACTGTGATTGTATCTTTAGTAAGTCAAATTTAATAGTTCAAAGGTACATTTAATTTACCATTACCATGGTTTTTTAACTATTCTGATGTTAAGGATATTCTGCAATGGAAGTAGTGTGCTACAGAGTAGCAGGGTAAACAGGGTATACCGTTAAACAAAGAATTATCCGCTAAAACACTTGTAAATATTTTACAACTCACCTATAGTAGCACTTAGTCATATTTTTTGAGTCCAGCCATTTCGGGAGATGTGTCCCATTGTCAACTCAGACCGTCAATGAATTGACAATGGGACACATCTCCCTAAACGCCCGTCCCCAACAAATATAACTAAGTGCTACTGTAGGTAAGTTGTAAAATATTTACAAGTGTTTTAGTGATAACTAGTAGCTCACATGAAGATGGAATCAACAAATATAAAAAGAGTTATTAGTAAATGTAAATAAAAAATTTGTACAACAAACTTGTGATGAAAAGAATAATTTTACCATGTTATTTAAATTTAAAAAAGAATATTTTCTTTAATTTTTATTTTTAATAAATCTTTATTATTAAAATTAATTTTATTATCCTCGGTAAAAACTTAAAGATATAGCTTATAGCTTTTAGGCATATTGCTAGATTTTCTGTAACTTTCAAGTATATATATCTAAAAATAATTTTCTGTTTATACTGAATTTTGTTGCAGATGGTTCATGCAAAACTGCTATTGGTGAAGTTGGAGTATGTATGCCTTCATCTAAATGTGATTTGACAGACTCAGAACTTACCTCATGTGGTAATTCTGGATACATTTGTTGTAACAAACACCATACTTCTACAATCTCAAATCATCTTATTCAAGGTCCAACTACAAAGAAAAACAGTAACACAAAAGATAAAGTTGACTTTAACTCCTCCTCAGAGGAAGTCAGTTCAACAACTGAAGATCCTTTAGATGTATCAAATCCAGAAGACTCAAGTGTGGAAAACCGATTTGGGTGGGGATCTTGGTATAAGTCAACTCGCCATTCTTTCTACAACTTGTATGGACCATATAGAGATTCAGCTACTGGTTACTATCCCACACGTTACAAGCCAAGCTATAATACACCCAGTTTATACCATCCCAGTTACAATAAACCCACAGAAAAAAGTTATACTTATCAACATTTCTCTCAAAGTTTTGACAGAGAAAAAAATAATAAATGGCATGTCAAGCCAACTCCATCTCAACCTGTTTGGGGTCTTGAATCGCCTGAAGAAATGGAAACTACTGGACCTCGAAGAAAGAGGATAAGTCAAATTAGTAAGTTAACTATATGCAAACTATATAGTTTTAAACATTTTAAGCTAACTTTTAATTTGGTATAAAAAAAAATTGATATAATTACATTTTGACAAGAATTCCTTATTTACAGTTATGTAATTAATTGTTAATAGACAACCAGAATAACTACGAGCATCAAATGATTTTAGGTACATCCTATATTTTAAACAAATTAAACTACTAATTAATTCACTTTTGAGCTAGGTTTTTGAGAATAACTTAAATAGCAAACTTGCAAATTAATTCATGTCACAAATATATTTTTTATAAATTACATAAATGTCATAAATGTTTCAACAGCTAAGCTGCCATCATCAGTGATGGGTGAGCCATCAGCTGGAGTAGTTAATGATGACATTTATATGTCATGTGATATTTACACAAGGAATAAAATAAACAAACCCATTGTTTACAAAATTAGAAAATTTAGAAAAATATTTTTTTGCTAATGTACAAAGTAAGTTATTTAATTATATATTTAAATTTGTAATGTTCATTAGGAGTATTTTAGATAGTTAAAATTTATGTCTAAGGAAAATTTTACAATTTCCTAATTCATTAAAGATCAATTTTTATTCTATTGGTTTGTTCTTTGTGTAAATATTGCATTGTAAGTAAATGTCAGTATTAACTAGGCCAGTATTCCCCCATCACTGATGTTGACAGCTTGGCTTGTATGTCATTTAAGTCTTTTTTTATATATTTTTGAGGTTGAGTTATTTTTCCTGTTTGCTGTTTTGATTAAATTACATTTTCTTAACTAAATATATAAGTTTTTTTAGCAATGTTTTAGTAAATTATAAAATATTTTCAATTCTTTTAATCTCACATAACTGCACTTTTAATCGCACTTTTTTAAAAATTCACTTTTATATTGGGTTGATAGTGAAAAGGGATAAATGAAGAGTTCTTTTTTTCCAAAATTGGTTTTCATAAAAAAAATCATATATATATTTATAGGTTAGTTCTAGTAGAGCTTATAGCTTATTTAGGAATTTTTGGACTAGATAGGAGACTGACAGACTTACCTAATGGCAATAGTCCAAAACTGCAATCTCTTGGAAATAAATAAATAGACACACATAAAAGAAGAACTTATCACACTATTGAAATATTTCGATCAAATCAAAGATCATTTTGATCGAAATATTTCAATAGTGTGATAAGTTCTTTTATATGTGTCTATTTATTTATTTCCAAGAGATTGCAGTTTTGGACTATTGCCATTAGGTAATTCTGTCAGTCTCCTATCTAGTCAAAAAAATGCTATATGTATATATATATATATATATATATATATATATATATATATATATATATATATATATATTCATTTTAATCATAGTTTTCTAGTGAATACCACTAAACATTTTTAAATGTTTATATAAATGTTTAGTGATAACTAGTAGCTCATGTGAAGATGGAATCAACAAATATTTCTAATGAATAGTTCCAAATGATATATTATTAGAAAATAAGTAAATATAAAAACTGTGTTTTATTGTTAGACCTAGAAATAATCAAATTGCTAACATTCATCATATAAATCACTTTTACATTGGTTTATGACAATCCGAACTTCATTTTGCAAAAACTTACTAATGCAGAATGTTTTCAACTGCTCTGTGACGATCAGAAACGTTCTGTCTCTGTAAGTTTTTACAAATTTAAAGTTTGGATAGTCATAAACTAATGTAAAAGCGATTAATCAAGTTTCACCGAACGTAATGAACTACAGTATTTAAGAATTCATCATAAAGTTTTAAAATTTAAAAAAAGGTTACACCAGATGGCTCAAGGAAACCTAAAGATTTTGAAATGGGTATTATTTGAGGTGGGAGAGTCAAGTTTCAGGCAGCTGTCATTCCCTTTTTTCCATTGAATTTTTCCCTTCAGTCTTTGAGATGGTGCTGTGAAAAGCAAACCAATGCCTACATCTGTATGATAATTTTGTATGTCGTGATTAGTCTGTAATTTCCAATGTCAGTATGATTTCTTCTACCAGTTTAAAATCCATCAAAATAGTTTAGATTTTAAATATGTATTACATTGAAAATTGTTTAAATACAAGCTCTTATATATAATTTACTTTCTAAACTTTTTTATGAAAGTTACATAAACCTGTTTAATTACTCTTTAAAAAATAGTTATGCCTGTGTAATACCCCTCTAGAATGTGAAGAATACAGTCGGCCAGTAACAGAGACAGTTCGAGCGATACCATTATCACTCGATGCAGATGTTGTTCCACTTACTGTACAGAAATGTCAACTAAATGCCGTCAAATTAATTGTTGGAGGTGTCGTTGCTGAAGTTGGAGAATTTCCTCATATGGTAACTAAAGTTTCATATAACACAAACACTTTTAATTGATTGAACTTGGAGGGGTTTTAGATCCCCAAAGTATGCAAGCCATGGCTCTGGTTTATTTATTTAGCCACTTAATTAAGAAACCTATGTAACAAGACCTATACTTATAATCAATTCCAAAATTAGTCCCTAATATTTATTTCCACTTCTTTTCTAGGATAGAGCAAATTTATCTATTCCATCTTCTGGTTACAAGTACTGTATGATTAAAGAAAACATTAGCAATCTATGACCTTTCATCACCCATGATAATATCCTGAAAAAGTTAAGCAGATTCATTTTGTTTTCCCTTTATTAATCGATTGGCTGAGTTGTGTTTCCATTTTTCTAAGGATAGGACATTTATAAATAACATAACCTAATTTTTAGAAGTTTACTATACTTTATTATAGATAATTTAGGTCTTATACCAGGAGTCCTTCTTTCTTCTTCACTATTCACAGCCTCACATAGAATAAAAGTTTTAAAATCGTTTAATTTACATTTCAGTTTTCTGGAGTTCAGTCATTGGTTAATAGAGAGTGAAACTGATTCAGAATTTCCTAGAATATGTTCCATTATTTTATTCAAAACAAAATGACAAAGAATCCTTCATCTTAGAGATAATTCTGTTATGTAAAGTGTTAAGTTTCTACAGTTCCATTTTCCCATTCACTGTAAGTTTAGTTAGTGTTTTAAACTAAGTTTAGTAAGTCTTATAGTAATAAGACAAGTTAATTAGTTCAGAAAGTTATATAGAGTTTCGCTAATCAATATTGAAATTAAATCTACGCTATTAAAGTATTTAATGGATACACATCAACTTATCTCTCAACATTGATTCTCCAAATGTATTTTTGTCCTTAAATAATGTATATATTTTAAGGAACTGATCTTAATAATTTAGCATAACTAATAATTTAAAACAAAAGAATCTCTTATACAAATCTATAGTTAATATAGAATATTAAATTACATTAAATTTATAAATTTTCAAAATCCAGAAATGTATAAAATACTAATCAAAAGTTTTGTATTACTAAAGTTTCATAAAAATAAAAATTGGATTTAACGATTATAAAACATTTTATCATTGCATGTAATAACATTAAAACAAAATCTTAGAAAAGTTATTAAGAAAACAACTGATTTTAAGACCTCTTGATTTTATAATGTCATAAGTGGATGATTAGTTTAAATTAAAAGTGCTTTAAGGCATTAATATATCACAAAAGTTATTGCATGGCAGTAATATTATATTTATTTTGGAATCTATTATATTAAAATAATTTACCAATTAATATTTAGGCAGCAGTAGGGTTCCTTGCTGGTGACGGAAGTATCATGTGGAACTGCGGAGGGTCTCTTATAAGCGAACAATACATAATGACAGCTGGTCATTGCACCAACACTACTTTGTAGGTACCATACTAGTTTTCAAATTAATTTTACTGTAGTCTATATAACACTAAAATATTTTAAGTGTGCAAAATTTAATCCATTCTTAATTTATTTAATCTATTTTGAATACACTTTTTGCTTATAACCTTCTGAGCATTTAAAAGCCCTAAATCAAATGTTAAACGTTGAAAGTGGGGAACAACAGTGGGTCAGTTATAAGTGAATTACTATTTCACTTAGTATAATCCTTTAGCACTTAGTAGATTTGATTATATCATATTAGCCAGGAATACTTTCTAAAGTTTCAAAAGCATCTAATACTTAATATCTGGCTTAGACCTAATTCCTCATCCAATGATCCATTTCACAGTTAATTTATTGTCTAAACATTTCCTGTTGAGGCACAACTTTATATATTTCCACCATCCAACCCAATTACCGTCATTTTTCATTACATCTTTAAAAAAAAACAATTTTCAAATCTTACGCATCTTTTCCCAATTTTGTCCACTATATTCTTTATTTTTTTACATTTAGAATGTTATGTATGTTTTACATATACTGAGTATTTTAAAAAATAAATCATAAATATTGTTAGGAACATTTCACCTGTAGTAGTGATTGTATACATCCAGAATTTATCTACCTACTTGTTATACCTTGTAAAAAATAAAGTAAGTAATACGGTCTAAAGTTTTGTTTTATTACATTAAACATTTTTACACTCAACAAGCATCAGACATGTAGAAAACTGTCAATCCCCCTCCCCCATATATGCTCTATTATTAATGAGTTCAGCAGTACGGTGATGCCCCGTACTTACGTGATAACTGTGTAAGTCGGGGTAAAATTTTACATACAATCACATAGGAATCATGTTTAATTGGGACCAAAGACTAAATAAACTAATAATTTAAATGAAAAATGTGACATAGAAGGCTTCATAAAATCTAGTAAATTCATTTCAAGAATTGAAGATTTTTTCTTTTCATGCAGAACTTCCTCGTAACTCGCTAATTTTTTTGATTTGTGGCAGAAATACGCTCATCGTTGGAGTCTATGTTTTCCAAAATTTGTAAGCCTGGCTCAATTTAACGAAGGCCTTTTGTCAAGTTTCTAACCGTTATTTCATTATACGTCAACTGGGTTTAGAGAATCTAGATTTTTAAGGTCTTGCTTTTGCTTACGAATTTCTATGAGCTCATCAAATTTATCAGCTCATGGTTTTGTGAATCCATCAGTTCTTGAACGTCATCATTATCCACTTCTAAATTGAGTTGCCTGACAATACCGACAACTTCTTCAATCATATCAGCAATTTCGTCAGACTCAGGCACTGATTTTGCTTGAGTTTCAGTGGCTTAAAAAATAGACATACCTTTTTCCAAACGCCAATTAAAGTTTTTTGAGAAATTTCATTCCAAGATTGTCCAATGATTCTCAAAGCATCAAAAACATTGAATTGTTTCAAAAAATCTTCAACAGAGAGCTCGTTGTTCTGCCTCATAGCTTCATACAGATGTGCAAATGATCTTCTTGTGTAATAGGCTTTAAATGTTTTGATGACTCCCCGATCCATCGGTTGAAGCAAACTAGTTGTGTTTATTGGTAAAAATATCATTTTCACGTGTGTCAAAATTAGTTAAAGTAGAAGGATGGCTAAGTGCATTGTTAATTAATACAAATTACTTTAAAAGGAATTTGTTTAGACCGACAATAACGTTTGACTTGAGATATGAAATGATGACCAAACCAGTACTAAAAAAAAGCTGTCACCTAAGCCTTCTGATTCGACTTCCAAATCACGGACAAGCTAGGTTTAATGAGTGTGGATTTTCTGAGTGATAAACTATGAGAGGTTTCAACTTACAGTCACCAGCTTTATTGGCGCCAACCTTTGGCAGCCTTAAAACCTGGAAATATTTTCTCCTCATGCGCTATAAAAGGTCTTTTAGGCATTGTTATCCAGAACAGGTCAGTTTCTGTGTAACTATGATTTAAAACCGTGTAACTTGGGAATCTCGTAAGTCGAGGTATTACTGTACTGCTTAGTATATTGTATTTAATAATTATGATAATTTTAGTAATAATTTCGCTTAATCCCAAATATTTGTTAATACGAAATGGGTCCGGTCCCAATTATTTCCGACTATCGGACGCCATTGTATTTGTTTATTGAAATATCAAATTATGTAGAATATAATTGGGCAAAAGTTTTTCATCAATTGATTAACACTAATTTACATTGATTTTAGTGGGAATCCTGTGGTAGTAAGACTAGGAGAACTTGACCTTGCTACAGACAATGATGATGCGAACCCAAAAGATTATAAAGTAGATCAAGTTATTCCTCATCCTAGGTATATAACATCAGTCAAGTACAATGACATTGCTCTACTTCGATTAGAAAAGCCTGTCACGATGAGTGAGAAAATACGCCCAGCTTGTTTGTCTTCCTTAGAATCAATCGCTGAAAAACCTGTTGCAACTGGATGGGGCCGAACAGATTTTGGTAATCACTTCTATTAAATTCAAATTGTTTTAGAAATAATATTATTATCAATTATTCATAATATTATTAACTTTAAATTTATGCACAATTATCTTAAATTTTTATACAACTTTACCTTTCTATTTGAATTAAATATACATTTAAATATCCTAACAAAGAATATATTCTTACTTATTCTTAAATGTAAAATCCACAATAATATAGATATATGATTACATTTAAGGGAAAAAATAGTAATATCACAAATCTTTAATTTTTTAGTAATTGAATTATTAGCATTTTTAATACTTCTTTTTCATAATGTGTCATAGTTGGTAGAACAAGTGATCAGCTGATGAAGGTTGGGTTAAGCATTATTGACAATCACCAGTGCAATGAGTTCTACAGGAAAGACAGAACAATTTATTTTAAACAAGGTATTACTGATTCCATGCTCTGTGCAGGAGAGTTACAAGGAGGGAAGGACACTTGTTTTGTAAGTACATATTTTATTGTTACGAAATAATTTTTTTCTATTTTATTGTTCAATTATGGGATAATGAGAGGATTTGCTCATCTTTCCTTACCTGAAACAATAGACGCTCCTCACTTGAGCCACTATTTGTAAATGTTTGTTATAAAATTCTACAACTGAAATACAATTGAAATCTTACTTTCTATATAATAGGCTTTGTTTTTCTTATTTTGTCTGCCAAAATGATTTATCAACAAGTTTTTTAAAATTGTTAAAAACGGATTACAGTAGAGTCTCGATAATTAGAGGTAGATGGGACCGAGACCCCTTCGGATTACGGAATACTCGGATTACGCGGAAATATGTTCCTGCTTAGAAAAAGGTAGGAGTTTTAATGAACCCTAAAACTATAATTAAGAATGCACTAAATACATTTATGGAACTTTATATAAACATTTTTTAGAAGCCCGGCTCATTTCCTTTTCATACCGTATTGATATGAAATTTCTTGGAAGCCCGATGCATTTCCTTTTCATACCGTACTGATATGAACATTTCTAGGAAGCCATACTCTATTCGTTTGAATACCGTATGACTATAAACATTTCTAGGGAGCCAGATTCATCATTTTCTTACCAAAGATGAAATACTTACTTTACTTACTTACTTCACATAAAAACTAGTATTTTACGATTTGATGTAAAATCATTTATAATTCAATTTTTGGATGATTGCAACTTAATACAGACAAGGAAAAATTTTAAACATGTTTAATTAGTGTTTTGAAATCACCGCTCGGAGTAACTTCCCATCTAATATCCTCATCAGGAATAATTAGGTTTATTTTTGTTTATGAACCAAGTAATGTTTAAATTCTTAATTTAAAAGACAATTGTTAATTTTTAGAATCACTAGTATTACAATAATTTTAATTAATTTTAAATGCAAATTATAGAAGAATAATTCAATGTAAACTCACCAAGTCAATTCACTATGATATGTTTAGTTCAAATGTGTATAACTTCTGCATTGACTCAATTATTTAGTAAATTTAATAAAATTTTAACTTTTACTTCATTAAATATATGTCTAGGGTGACTCTGGTGGCCCACTGCAAATAACTAATGAAGATAACAATTGTATCTACCACATTATTGGTGTAACGTCTTTTGGAAAGGTTTGTGGAGCTGCCAATTCTCCAGGTGTTTATACTAGAGTGTGCAAATTTTTACCATGGATTGAAAAAACTGTTTGGGGATGAACCAAGCAATCTTTATATTGAAAACCAAACTGTACACCATTTATTTGTTGGAAAAAATAATGAAGATTCAATATATGTTAAAAATATAACAGTATTATAATTTTGAAAAGTGTAAATAGCATTTGAGTCCCGGCGACATTGTATATATTTATACTGAAAAGAGTATTTAGAAATATAATTATAATATTGACATTACTATGTAATAATTAATGATTATTTATAAGGTAAATAATGTAAACTTTTTATATGTATATTTAAAAAAGTTATTTCCTGAATAAGTTTATTTTATAAGGTATTGCATTTGTGTAAAAAAGTACAAAATAAAGTAAATTTTATTGTTAAGATATTAACTTTTAGTGCAGTAACAACATAAACATCTTCCCCAAATTTCACAACTAAAATTTATTCATAAATTTAAACCATTTTTAGAAATGATCATTGAAAAAAATCAGTGCCATTTTGTTGACTGAATGTTGGATGTTAGTCCTGTACAATAAGATTCAGCTTTATTTTTGGTGTACCTTTGCAAAAGACAACGGCAAATATTAATTTTTAAATTCACAAGAATTTAAAACTTCAATTCTCATCAAATCAGACTTTATGGTTACTTAAAGGTTAAGATGTTGTGTTATAAATTTACTTTTTTAGTAGGCTCGGGATTTTTTAAAAATTAATTTTACCACATTTTGTCTAGAATTTGCAACAAGAAACATATATTGAGTAATAAGTTTTATAACGTCTGAAAATTAAAAGAACTTAGAAGCAATATTTTATAACTAGATGTTCTCTCGAGATAGTTGAAACTAAATACTCATGTACAGATTAGTGAATAGTTGGATATATTGTATTCTGAGATATATCTAAGGAGATTATATATAATTAACTTATCATTACTCATGTACAGATTAGTGAATAGTTGGATATATTGTATTCTGAGATATATCTAAGGAGATTATATATAATTAACTTATCATTTATTTGGACATTTCCTGTCGTGCATTTATGACGTTATTACGTTAATAGGATATAAGACATCCCATTACACATCCCAACAAATAGTTTCCATAGCCTAGCAACCAATGTGGACTTCAAGATTCAGGGTCATCATACTTGTAGATCAAAAATGTAATATACCAGTTGCAATGTAAATTTTGCCCAGCACATTACATAGGCCTTACCATGGATGGTCTGAGCATCAGAATGATTGGCCACAAAAATGACATTATAACCAGTCATGAACATAGACAGGCCAACTGCTCAACATGCTGCTAGTCACAATATCATATCTTTCAATGATTGTTATACCACCAAAATAATTAAGGCCCTCCCCCCTAACTGCATCCCTTCAGAGTTGAGAAGATGGGAATTGTCATACCAGTGGTACACCAATTCTAGAGATCCTCCTGACCTTAACATCAGATAGCTCCTTCCCCTTAACTTCTACCATTTTTAACAACTCCATTTACCTTCCTTCTGACAGACTATTAATATCTGGTTTTAATTAATCAATATTTATACAAGTAACATATAGTACTATATCATAAACTATAAATCGTGTATCTGTGACATTTGGATATGTATATACATATGTGATTCACTTCAGTCTTTTCTTTTTTGATTGATAAAGATCATTGTATGATCGAAATATTTCAATAGTTTGATATGTTTTTATATGTGTCTGTTAATTGCAGTGTATCTTACATTCTAGTTTTATATAGCATTGACACAACAAAAAGTCTTTATAATAATGAACAAAATTGATAAAGTTATTGGAATCTACAAGTTAGAGGTTGAAATAACAATGATGTCCAATCGTAGGAAACAATTAAAACAAATTGGACTTGCCTCAAAACGAACTATAATGACAGTTCGGAATGCACAAAGATAATAAAATATCAAAAATTAAATTTTGTGTCTAGTACTAAAAATTATACAGTGTTTATTATGAATAAGCTCTAACCAAATTTGGACCTAAAAGCTTAATAAAAAATTGGCAAATGCATAAACTTCACTACAAGTCAAAGGCTAGAATGTTTGAAAAGTCAACATGAAACCCTTAAATCCAGGTTGAGATGATAAGAGTGTACCCAGGCTCAGAAGCATTTGGTGCTCGGCTGTAGCGAGTTGATACAAATAGTTGTACTTAGAATGATTTTTGTTTGGTAATGCCAGGTTTTTCTTGCGAATGTTTTACATCATAAAAACTGATGAAGTGCAGAAAGATGTAGCTGCTGTTGCAGATATGTTGAATGGACATTTTATTACAAGGATTATTGTATCATTTTATTTTCTCATTTTGCAACAAAAATCTCTTTAATTTTTGTAATTAAAAATAATAGAGATGGGACACATAAAATGTTTAAATACTCTCTTCAAGTGCATTTCAAGGATCACAGTGTCACATAAGTTTCTGAATACAATTAAAAATACTGTAATCCTAAAAGGCTATAAATTTGTCCCAGCATAGCCTTTATATCCAATGAAAAGGAGAATGAAACTTCTACTAACAAGTTATAATTTTATTACAAAGATTCATGCTCAGAAACATATGAAATATAGCATGCACAATTAAAATATCACAGCCAAAATTAAAAATTAACAAAATATTAGAAAATTAAAAAAAAATTAATGTTTTCCATAATCAAGTAACTTTAATATGATCAGAAGTTTGAAAATCTTGCTCCGAATGAATAGTTGTCCATGTTAATCCATCGCCTGATGGTTTATGCCATGATGGGAACAGTATGTGAAGCCAAGACCTTGAAAAGCATTTAATGACACAAAAGTTATTTACTGAAATAATGCTCATATTATTAACAATTTTATTATTAGTATATAAATTTTAATAGTTTATTTAGTGCATTCCAGCTGCATATCCCAGAAGAAGTTTGATGTTTTTCAAGTGACTGGATAAAAAAGGTGTTTTGCAAGGAAATAGGGGAGAATCTCCAACTCCTGTTAAAATATTTGTATAAGTAAATATTTCAGGGTGTCTAGTAAAATAGCTTGAAGAAATTCCCTGAGTTTTCCCTGACTTTTCCAGGGTGTCTAGTAAAATAGCTTGAAGAAATTCCCTGAGTTTTCCCTGACTTTTCCTCTTTTAGATGTCTATAGAAAGCCCAGTTTACATTGGGCCCATCCATTGATATCTAAAGGATCTTGGATAAATCCAGACTTTGAACACCTTTTAAGAACGAATTGAGTAACTATTTTGCTTTTGTGTCTGTAAGGAACACAGAACCAAAATATCGAGCTTTCATTTCATCCGTCTCTGCATCCCAATACCTAACACTCAAATCCATTTGGGCTCTTTGTGATATTTTGTTTAAACTTTCATCAAAGCCAATTACATAGTTAGAATTTGAATTTAATGATGTCAGTAACAGGTCTTTAATATAATTTGATAAACCGAATACAACACTATAGGAAATGTTATCTTTCCCCAATCTCATGTTCTGTGCAATGGTGCTATCAGGGAACATCCTTGGAAAGAGCCACACACTACCTTCTGCATTGCGTAAAGAAGTGTTGCATTACTAAATTCACACACCATATAATCTCTGCTTCAGTCTCTTCATCTTTTAGTTTATATTTATTCTACTACTGCAATGAAAACTGGAACCTTCCATGTTGAAGTAAACAGTGTAAAAATAATCACCGTCAAATAAAACACATACATCACGAGTCTAGGCAAATAGCTGGCTACGAATGTTTACACAGCGTTCTGTGTGGTCAAAAACAGACTGAGTTATCTGTTATCCCCACCTGTCCATATGATAACAGAACCACTGCGCACCCCAAGGCCACGGTCCAGGCTAAAACCTCCCAGCTGTACCAACTCGACACATTTAATATTTATTGACATAAGTCCTGAAGTCATAGCAATGGGCTTATCAAATAAATAATGGGCATCTAAATAAAGAAGTGTTATTTCCTGACTGCCCGGATGACCCTAAACCGCTTGCTTACAATACCAAATATTCGAGAGCAATGGCCACTAGTTTTGTTTCTAATCAAAATAAATATTTTCCCGATTTTTTAAAATTTTCCCTGACTTTTCCCTGAATTTTCCAGAATGTTAAAATTCCCTGACTTTTCCAGGTTTTCCCGGTTTTCCCTGTCACTAGACACCCTGTATTTAATATTAAAAAGATTTATCAAGTAAGTATAATTACAAAAAAACTACTGCATCTAGAACTACTGCAAATTTATAGAACTGAATTTACATGGAATTAAAATAGCAATAGGTATATTATACTGTTCTAATACATAAAAATCACCGTCAATAAAGTAATTAAATAAAATATTTTAAAATGATATCCATTTTTCTCACCAATTGAAAAAGTTGTTTTCTTCCTTTTTTAAATTATTAATAATCACACTATGATGCTTCTTTCAACATCTATAAATTCACATCTCTACTGATTCAAATTGATGACAGAAAGAAATAAAACAATTTTACAAACCAATTATTAATAACTTTAGGACCAATACCTACCATACATCTCTTTAGACACTTTGGAGCAGTTTAAGCGATAAAAATTATAAGTTTTAACCGAAGCTTATGTTTATCTGTGTGACCTCTTCCTCCTATTACCTCAGATAAACAAGTTTCTACTGTATTGCTATGCAGAATAAAACGACCTTAAAGTCTAACTTTGATAATAAGTTTAATTCAATCTAAGAATTTCTTTCTTAACCCGCCAGAGGTCACGTCACGGTCTTTTCCACCGGGCCTTCACCATTTTCTTAATATCTCGAATTGCCGATTTTTGTAAGCTTCCACCCCCTCAGTACCTTCAAATAGACTCGTCCACTGGCAAATGCTGTGTTTGTATTTTCGCTATCACCAACAAGTGTCTCAGTGTAGCAGCCTAAAGAAGAGCCAGTGTGGAAACCACCGTGCACAACCCTTCGCATATGATAAAGTGTGACATAATTTTTAATTTCACTTTTGTGTTATTGATCGTTTAGTGCGTTGTGTGTTATATTTATTGTGTTACTACGCAATATGAATCGAGCAGAGTAAGAAAGATTTGCTAGAGTGTTAGATAGCGTGGAAAGGGAAGAAAGGCATGAGGAAGAAAGGATTGTAAATCCTGGTAGTGTTAGAAGACAACTTTTTCATGAAAAGAAACATTGAAGAGATGCTGGACCTACAGCCGCAGGGGCAAAATAGTAGAGAAGATGCACGTGAAGGACGATGTGGTCTATGCAACTAGAGACAAAACAGGAAATAAAAAACTCGGTGCAACAGCTGTCGTAGATTCATCTGCAGGGAACACACTGTACATTCTTGTCAAGACTGCGCCACCCAAAGGCATCAATCGGATGAGGAACTGTAAGGAATTTCATTGCTATAACCCTCAGGTGCTTAGACATATTGTATGTCATTTTTTGTTTAAAATCATAAATTTTTACGGTTTCATTTCATCACTTTAATTGTAATATTATGACAAATTAACTTAAACATTCAACACATTTTGATTCAAAATTGGTTCTTTCACTTTACAGCCATTGTAAACATCCAGTACATTTTCTTATTCAGAAATTAGTACAATTTCAGAATATATCAATAAACATAAGTCTTTGTAAAAAAATCCTTATGTTATGACAACTTATCTGAAGTCTTGTATTTTTTTCAAAAAATATATTGGTTAAATCATGAAATATTATTTAAAATTATTTAATACAATAATGTTACAATTAAAATTAATAGAACTTAAGTAAATACATAATATCTAATTACGATGTTTGCGTTTTTAAAATAAAATATTGTTCAGTAATTTTTTTGTATTAATAAAATGACCTGGTCAAATCCACCTTGTGCGACCCCTCACGTTTTATTTTTCATGCGACCTCTGCTGGGTTAAAATAGTTATCCCAAATAAGTCTTTCTATAGATAGTGGTAGTTCAAAATACTGATGTAAAAATTTAGTTTGTCCAACTAAATCAAATTTATGAAAACAATTTTTGATACTTTTGGTATTATACTAACCACAAAATATAGGGAACAAAGAAGAAGGAATGCATATGGTGTGCCAAAGAGATAGTAACTCTGAAGATTTTATTTTTATAAGATATAAATATCATTCCCTTTCATCGTGTTATCGTGACAACACCCCCCATACGTGATATATTGTAGTGCCTCCTAGACGGTTCGTCTTTTCATCTTTCATTATATCTGATTTTCTTGTGCCGTAGACTATTTTGCTGTGCGGTAGAAGTGTATTATAGTGACGGGTCATAGAATAAATTTTTTTCAATTTTCCTAGTAGGGAAGAGGGAGCAATTAGATTGCTATAGGATAAAGAGTTGTTGCCAAAATTCAAACAGTGTGTGAATGGACATGAAATGACTTTGTACTCTTTCGATAATGCTTCGTTTTGGAAATGCAATACTAGACAGTGTTTGAAAAAGTCCGTTTGCATGTAGATACCTGCTGTGGTATCATTAGAATAGCATTTGTTACTATCCAACGACTGAGAGCAGTCATACGTTCTACACACTTCTGGCCGACATCGTTGAGTTTTGGGTGGCACAGTCATACCTTCTATAAGAAATATTTTGTAAGTTCTTTATTTTGTCATTAACACTTTAGTTGCTGGCCACAATATCAGCGTTTACCTGGATGATTGCCAAAATATTTTGAGCTTATTTTTAAATAATGTGTACTTATTTTTTGTTCCCCTATCATATCTAAGTATGAAAATATATTTGTCATAATATATATATAATCATGTGTCATCCCAACATTGTTTTTGGGGCATTTATATTTTCTTACATGCAGTACTGTCCTAATATTTTGTTGTGTTTTGTGTGTAAACAATAAACCCCCATATAATAAGCTGACTGGTGAGAAAAGCGTTTATGGTGCTTATCTTCAAGACATGTAAACATGTCACATGTGATTGATTTGTGAGTACATAAATATTTTGTATATAGAATGGAAGTGTCAAAAAATTCTCTAATAAGTAATGCTTCAGAACCGATAAATACTACACAAGATTTATAACAAGTAAAAGTTTTGAAACTTTGGCATTTACTTTTTAAGGAATTTACGTTTTAATTTACTTTTTAGTAAGAATCAGTTTATCTAAGTGTACCAATAGTTGTGCTTAACTTCAACCAAGACAGTTTTTGTAAGAAATTTTTTACAACTAATTAGTTTAGTCAATATTTCTGACTTATTATTTAGATTTAGTGAAATTTTGAAAACAATAGTAAAAATTAATATAATATATATGTCATTAAAAATTATTTATTTTATTATTAAAGTAAATTAAAATGAACTTCTTTAATGAACCAATTTGTTTGACTGGAATAATCAGCTTCCCTATAATTGTTAAGAAATATGTGTGTCGGGCCGTAACTCCAGACGAAATGCTACTAAAATAACATTATATTTATAATGTCATTATCTATCAAACAAAAACTATCGTAATTATATCTGTAACTAGTGTGAAGCTTGTATAATACTGTGCATCTATTTTTCTAAAAGTAGCAACACCGGTTGAGTAGTACGAATAAACATAAAACGTTACTAGACAACAATGTCTGGCCTAGTGGCCTGACTGTATTCGGTTCAGCCTACTCGGCCAACAGGCCAACTGGCCCGATATGGCAGATAAAGTGTTAAGGAGTAATAGTTTAATTCTGAAAGGTTGGTTTATTTGCATTCCCCCTTTAGTTGGTCTAAGCTGATAATTATATCCACCTATATCCCTAAGGGTGTGTTGTCGGTTTAATACCAATGTACCCAATTTTTCCAAAAACATTTAGTTGTTTTAAAACTTTTTGCCAAATATATCTTAGTGATGTGTTAGGTTTAACCTAGAAGTTCTTATTAAGCCCTTACTGGTGCAAAAGGAAAAATCATTTTGCCAAATATATCTTAGTGATGTGTTAGGTTTAACCTAGAGGTTCTTACTGAGCCCTTACTGGTGCAAAAAGGAAAATCATTTTGCCAAATATATCTTAGTGATGGGTTAATTTAGGTTTAATTTAGAAGTTCTTATTAAGCCCTTACTGGTGCAAAAGGGAAAATCATTTCGCCAGAGAAGGAAGATAATGAAACAATACAAAAGACAAGAGGGTATTGTTTGCTTGTTTTTATTCAACCGATTTTTATCGTTTTTTTTTTATTCCTTCCTAAAGACAAGTGGGTCACTTTATCTCTAGACTTATTCTACATCTGCTTTGCTGTGAATCTATCAGGATGTATTTAACATGCATTACAATTTCAAAGTAAAAATATCTGTTGTAAAAAGAAGAAATTATTGAGCTATTTAAACATTAAAATATATATTTTAAACAGTAAACTTTTACAATACTCAATAATATACTGATTATCAACATATATTTTATTTTTCATTTTAACTAAGATTTACTTTTGCTTTTAACTTTCTATAAGATCCAAGTGGAAAGTCACTGGGACTTATACCTACTGACTAAAGTACAAGCCCTGTATTTCATTTTCCCAACCAGGCTTTTTCTATAAATACACAAACATTTATCTTGGTTTGTTTTCATTTTTACTAAACTTAACAATTTTATAACTATTTACTGCAATACTCGAACTATTAAAATAATATTTTTTTGTACAATAAAAATTTTGTTTGGCATGTTAACCCGTGATCGGCTGCGCCCTGTTTTGTAACGTAAATGATCGTGCATATAGGGAACACCTAACATTTACAAACTCATTAATTACAGCAAACATTTTCATTTTATACACATTTTATAACAATTTAGCAGTAAGAAAATAATATATAAAATTAATTTACAGGAAATGTTTAGATGAACGGAATTGAAACGACACGACGCCTAGTAAACTAGCCGTTATATTAAATTTCCTTAGGCACATTGTACAAATTGAGACCTTCGATCTAATATGCTTTCGATTAATTGATCTGCCACATTCATGACCCTTTCTTCTGTTTCGTATAACAATTCTTTGTTATTTGACAGTATGCACATGATGGGGCCTTACCTCCAAGATTTTCTAAAATGAAATTAAAATTCTGTGTAAGCTCTGCTTTAAACAATTAGATTTTATATAAGTAGTGTAGTTCTTGAATTTTCATGAAATTTGTATCAATAAATTTTAAAATAATAATTTATTTTAGTAAAAATAAATTTTATAAAAACGTTTCATAATTTGATAACAATCATACGTGGATTTTGACTCCTGATAGGACATTTTTGACTAAATATATACTTTTTATACTGTTTGAGCGGTATGGATAAATTTTTACTCAGCGATGAATAATCTTCTAGCAATTTTCATCCCAGTGTTTTCCTTATATATGATCTGAACATTGATTCTTGCCAAGTACAATAACCTGTTTAATGTATTCATTGCCCATCTGTTACTCACTCTTTTTACTAATTATTCCTTCTTCATTCTATCAGCTACATCAACTCCTTCTTTTGATAAGTTTTAGAACAAAATCACCTCGGGTTTGAATAAATCTCCTGTTTCATGATCAATTTCATCGTCTGAATGTAATGTTTTATAGCAATATGGCATTTTTGTTTTAATTTGGAACGTATAAAACCAAAAATGTGCGATTATGATTGACCCCAAAACCAAATATACTACTAAAAACTGTAACACAAACGGTCACGCTGTTTGCATCAAAACTAGTTAGCTCATCAAAAATTTAGTGCAAAAGAATAAAAAATTTCCTTTACACTAACTATTTTTGTTAGAGCTTCTCTAACAGCGCAACCGATTGCGGGTTAAAGTGATACGAGTTAAATAAAATATCATCAAATAATTTTAAAAATGTTTAGTAGATGAAAACATGTACAGCAAATGAAACGTTGCTTCTTGTCTATATATGGATGTATGTATTGACTATTATATGTTCTTTAATTTCCACAGAGGGTGGAGATTAGCTGCACCTATCTTAGTCTAGTAATACAAGACTTAGAAACAAAAAAAAATATTGATATAATACACATATCACCAAAACTATCTTACGAATACTTTTAAGGAGGGCCATGAGTGAACAGCTCATTTTGACACTAATGGAGAAAACATTTACTTCAAATAAACAACATACCCACACTACAACATAATCTGCCAGTAGTAAGAGATTATTTTGTCCATTTCTTAAGCATATATTTGCCCTTACCTTTCTTTCTACATCTTAATTTTTGATTATATGGTTTCAAGGTCTCAACTTATTCCTACCAAGTTCACTTTTCTTTTCCTCTCATTCATAAAAATGATAATCCAACTGACTAATTGTAAAACACAAATAAAAAGTTTGTAACCCACACAGTAAAAGATTGCACTCAATATGGACAGTTAGCTCACATACCCTGTCTTCAGAGTTTTTTAAATTATTAAATAAGATTATATTCTTTAAAATGTGTAACATCATAATCAAATTTGTATTAATAAATAAACACAAGTAGAATAATTTAAGTAACAAAACAAATTACCTTTTTGAATCAAAGCCAAAAAAAACTGCCCAGTTTCGTCTTGAACCAAAGTTGTATGGATTTATATAAACCTAAAAAATACAAAGAGTTATTTTGGGAGCACTGATTAATTTTTTAAAATGGTGTTGTAATTTAGATTTTTTGTATTTTTTTCAAATATTCTAGCGACAACTTACCTCAAATTAAAAATGTCAATTACTGTAAAATATTGGTTTTCTCTGGAAACATTTAAAATATACTGGGAGAAGGTACTTTGATATATAGTAGACACTTTTTTGGAATATGGTAATTTAGAAATTTGGTACATTAATATATTTGAAAAAAATTATAACTAAGATGAATATAATAAAAACTGCAGTGAATTTACTTTTTTTTAAATGAAGAAATATTCTCAATGAAAAAAGTCGTTGTTGGTGGAATTAAATCTAAAATTAATGAAAAATAAAATAATTATTAGAAGTTTTGTATAAGACGATTAATTCATGATATTCTTCCAGAACACTTGAAGACTGGCTTGATTATATCAATTTTACTACAAACCTGTTTATTTGTTGTCTATAACAAATGCAGCAGTGAATTTTTGCACTCCTTTTGAATTTGTCAGTTGCTTTATCAAAAATGTTCATATTATTGTCAATGTTGTATAACTGCCTTATGTACATAACCCTCTATTTTTTTCATAAAACTACCTTTAACACTCACTTGGATAAGGCAATTCATCAGTTCTTTAACTAATAAAAGATAGTGGCATATTTACAATGGAACCCATTTTAACCATTGGAGTACAACATTTGAGTAGATGAATGATGAACTTAATCCTCCTTTGGAGGATTTGAACCCATGCCAAAAGCTCTTGCATCTTTTCTGCTGTACAAAATAATGGAGATTCCCCTGCTGAATAAAGAATCCCAGGTAAACCTATGTTTTGTTGTGTTGGAGAAGCTGAATAACTACATTTAAAAACAGAATGAATTTAAAAGTTATAAAAGTAATGAATAAAAATAATTCATTTGAATTTTACTAAAGGTAGCAGAAAATTCCCTTAAAAAAAAGTTTCATTACGTTACTTGGTTAAAAGTTTTTTGTTGGCCATAATTAACACACTACTAATTTAAAGCTTCAAGTGGACAATTAAATACAAATCATCTCCTAAATTTAATAGTATGAATTTAAATAACACTAACATCACTTATTTTAATGTGTTCAACTAAAATAACAATATGAAAAAATGATAACTGATGTATTTTTAATAGAAAGTAAACGTCATTCTTTAAAAAAAAATCCCCAACTAAGTTAAATTAAATTAGTAATAAAAAAAATCATTTCCACTGACTGGCTTTAACAATGTTTAGGAATGTATTTTCATTAATTTTACTAATTTTAGAATTAACCCTACCAGAACCATAGTTATAACTATCAATATCATAGCTACTGCTATTGTTAATATGTATATACATTTGTGATGCAAAATATTGCATTAGCATTCATCTATCTTCTAGAGCCTAGAGTGATTGAATTGCTCTTTGCTTATTGTTTTATAAGTGTTTTTTTAATGTTTGGTTTTTTTACTGCATTTGTTCTATTGCAAAGACAAACACAAAAATCCACTTAATCAATTTGCCTACATAAACATGGACTTTGTTAAGTTTATATGTTTTTACACTCAACACAAAAACACACAAAAGTGTCTCAAGTGAATGATCAGTGGGTAAGCACGCAAATAAAACTAATATTTATAAACATATTCTATCTTTTATATAACTACAGTGTAGATAGATATCTCTACAAACTTGTACACAGCTGATAATAGTACCAGATTTATGATTCATAAATAAATAATCAGTGCCAGGTACATGACCCATGGCATAACATCATAAGTAAGAATAAAATTTTTAAGCCTTGTAAAAATTCTAACAGGTGGCAGATTAGTGAATACACCGCAAGTACATGTACTTGGCATTTCTACTTAAAGGATCAATAAAAAATTAAACATTTTAAATTATTTTTTTATCAATTAATTGAATTTTCATAAATTTATATACCTTATTTAAAGCAGCCAGTCTTTTGGTTTCAGCTTTATTAATATGAGCTTCAATACTTGTTTCTCCTTTTCCAATTAAACGAGCATGCCACGAACATAAGGAACTCAAAGCTATAAATGTACCTGTTAAAAAACCTTGATAGTAAATATTTCTGTATACATTAGATCATACATTAATTAAAATAAATAATCAAATGTGCAAAAAGAAAATGTGTGAAATGTAGTCACACATTTGAAAATAAAGAAAGAGTATTTTAAAACAAACCATATTAATATTAGCTTATTAACTAATCACTTAAACAATAGTTTATGACTATCCGAACTTTAAATTTTGTAAATTCGTTAAAACTTACCGAGACAGAACGTTTTCGATCTCTATGTGGTGATCTTCATCAGTGTCTTCTGCTTGGAGATGTTGGGTCAAGTGGTGATGGTTTTAAAGGTAGGTTTTCGATAGTATCAAAGAGTATGTGTGATTTGTATTGTGTTTGTTCGTTTAATATGTTTGTACTTTGTGTGTTTGTGTGTCTGTAAATTTCATATTATTCTAGTGTGTTGAGATGTGGTCCTTTTTTGTTGATATGTAGAATTTCTAGGTTGTGGTAAATGTCTGTGTATTTGTGTCCTGTTTCTTTTATGTGATTGTAAAATGCTGAGTTAGTGTTCTGTTTGTGTTCCTCAACTCTTTGTTTAAAGCTGCGGCCTGTTTGTCCAATATACAATTTGTTGCAGTTTATTTGGTATATGCCTGTTGATTGTAGTTTATCTTTGTTGTTGGTGTTGTGTTGTATTTTATTACAAACTTTCATGTCGTATTGTAACTTGTTATTAGTTTTGTATGCTATACTGTATCCTGTTTTTTTTAATTCGCGGGCTTTTCATTTGTTTTTTTATTTATGTATGGTAATGTGATGTATTTGTTTTCCCTGTCTGTAGTGTAAATTTTAATGTTTTTTGTATATTGTGTCATAGTTTGTCTAGTATTGTGGTATTCTCCAAGTAGAAGATGAAGATTGTCAAATAGTTCTGTCTCAGTAAGTTTACACAAATTTTCAAAATTTAAAGTTCGGATAGTCATAAACTAATGTTGAAGTGATTAATTAAGATTCACTAAATGTAATGGACTACAAAATTCCAGAGTTTATTAACATTAGAAAACTGGCAACTTTTTCTTGGCATGCTGACCAGAGTTGTTGAATGAAACCACTTTCAAAGCAGATTAAAGATAACCTTTAACACTCTTAAGATAGTGGTTCAAAACTCCTAAAACAGCAGGGGTGGTAAAGTTACCTAGTATCATCCAACTATTCACTGATAAGGTTAAAGCATGCATTGTAACTCTATTCATAAGTCACCAATGATCCTTCTGTGCATGCAAAACAGGAGGATTTATTAATCATGTTTACACTTGCAGAGATTATTGTTTAAATAATAAATGCGGTTGATTTGCGAGTCAGGTACAACTGTTTATTTACACAGACACTTGAATAACGGCTACGTTATTGTCATGAGGCCTACAATACGTAAGAATACAATTAAAATTACCAACAATAATAACAATAAGTCACAATGAACATAGCTACAATGAAATTGTACATAGCTACAATGAAATTGTACATAGCTACAATGAAATTGTACATAGCTACAATGAAATTGTACATAGCTACAATGTTTTCTTATAATTATAAAACATTACATTTCCATTTAGTTTTGACAGTCCAAACCTATCCCTCATTGGTGATAATGGTTAAAATTATTATTATGAACATCTTAAAAATACAAAATGCACACTGACTTGTTCCTGTTCAAGTAGAAGCAAAATGATATTAAAATCAATGTTGGCACTAGATTAGTAACAGTGTATTTCAAATTTGTAAGATATTTGGATCAGGTCCATTAGTTATCCAATAGCAAAGATCTTACTCAATACGATTCTATGAATGTAGGAATCATGAGTTTCCCTTTCCACATTATTAAAAGCTTTTATCTATATATGTTCTAAACTAGTTTTTTTTTTTAAATGCTCAATGTATGCCATTGAATATTACCAAAGCAACCCCAAAAGATAGAGCGTAATGGAGACAGTTGTTCTTTGTGGGAGATACTTTATAATACGTTCTATTTGGCATATTGTCCAGCGGCCCTCAAGAATGTACAATATTCTTACTGACAAGTTGATTAAGAATATTAGACAGTCTACAAGGCTGTCCACAGTTAGGTTAAAAGTAGCCAACTAGGATTGGAAACCCAACCATCTCCATTGGAGAAATTGGATTTTCAACAATCATCAGAAATGGAATGAAAGCACCTAGTATAATGCAGGTGACATTGTTTTCAATGGCAAGGAAGAATGACGATTAGGAGATTTGTAAAGATAATGGAAATTGTCATTAATTTCTTCAAAAATTTCCTTCAACATTGCAGTTTTCAGACAGTCAATAGTGATGGCTAATTTCAGCAAGTTACTCATTAACACAGCAAACATAACTACAAATAAATAATTTGTAAAGATCTTTGTGTTATGATTTATACAATTTTCACTCTGTTCAGAACAAAACATATTGCTAATGAAATATTTAAGGTGGTCAAAATAAAGTTAAGATTTTACATGGTAAAAGAAGTCAACTGTAAAGATATATCAGATACTGAAGTGAACAAGTAAACAACAATAGTTCAGGTTCATTGGTATTTATAGTTCTTGGTTCATTTTTAATAAAAAGATATCTTGGCCCTAGATTTAATAATAATTAATAAAGGTTCTATTATTTAAAGAGAATAAATATTACAGCATCAGAAAATGTATACACTGTGGAAACAGACAAACTCAAAGATCACCTAAGTTTTTAAGCTGCTATTAACAAATTCAAATCTAAAATTAACTTAAGGTTTAATGTTTTCAAAAGTGAAAAACTTGTGAAAAGTGTTCAATTAATTAATATACTCAATAGGTTTGACTTCTATTAAGCCAATGACAATGAGGTTTATATAAGAATACAAGTATTCAGTTGAAAACTGTATAGTTCCTCTTAAAAAATGTAAGATTCTTCTGTTAGGTTTTAGATTTTAAAATAGAAGCAAGTAGCTGGTAAATACATTTTACAAGACCATTGAAAATCTGATTATGTAAAAACCAGAGGATAGTCCTTGCCTACAAGAGCATTTAATTTCTCCTATTCCAGAATCAAGAAAGATTGGTAAGATATTACCTTATCTTACTTGTAATTTACCTCATCATCAGATAATAACCCGTATGTTTACAAAATATACGAACTATCTACTTTGATAAACACATTATAATGTGTTTGTTAAACATTAGCCTTTGTGAATAGGGGGCAATTGTGTAGAATTAATATGTACTGTCCCTCAAAGCTGAACTTTTGGTGTACTTATGTGTAAGTACTATTTACATCCCCTCTTAAATATTAAATGTAACCAACTTTTACCTAATCTCATGTAATGACTAATTCTAAAATTATTTGCACCACATACAGAAGTTTGTCCTTTATGTAATACCTGATAAAAAATGACAAAAACCTTATCTAACAGTAAAGATATAAGAGGAAAACTTACAAATGACAAAAATCATAAATGCAGTCTCCTGAATTGCTAGGACTCATGTGATAGAAAACCATTCACAGAAATTAGAAAAAATCTTGTTGGTGGCTGTTTAATTTAGCCATCTCTATAGGTATGATTCTTAATTTGTTTTTAACGTCATTGTTTTCTATATCTTTAACTTTATCATTAGTTTAGAACATGAAAATATTTAATTAATGTTGAATTATTGATGATTAAATGTTTTCAATTTTGCTTTAGATAGCTAGTTATCAAGGCTAACGTAATTCATCTTTGAATGTTAAGTTGCAGTAATCAAACACTTATCGATATGGAAATTAAATCAGTTTGAAGAAAATATTGCAAGATTAATTCCTTTACTGTACTTACCACTACAGATGAATGCCATGAAAAGAATAGCTCGCCTTCTCCATGGTACTTTCTCTGTAGGTGGGTTTTCTCTACTTTCCATTTCTTCATTCCACTTAATGAAAAAAAACAATTTCTTAATTGATTACTACTTATGTATTAGATGAAATTACAGGTGGTATTAATTTTTGTCTGAGTAGTAAACATGACTTGAAAAGACAAAATTTTACAAATGGGAAAATCGTCTCAAAAATGCATGGCAACTGTTTTCAGAGATAAATAAACCCAATTGCCCTTAAGCCTTTGAACATCTCTCTCTATCTTGAAGCCACCTCTCTATGGTTCTGTTAGAGAAATCTACATTTAAAAAATCATCCTATTCAAACAATATATGATTCACTCTTACTTTTTTCAATGTTGCATAACATTTGTTGTGCATTTACTAATATAAATAAAATGTGTAAATAAAGCTAGATACTTTACTCATAAGTTTAGAATATTAATTACAGAAAATCATTTGAGTTTTAGGTTCAGATTTTACAAAGATCAAACTTACTTAAATGGGATATCTGAAGTTAAACATTAGAATTGTGAAACACTTACAGTTAGCTCTCCTTCAGTGATATTAAAATGGACGGGATGACCAAAGAGATCTTCACTATCAGTAGTTGAATTGGTGGCGCCTATCCACACTTCTTGGTAAGCCAAATCAAAGCCAAACACCATAATGAACAATGTACTTAATACAATAAAAACCATGTACATGAAAAAGTAACGTTGATTGTAGAATCCAACACAGTTATTTAACCAAGCTAAAATATGTTAAGGTATATTATAAAAATGTATTTATTATAGTTAGAAACTGTGTAACTCTTTATATTAAAATTGAAATATAGTAGAACTCCAATTACCTAAACTTAGAATATGTAAATCATTCACTATTCAAATCCCTTTCAGATTTTCAGAAAAAAATTTTAAATAAAAATTTTCAGAAAAAAAAATTAAGACAATTTTCAGAAATTAGGAAAAAAATTAATTGCAGAAATTTACTGTGATATCCAAAGTAATCCAATAATAATTTCTGTCTATGTGTGCTAATTGGCCTTTTCTCCACAAAACTAGAGTAGGTGCAGCGTAAACATTATTTGGATGCTGAGTTACCGTCTCAGTGCGGGTTTTTATATAGTTGATTTTTGTCCGACGCCAGGTGGCCGGCCCATCTTGACTGTCACTATTCGTTTTGATAAGTTAATCAGTATGCCTTTGATTTGCATCGGCCCATTGTTTTGTTTGTGAGTGTTTTGTCGTTCACTATGCCTTCTAAAAAAAAACCAGTTGTCTTATCTTGAGCATATAACTAATTATAAATCAATCAGATAAAGGAGTTATGGGCAAACAGTTGGCTGAAATGTAAGGTGTTGAATAATCAATGATTTTAGCCACTAAAAGGATCAAATCTACACTTACAGCTTTTGTGACAGTGCTTGAAAATAAAGAGGAATGTTCCTCAAGAAATCAATGATGGCAGCAAAAAACAAATTATTAGAAGGTGCTGAATTCAAGTGTTTTTTTCTACAACTATTTATGGCAAACCCAATTTAGGGTCCCAAAATATAAAACTAAAAAATATAAACAGATTTTTCTTCTTTTTGCAACATACATACAGTTATTATTATTATTTTTTGTAAATCTATCTTTTTGTTTATTTGAATGAAGTCCTGTACAAATTGATTCAGATAAATGGAGTTCTACTGTATATATTACCTACTCTAAAATGTAAAATCATATTTGCTTATAATTAGATTTAAACCTTGTTGACATTTTGAATGAAAAACCTATGATTTACAGGGTACTGAATCATGCAATTAGTAGTTAGTAAAAACTTTTTTTGTTTTGAATTTTACAACTTCCAGATCATGGCAAACCCAAATCAGTTACAAACTGCCTAATTCGTTGTTTCCTACTATGATAAATCCTAAAACAGAACTGCTTATTTACATGAACACTGTGACATTAAAAATTTCTATTAAAACCTTCAGTTTATAAATATAGTACCAGTAAAACATTAATTTATTGGTTTTAATAGATTGGACAGAACCAAATAAAATATTTTACCCTAAAAAAAGTCTTAGGCTTGAAAAAAATTAATATTCACTGCATGATTAATCAGAGCCATAAAACCAATTAAAATAGAAGTTAAATCTTGATACATCTGCCTCTCACTATAATTCATCTGGATTCAAGATACTGTAAAAGTTTTTATCATTACTTCCATTATCAGATGGTAGTAAATAATTCTACAACTGATTTTATTCCAGTTGAACTAATCTTACTAATACATCAATTAGCACCATACTAGGGGATTTTATATACAATCTCTATTTATAATCTGTTCAACACATTTATTTCTTCAACTACATAAAGGAAAAAAATATTTGACTTATTATTTTTTTTTTTTAACAATAGTTACTGAAAATAATAATTCAAATGTCACTGATGTTTTTTTTTTGGTGAGCATCGATTTTGGTTATCAATCAAGATTAGTGTTAAAATACTAAAATTAAATGAATAAAAATAACTTTACTAAAATAAATAAATTAAAATTATAAGAAATATAAAATTTCTTACGTGAATAAATATATATATATATATATATATATATATATATATATATATATATATATATATTTAGGTTAGTTCTAGTAGAGCTTAAAGCTTATTTAGGAATTTTTGGACTTGATAGGAGACTGACAGACTTACCTAAAGGCAATAGTCCAAAACTGCAATCTCTTGGAAATAAGCACATATAAAACACAATACACTTTTATTTGAAATATTTCGATCAACATGATCTTCTTCAGTCAAGAAAGAGAAAAAAAGAGGAAATCCTCTTTTTTTCTCTTTCTTGACTGAAGAAGATCATGTTGATCGAAATATTTCAAATAAAAGTGTATTAAGTGTTTTATATGTGCTTATTTCCAAGAGATTGCAGTTTTGGACTATTGCCTTTAGATAAGTCTGTCAGTCTCCTATCAAGTCCAAAAATTCCTATATATATATATATATATATATAAATATATATGAAGTTAATATATATTACTATGTGAGTAACTTTATCCACCATTAAGTGCAATAATTTTACCTTGAGTGATGAGGCACCTTTCGGTCGTTGACCATTGTCGAATCACTGATTTTTCTCTGCTGTGGATGCTCGGTCCGTGAAGCCGGTGTTTGTAGACGTTACGCGCACTTTTTCTTGATCTGTGTGTATGATATTTCTGTATAGTATGTCTTCTGTACTGTTGTATACAGAAGACATACTATACAGAAATATCATACACACAGATCAAGAAAAAGTGCGCGTAACGTCTACAAACACCGGCTTCACGGACCGAGCATCCACAGCAGAGAAATATCAGTGATTCGACAATGGTCAACGACCGAAAGGTGCCTCATCACTCAAGGTAAAATTATTGCACTTAATGGTGGATAAAGTTACTCACATAGTAATATATATTAACTTCATAAAGTCAGTGCAACGGAAAAACAATGGATAATGTTAAATATCAAGAATAAATATATATATATATATATATATATATATATATATATATATATATATATATTTTATAGGTTAGTTTTGGTTGGTAAAGATTATTTAGATTTTTTGGACTAGGAGACTGACAGACTTACCTTGGTAAGAGTCCACACTGTAGTCTTGAAATAGAAACACATAAAAGCACTTAAACAATGATATATTTCAACCACACAGTGGTCTTTATCAATCGAAGAGAAAACACAAAAAGAAATATGAGAGAATGAAATAAAATAAATATGATTTATTTATTTTATTTCATTCTCTCATATTTCTTTTTGTGTTTTCTCTTCGATTGATAAAGACCACTGTGTGGTTGAAATATATCATTGTTTAAGTGCTTTTATGTGTTTCTATTTCAAGACTACAGTGTGGACTCTTACCAAGGTAAGTCTGTCAGTCTCCTAGTCCAAAAAATCTATATATATATATATATATATATATATATATATATATATATATATATATATATATATATATATACACACACATATATATATATATCACTTTCACTCGCATAAATACCAAGTAAGATTCTTGTTTAAGCACATATAGTGAAAGTGATAAGTGAATACAAGAAAACAGTGTTGCAAAGCTTCATATATATATATATATATATATATATATATATATATATATATATATATATATATATATATATATATATATATATATATATATATATATATATGTATATATATATATATATATATATATATACATATATATATCACTTTCACTCGCATAAATACCAAGTAAGATTCTTGTTTAAGTACACATAGTGAAAGTGATAAGTGAATACAAGAAAACAGTGTTGCAAAGCTTCAAATATATATAAATATATATATATATATATATATATATATATATATATATATATCAATAAAAAATTGACATTAAATACATAATAATGTATATAAAGCCATAAATATATAAGAATAAATATTCAACAATAAATACATTATATATATATTGAAATGCTATGCGGGTTGCATAGCTTGTCATTGCGTCCAATTATCATGTCCGTTGTTTTCATTTCAATAATTTTATCTCTACCAGATATACTTTTATTGGGGAGATCAAAACAGCGTATAAGACATTAAAATATGGTTTTATTTTTCGGGGCACAATAAAAAATAGGAAATTTCATAAAATATTTCCTAATTAAAAATTATAAAATACTATATGACAAATATTAAAGCTCAATAAAAAAGACAGAAAAAAAGATAATTTACATAAAAATCTAAAGTACCTACTACTAAAATATACTACATACTAAAATTAACCACTCAATTTTTAGGTCAGAATGTTTGTTTCTGCTTGTGAAATGTGTTTCACAAAGCAATAGATATTGATAATGTAAACGCAGACATAGATAATGCGTGTCACGTCCTACACTATTTATAGTCGAGATTAGCAGACACTTGTTTACTACAATCTTATGATGATCCAATACGTTTTCGGTGTCCAAGCATTTTGTCATTGACTATTATTTACAGTAGTTAGTTCCACCTCGAGTCCGTTCATTCCCTCTAACAGACACTTATTGTATATTCTTGTGTTAGTTCAGAAAGCTTAGCATATTTTTATGATCGTTGTTTTTACCGGATATTGTGCCACATTAAGTGGTTAAAAATAAACTAACCTTCAAATATAAAAATAAAAACCAAATTAAATCTGTTCATGAAACTCCCTGAAGCATTGTTGAATGCAAAGGGGAATTTCCTCTGGGCAAGTGAGGCAATAAAAAGATGTTTCAGTTCTTTTGTTTTTATGTAAACAAACCTTGCATCTCTTCAGTTTTCCTATTTGATCCTTCAGGAGCAGGGAAAATATCAGAAAAATGTTCAGTTACGTATGTCTGTCGGGATCTCTTGAGAGGTTGGCTAGAAAAAGAGGACCAATATTCAAATCTCAAAAAATTAACTTGGGATAGTCGGATTTCAAAACGACTAAGGCATATTGTTCTCCAAACTGTTCTGAAGCACTAACGTAAAAATCAAACCTTTTCCCAAACACTTATTGAAACTAGATGAGTTTTAACTAGACTGGGAGTGAGCGTGCCGGTGCACTCGCCGTCTCTCAGAAGGGAAGAGGGGAGCACACCATCACGCTCTCAGTGCCTTGCAAGGGAACCCAGATCGTGCCGGTAGGCTAGTCGTGCTGAACGTGTTAAGGAAAGGAAACAGTCTAGACAGATCTTTCTGTTCTTTGCACTTGTAACTATTCAATATTTTGGGAAACACAATACTAGTGTTGTTGCCACCATCGATTTCTTAAATCCATCTAATCCCTAAGCTCTTCAGGTGAATCTTGACATATCACTTTGAACCAAGTAAGTTTGACATTTTTTTTTAATGTTATAAATGTTTTTAGGGCCAGCCATTGTATCAAGGGGTTAGCCTACATGAACTGGAGATAATTTCCAACCCCCAGATCTTATACATTTTCGACTTTTGCTCGATTGGGTGGGTATCAGTAACACAGCACAGGTTCCGACGTCTCTGTAACATGGACACTCTCTGACCAAGGGCGAAGTGGCTGCCAGACCAGCAACCAATTTTGTGTCAAGCATCAACAATTCAGATCAGATGTCTAGTTCTGATTTTTTCAGCACTACCAACACACAATGGTTTTAACTAGTTAAAAAGCATTATGAGAAGATGTATGTGTTATTATGTATAAAGATTGTTTTGTTAAATTATGCATGTGTTTATATATGTTTGAGCATGTGTACTGTGGGAGTGTTGTCAGTGGTCTCAAACTAAGGGACTGTGAGATACACCAAACACCTCTTAGTAGGTGCAGCTAGTCCACACCCATCTAAGATCCCAGGTCTAATGTTTTAGTCAATAGATTTGACGATTGGTTAAAAGTAGGGAAATGGATCAAATACTATCTTAAAAATAACAAACACATGCTTGAAAATAACAATACAATAAGGCTTGTAACAAATAAAAGGTAGACCATATTTTTTCTTGATTTTCTACCTTCTAAAATAGCAATAACGAAATGTTTAGATTTTTCTGTCTCAGTAAGAATATTGATTTTTAATGATTTAAAACTACAAAAATAAATTTTAAATTTATAGCTTTACATTACCACTTCAAGTAGTGTTATATCAGAGCTATGCCCCCTACATGTAACATAGCTGTACTAAGTTTCTGTTACTTAGAATATAATTTAAAATAGAATATTTTAGAATATTTTTAATAGAATTATATATATATATATTATATTTTTTTTTTTACCAGTTTTACCTGCCGACAAACCACCTCTTGTTTGTGACAAACCTAGCCTAAGTTCTCTCTTCAAGATACCAGTACCCTGTGGACAACTCCCTAAACTGCCAACCCAATCATTATTGCTAAATAACAAAAATAATAATAAAAACAGTCCCGATATAAGAAATAACCCATCACCAAAAACAGTTGCCGTGCACAACATTTCCAACCACACACTCTCGGAACATGAACTACAAGTAATTTCTAAAGGCCTGGCATTCACACCAGCTAAGGAAATAGACCAATTCAAGTTAGGAAAAGATGTTCTCAGCTTTTCCAGAAAACTTAGGATAAAAAATTATATAGCTCAGACACCAACTTTCAAAACAGATGCAAACATAGACAAAATGTCTTGCAAAATTCAAACCACCCTCCAACTGGGATCCACCACCACTACCACCTGATCACCCCATTGAACTTTACATCAACTTTATCATGCAAAGCATCACCGATATAAATTTCACTAAAAATCTGAAAACTAAACCTAACCTTACCAAATTAGAAAAAGCGGCCATATTTTCGTTAAAAAACAATAGAGATATTATGATTCTTCCAGCAGATAAAGGTTCAACCACTGTTATTATGAATAAAGAAGACAACATCAAAGAAGCAAATAAGCAACTGTTAGACATCACAACATACAAAATACTTACAGATAACCCTACGACAGAATTCAACAATTCACTCTTGGAACTACTCAAATATACAGCTCCTGAACAAAATATTTCGGAAACATGTCTAAAATTATTATATAATGAAAACCCCTCTACTCCTCAATTCTATATATTACCAAAGATCCACAAAAACATAATCCCTCCACCTGGTAGACCAATAATTGCTGGCTGCAATTCAGTAACGGAAAGAATTTCAGCTTTCCTCGACTAACACCTTCAACCCTTAGTAAAGAACCTTCCATCACATACCCAGGACAAAAATCATCTCATAGATCGACTTTCACAAATATCTGTACCTCTACCCCCGGAAACTATTTTGGTCACCATAGATGTCACCTCTCTCTATACCAACATCCATCATGCACACGGCCTATCTGCAATAGAGAATTTTCTAAACAAATGCCAGGGATGCCTTTTCCCACACCTTTTCTTGTGAACCTGACCAGGTTCATCCTCGAGAAGAACAACTTTCAGTTTGAGGGAAGGAACTACCTTCAAATAAAGGGAACGGCAATGGGCACTAGAATGGCCCCATCGTACGTAAATCTGTACATGGGATTGTTGGAAGAAAGTTTTCTAAAGACACAAACACACCAGCCATTATGTTGGTATAGATATATAGATGACATCTTCCTAATTTGGACACAGGGTGCTTCAACACTTGGGGCATTTTTAGACAGCCTGACACAATTCTCCACACTTCAATTTACCTGGGAGAAATCTACATCAGCCATCATCTTTTTGGATGTAGAGGTAACACTCCAGAATGAAAATATCAACACAGGAATTCACATCAAACCGACAAACCACCTACAATATCTCCATTTCGACAGCAACCACCCAATAAACATAAAACGATCCATTCCATACAGTCAAGCAATCAGGGGTAAGAGAATCTGTTCTAATGATAGATAATTGAAAGATTTTAATAGAAAGATTTTAATAGAAAGATATCAACAGCCTTCCAGAGAAGAGGATACCCTAAAGACTAATTGAAAACCAAATTCATTCAGCACAATCCTCGGTTCACCCCAAACCACAAACAGAACAAAATAAACTGTCTTTAATAACCGACTACCATCCTGGTCTACATAAACTTAACAAAATATTGAGAGATGGCTTCAAAATTCTTCAAGCTTCCGTCCACACCAAAAATCTTTTCACCGATCCACCTCAAATTTGATACAAGCAACCTCCCAACTTGAAAAACATCCTAGTACATCCTAAACTACCAGACCCTGATGCAGAGAAACCACACAAACTTCCTCATGGCGCCTTCCCATGCAATAGACCTAGATGCAAGACGTGTCCAAATAGTTTCAACAGCCAAACAACTAAAATGGTCTTCAAAATACAGGGTCATCATAATTGTACATCAAAAAATGTCATATACCAGCTACAATGTAAATTTTGCTCAGCACAGTACATAGGCCTGACCACGAATGGTCTGAATATCAGAATGAATGGCCACAGACATGATGTTAAAATTATGAATATGGATATACCAACAGCTCAACATGCTGCGAGTCACAACATCACAACTTTTGATGACTGCTATACCACAAAAATAATTAAATCACTCCCTCCTGATTGCAATCCCTCAGAACTGAGAAGATGGGAACTATCATACCAGTGGTATACCAAGTCCAGAGAATCCCCTAACCTCAATATCAGATAATTTTTTTTTTCCTAATAGCCTCATCAGACGTCTCCAATCTCTTTTCCTCTGACAGACTTATATAAACTATAATCACTCATATGCTCATGGAAACAATACATATATCTTTAATCTGTGCATCTGTGGCATCTGATTTCTACACAATCTGTGATTACAACTTATATTTATTTTATTTCATTCTCTCATATTTCTTTTTGTGTTTTCTCTTTGATTGACAAAGACCACTGTGTGGTTGAAATATATCATTGGTTAAGTGCTTTTATGTGTTTCTATTTCAAGACTACAGAGTGGACTCTTACCAAGATAAGTCTGTCAGTCTCCTAGTCCAAAAAATCTATATTATTATATATATTATTATTATTATTATTATATATATATATATATATATATATATATATATATATAACTTCAGCTACCAGCTTTACTTGAATCACTTCAGTACATATAACTTTTTTAGTACATAGAACAAACACAAATAACAGGACTGATGAAAAACCTCATAATTTATTTTCTTACAATATTATTATATTAAAAAAACAATATTAATTACAAAAATAATCTTAATTTTATAGAACCAAATACTTTAGTTAACACAAATTAATTAGCAAAACATCTTTTTAAGTACAAATTACACTTTTGCTATTACTTGTGACCAGACATTTGTGTAATTTGTAACTTACAACTAGCTCGTCATGAACAGCAACAAGATTTCGATCTTTTTAAGGTTAGGTAAAAGTCAACCAATCCGTTGGAAGGTTTGTACAGTTCTTACCATAACTAACTGAACACCAGAGTGATGATAAGTGTGGTTTATTTAGTTTTTTTTATAAATCCATACAAAGGGAAGCATTTTCTTTATGCACGAATACCAAATGTAAAGGATACGGCAGTGATGATCCATTTTTAAAACACAACGATTACAAACAGAGCAATGATGGGTTCTTGGAGGCTTTGGAGCAATACATTTCTTACAAATACTGACAGCTTCTGGAATTAAAGAACCCTGAAAGAGTAGCAAACACTTAGATTACAATGAAAATATCGGAAAGAACCCCACCACCAGACAATAATAATCAAAAATAAATAAAACAAGTTACTTAAGATTAAACCCTTATGTACATTTCGGTGACCATGTCATCATCATCAGAGGGTCTTATTACAAAATTAAAATCTAGCAAATAAGAAGTTACAAACTAGAGTGATACCAATCGTTCCTACGGTCGCTATAGCGATATCGGTTACTAAGTATCAGTAATGTAAGAGCATTAACATCTTTAATTTTTTCTTTCTAAATACTGTCCAGTTGGTAGATCTATCAACTCCATTTGCAAATTGGGAATTCCAGTTCATTCATTTTGTGGAAGTCTTCAAAACAATTGTTGAATTAGATAATCAGATTTTGCAGAAGTTGAGATTATTGATCCAATTTTTTTTTTGGTCCACTGTGCCAAATGATTTTAAATGAGAGAAATGATCCACAGTTTGATTTTTTACCTGATTTTCCGGCAGCCTCAACTTTGTTTCAAAGACTTGAATACATGAACACATTTGAGTGACAATCAGATTTTTACCCTGTGACTTTACATTCAGATCAGTTAAGTGTTTATTCATATCTACCAAAAAGGCACAATCAACTAACCAGTCATTGTCATAATCAATTGGGTAACCTTTTTCTAACAAAAATTCTTTCTAAAACTACTCCTCAACTGAGCCAACAAACTTCGGTGAAATAAGGGACATCAGAAAACATTTTGTCGAAATCTTTTAAAAACTGTCATCAGTAGGAGCGCCATCAGTAGTTGTGCTGCTAAGTATATTCCAGTCGAGTTTATATTCTGCTATCAAATGCTCAATTGCAGAATAAATATCATTTCCTGTTGTAGTACTTGTCAATAGATCTCAAAGCACTTTAATAGTTCTTCTGTTATTTCAAAGTTACTGTTAATACCTCGTATATAACGCCAAGTTGAGCTGTATCAACAGTATCAGTGCTATCATCAACAGCCAGTGAAAAGTTTGTAATTTCTTAATTTTCTCCTTCAGTTGAAGAACCATTTGAAATAAATCATTTATTCTTGAAGTAAAAGTGTTTCTTGACAGCAAAATATTTTGAATTATTGACTTTTGAAATGAAAATGAAAGATCGGCAACTTTCAAAATACAGTCTTTAGTAAAATCACCATCAGTTGAAGGTTTTGATCTCTTTGCGATTTCTAATGGAATAATAAAACTTGATTTCAGGGCATCTTCGCTCTTAGTATTAGCTTTAGTAAACAATGATTGCTGACCTTGAAGTTTAGATTTTAAAGATGACAATGTGTCCATTCTTATTTTTTCAGTTTAACAATCCAATTTTGATGTATGATTTGTATCATAGTGTCTCTTCAAGTTAAACTCATTACAAACAGCAACGGTTTGATTGCAAATCAAACACAGTGGTTTACCTTTCCAATCTATGAAAAAATATGCAATTTCCCATTTTAACTGAAAAACTCTGCATTCACAATCAACTTTACGATTTTGTGACATTATACCGAAGTTGCAACAATTATCGAGCTTGACACAACAATTATGGATATCGCAAGTGCACAACACAAATAAATGCACAATACATTCACAATCACTACTTTCCAATAGAACTAGAATCCTTCTATGACTGTATCGCTTTGATTACTCGAATCAACTGACTCATGCCGACATACTCCTTTTATATCAATAAGGAAAGTTTTAGTCTAGACTTGAAGCGTGTAAAAAATTCTATTGTTCTCAACAAAAATAATGGGGTATTTCCGCTTGTTGATAAGAGAGTTACTCTCTATGATTGAGTTATTTACTACAACTGCTGCCTGTGGCTTTGGTGTGATTTCTTGTGGTGAATAATTTACTTTTAACTGCTCGAGCGAAACAGAAGCCATCTTCAAGATAGAATAAAACATAAATAAATAGGTACCTAACTAACACTCTTACGCTTGTCTAGGCATGCGCTGCCTTTGAAATTATTTATTTACAGATGCGGCCCGCAGCCAGTATCTTTGACATGATTGTATTAGAGGCTCTTGTTAGAAGAAGAATAAATAAGAGTAGATGAAATTAGGTAAGAATAAGGTATAATAATAAGGTATAATAAGGGTATAATGATCCTCTAATACTGGTTTAAAAACATGAAAAAAATATATCTTGTAAGCAGGGTTGTTTACATGGCTTCAACTGGGTTAAAAAGAGGACTCTACCAGCTACTTGTAATTTTTTTACAACTTTAAACAAGTTTTAAAGAATAAAAAACATAAACTTAAAAAACATGTTTTTGAATTCTGTATTAAAAACATATTATTTTTTTTAAAGAACTTATGCCTTGTGTTGATATATAAAAATTATTCAGCTATAAAAGGTTAACTTTGTGCTTTTGTTCATTATATAATTCTTTCAACAGTCCCAATAAAACATCTATGATTTGTTAATTCATGCAAATACCAACACATAAATTACTACTTTCCCAGATTTTACAACACCAATTATTCCAAGCTACTATGATGTAGGAAAATCCAAAACAGTAAAGATTTTCTTTTCTGTTATTGTTTATTTGAAAAATTGATCGTAAAACAGCAAATGTGCAGCCACTACCTGTTATTTATTTGATTCATATTTAAAAAGCATTGAATGTGACTGTCTTTTTCTCTAAACAAAAATAAAAACATTTTAGTTTACAAATATTGTATCTTTCTTTCGACTACAAGCACCTAATGTTTGAAATCTTTTTATTTTGCAATTCATAAAGATGGACATTTCTGTAACCTACAAAGAATTAGAAGTACTACAACATAGAAATTACAAAAATTTATAAAAATATTTATCTAAATGTTAAATAGAATTATTACTAATCTATAATACAATAAAGGCAGTGAATAACTTGCATGAATTCTAAATACAGTCCAATCCCAGTAATCCAATATAATAAATGTACAACCATTTCAGATTACCAGATTATTTGAATTACCAGAGCGTAAATGTACTATTTATACCTTTATGGTATAAAGTACATAGGTTAAAGTTAAGAGTAGAGTTACTTAAGTACAGTACAGTACGTTTTAACAGGTATCTAGTTGTTTTAGATGTCGCACTCATCCGACAATGAAAGTGTTTTGTGTTTTCTTTTAAGAGAAGAAGATGCCATTATAAAAATTAAAGTTCACCACACTGCGGTGACAAAATGATTCTACTGTCTGCTTGCAGTAAACTTTGAACTGAAAACAATGATGCATATTTTTTGTACCTCTTTTATAGCCATTTATTTCTCATTTTAATATTTTCGAAAATCGTTTCAGATTAGTGGGAATTTCGGACTACCAGAATTCGAATTACCAGGATTGGACTGTATATGACACTTAATCATTTGTAGACAATGTGCTGAAGATAGACCAGTTAGCTTTAACATGAGCATAAATCAAAGATGAGTTAAACTACATAGATAGTGCACTGATCCTCTGCTGTGAATAAAATCTGCTCGATGTTTGTGTTTTCGATTTCAATACTTTATTTATTTGTAATTTTGATGCATGACAAAGTCACTATACCTGAGGAGGATATCCAGGAGGTGTGATAACTCCCATGTAATAATGGAATAAAGTATTGAACATAAGCCAATGTCCTACTACCAACAAACCAATGGTAAAGTTTCTGTTGCGTTCCCACCAGTAAGGCAATCCAATCCAAAAACAGATTGCTATAACTGTAGCCATTAGTACCGTAACACAGGCTACAAAAAACTGTAACATAACATCTTATGATTTAAATTTTATTCAATTATTCTGTATACTTTTTTATTATATCTATGTTGAGACCTTAAATAATAAATACTTGCATACATTTATTAATAGAATGCATTGAAGCACTCACAAAATCTAATACTCAATCAGACTTTTCTAAACATCTCATCTAAACACAAACTATAATATACAAACATATTAAGGAACTTACAAATTCTATATAAACTAAAAAACAGACTCTGCGGAAAAAATTATAACTTATAAAAACATTTCAAATTACATGAAAAAAATATACTTAACCCTTTGCACTCCGACACTTTTTTGGCGCAGCACTCCGAACCCAAGTATGAACCAGCATACGACTTTGCCACATCTACTCCGATACCAACATGTTGTCTGCGCTACTGCCCCGATGGCTTGTAACACAATTTTCTCTCAGTTACGCTGTCATTTATAAAGGCTTTAAATAGTTAATATTTTGCATTTATAAATATTTTTTAATAATACAAAAATATTAAGTTATAATTAATAAATTTGTTGAGCACTGTGGACTAATCTTTTAACTAAATAAATAAAACCCACTAACCACAATTCAAAATCTTTATTAATTCTGAGGGTGATTATCATGTAATCGAAATGTACATAAAGTCATTGTAATAAAGAATTTGTATTGTGGTTAGCGAGTTTTATTTATTAAGTTATAAGTTTAAATTTTACATGTAAACAAATGACATACCTTACCTTATCACATATCAAAACCTTTAAGGGTTTAATCTTAAGTAACTTGTTTTATTTTTTATTATTTTTGTGGTTTTGGGGTTCTTTCCAATATTTTCATTGTAATATATTGTACCACTGAGTTCTTCATATTGTATAAATCACATATTTAATTAAAAATATAATGTCATTGCATGCAGAATTTTTCAAAGCATGACCAAACATGCAGAGCAGAATTGATAGGGCATATGAGTCATATAGGGAAGTAAATAGTGGATTAATTTCAGACACCTTTTTTAGATCTATCACTACAAAACTTACATTCCCCGCTCTTCTTTTGCCATTTGTATGGAGTGTGGAAAGAAGAAAGAGTATGTCAGCCAAATTGAGTTTTTTCTAAGTGTAGTATTACAATAAACTTTATTAATTTTTGTGTATCAGTTAGTTTCGTCAACAATTTGCTGAAGAAGTTCCCTTGAGAAAAAAAGTTGAACAAAATCTTTATATTACTGATGCATTTTGAGGAGATGGTCGGTAACCAGAAATTCCTAAAAACCTAACTATATTTGTTTGGTTTAAAACCGGCTTCTGAGTAAATACGACAAAAAACATTGCCGACAGTTGCCCAGCTTAGGAGAACTGCACCAAGATTATTGCTCAGTTCATCGAAGAAGATTGCCGCCATTGCCGATTTATACCCGACAGTGAAGTGCAAAGGGTTAACACCCAATAACACTACAATTCATACATACTAATCGACGAAATTACCCCTAAAATCTCATACTTATCAATAAAAACAAGAATTTATTTTAGAAAAGGGATAGATATCTTAAAATCAACATCCTTAATATATATCAAAAGTAAGAGCTAATCCGGGCAATTTATATATATATATATATATATATATATATATATATATATATATATATATATATTTAGGTTAGTTCTAGTAGAGCTTAAAGCTTATTTAGGAATTTTTTGGACTTGATAGGAGACTGACAGACTTACCTAAAGGCAATAGTCCAAAACTGCAATCTCTTGGAAATTTCCAAGAGATTGCAGTTTTGGACTATTGCCTTTAGGTAAGTCTGTCAGTCTCCTATCAAGTCCAAAAAATTCCTATATATATATATATATATATATATATATATATATATATATATATATATATATATATATATATATATATATATATATATATATATATATATATATATATATATATATATATATATATATATTAATCTGTACACTAATATCTCAAATCCAAGATGGAAATAAAACAATTATTAAATTTAAAATATACATATTTGGTGATTCCATCTTCACGTGAGCTACTAGTTTTCACCAAACATTTGTAAATGCTATAGTAGCACTTACTTATATTTGTTGAGGACGGCCGTTTCGGGAGATGTGTCCCTTTGTCAACTCAGACCGTAACTGATCTCAAGGTTTACGTAGGTTAGGGTTGGGGTGGGATATTTTGGTGGTGTGGGTGTATTTTGTTTGTATTAGGAGTTATGATGTCAAAAGGTGCGTGTGAGTTTTAATGTAATTGTGTATTGAGTATGTGTGTAGGGTGTAGTTTGAAGTGTCTGTATATTTCGTATTGTTCGGTTGTGTAGCGTTGGTTATTTCTGTGTTGTTTATGAAGAATTTGTAGGTTAGATGTTATGTCTATGTAGTCATGTTTTGTGGTGATCGGCGAAGTTGAGATGATAGTTATTGTTTGTTAGTGCTTTTATATGTTCTTGGTAACGTGTGTAGAAGGACCTCCCTGTCTGGCCTATGTAAAAACTGGGGCACGAACTGCAAGTTAGTTTGTAAACTCCAGTGGCGATGTATATGTCATTAATATTGTTGTTGGGTATAAATTCTTTATTGAGTGTTGTGTGTGGAGTAGGCTATTTTGTAGTATCTTCATAGTGTGTTGGTTAGATTGTGGGATTTGGATGATCTGTATGGTATTGATAAGTATTTTATAGGATTGTCATCTTGTGTGTTTGTATTTGGGTTATTAGGTTTATTTTTTAGACAGTTGTATAATTTGTCAATCATTGTTGTGTTGTATCTGTTAGTTTGTGCTATATATTTTATAGTGTTTAACTCCTGGTAGTGTTCTTCTTTGTCTAACGGTGTTTTAAACAGGTGATTTATTATGGTGTTGTAAGTGGCTAGTTTATGTTGGTGTAAGTGGTTTGAAGAGCTATGAATGGTTGTTTGTATTAGTACTAGTGGGTTTTCGGTATATGTTGAATTTGTGTTTGTTTGTATGTACAAATATTGTTAGGTCTAGGAAGTTGAGAGAGTTTTGTTGTTCTGTTTCAATGGTGTACGTTAGTTTTGGGTGTATGGAATTAAGGTATTTTAAAAATATTTGTATTCGGCATGTGTTACCTTTATATAATGTTATGATGTCATCGACGTATCTGTACCAGTATATGATGTTATCTGAGTATTTATTGTTGTGTAAAATGTGGTTTTGTTAAATATGGTGTATGAATATTTCTGCTAAGATGCTAGCTATGGGGAAACCCATGGGTAGGCCATCTTTTTGGTTGTAGAATGTGTTATTGTAGGTGAAGAAATTTTGAGAAGTGATTAATATTTTAAGGAGGATGATTTCGTCAATGTGTGTATATGGTGTATTTGTGTCTATAAGCATATTTTTGAGGATGTTGATGGTTTCTGGAATGGAGATGTTGGTATATAGATTTGATATATCGAAAGAGACTAAAGTGGAATTGTGTGAGATATTTTTGTTTTTTTATTTTGTCTATTAGATTTAGGCTATTTTTATGCTACAATGATTATTAAATTTTATATGGTTTCGGATAGTTTTGTCGAGGAAATTGGCTAGAAGATGAGAAGGGGCACTTGTGTGGTTGATTAGTGGACTTATTGGGATGTCTGTGAAGTTTGGGCAGGGCGTTTGATTTAGGGGATATAGGTTTTTTTTTGTTTTAGGAGCTTTTTGGTGTAGTGTGGGATTATATGTTTTGTTTTGTTGATTGCTTCTTTGATTTGAGCGTTGTATTTTGTTGTTGGGTCTTCTTTTAGTGTAGTGATGTTGTTATTTTGGATGAAGTTGTGTACTTTCTTGTTGAGGTTGTTATTGTTAATAATTACCATTATGTTGCCTTTGTCAACTTTGGTTATGGTTAAATTTTGATTTTGATGGATTTGGCTACTTTTAATTCTTGGGTGTTTGTTTTGGGGGATTTAATTAGGGTTATTTTGTTTTTTTTATTTTGTGTCTGATTGCATCTTGTTGTTCATGTGTAAACATTTACAAGTGTTTAGTTAAAATATACATTAAACTTAAATAAACTTGTTTTGATTACTTTTCTCAAAACCAATTTCCAAGCTCTAATTAATAAGTAAAGATGGTTTGCCCATGTCTGCAGATTTCTATAAAACCAAAAATTACTCGAATGGGAGGGATTCAGTAAAGTATGGATAAGAACAAGGACCAATGGAATGACAGACATGCAAGGAGAAAAGGCATCGGATAATGTCACATGGCATTCAACTTCCCATGATACAAACTTTTTAGTTGATATAAGAATAATTGTTACAAGTTTCTCCAACTACTGAGTAAATTTCTTCTCTGCTTGATTACTTTTAGTAATAGGTCAACAACAAAAATAAATATGTTGAAGGTAGGAAATGCAGAAATAATAAATATCATACAAAGTATTCAACTGCTTCATTTAATACAATTTTCTATTTACTTCTTACATAACTACACTATAAAAACTTTTATAATAACGACTTTGGAACTCCTTTGAGCTAAAGCAGAGCATTTCTGCACTCAAAACAGGTAAAAACTGCTGACTAGATGGCATCTTTCAGAAGATCAACATCCACCTAGCTAGGAATACCATGGATACTTTATTTTCGGCCATCAACTAGACCTAACATGATGACATTACTGACAAATGGAGGAAGGCAGATTATACCGATTATTAAAAAGCTAAATATCCTTGTGACTTCAAGAGTTATTATCCTATCAGCCTTAACTCTATACTACATAACATCATGTAAAGGATGGTGAACAATCATCCTTCAGGAATTCTTAGATCAAATAAGGTGTTCAAATATGAACAAGCTGTCTTCAACAGAACAGGTCGTGAAACTGACAGTTTATCAAAAATGGTTTCCAGAGAAAAATGACATCGTTAGCCTGCTCTGTTGACTTCTAAGGTGCAAATGATACAATCAGAAAAATCCTTACAAACAAACTTGCCAAAATCAAAATAAGGAGGAATATCTAGTTTCCTTTCACAAAGATCTGTCAAAGTTCGAGACACATCATTCAGGTATTGGCAGCAACAAATAGGCCTCCCCTATGATCCTGTGTGCTTTTTAATGTTATGAAAAACAACCTCATCATCGAATTAAAAAAGATTACTGGCTTCCTTTACTTACCAAGTTTTATGTTATACAAACAACCTCGCAATAAGGGCTACCAGCTGCAACTTACAAGCTCTTAAAACATATTATCAACGAAGCACTTTATTGTGCCCACCTGCTGTGTCCTGAAGTCTATATGCCAGTCATCAGGGAAGTGACAGTGGCCTAAATATACACATTGTCTACCAAAAAGCACATTTTTCAACTCTAATCTGCCACTTGGATTGGAGGCCAACAAATATTTAGGCATGTTGTTGGATAATATGCAAATCTCAACTCATCATATCTATAACATTGCAGCAACGTCCTCTAAAAGGCTATCCATCCTGATATGACCCACAGGACAAAATGTTGAGCATCTTAGGATATTCTGACAGCTACACACAAGTTGTACATCAGACCTGTCTTGGAATATGGCTGTGAAGTTTACAAAATAATTAGTAAGGCTTAAAAAAAAGGAGTATTTACTACCCGGAACAAGAGTTATTGGATCGATCTAAGACTACTGTAGCATCTCTAGTTCAAACAGTACGTAAAAAATAAATAACATTTTATTGGAAAACGGCATGACAAATGTAATGTTCAGTATATTAATACTAAGTATGGAAGGCAAATGAGAATTTTTTTAAAAGAGGTCCAGAATCAGAAAAGCCTGCAGCTATAATTGTTTATAACATGTTAATGTCAGCAGGAACTAGTGAATGGTAACAGTGCTTCACCACAGATGTATTGAAGAGAACCATGTATTCAAAAGTAATGATGTAACCCTTTAGAAGAATATAACTAAGTTTAAAGAATAAGATGGAAGGGAAACCTTATTATAAATAGATTTAAAAATAATATTGTTAATAATGAATTAAGGTCAATTTAAAATTCTATATTATTATTATTATAAAAATTTTTTGTCAACATTTTCCTTTGTTAACGTAAAGGATATTTTTCAAAATATAACTACAAAATATAATTCTTGCATTTGAGTTCACATAAACTTTGTTTTTTTATTTATTGTAAAACTTTTTACGCAAACCAAAGCATGACTGTAAATCTGGCCACACCCAGATCCGTTTCCAAACATTATGTTTAAATAAGGCGTGCTATGTGTCACCTGTTTACTTGCAGTTGTAAATTTGTAGTAGTATCATTGATGATGATGACTTAATTCATTGAAATGTGTATGACAATAAAGTATAATGTTTTATGAGTTCATGTCCAGATATTTATTTATATATAAAACCATCAGTTCATACAATAAACTGTTTATGCATGTGCTGCTGATGAGCCTGATAAATGCTCATTTTCTATATACTTATTACCAGACTGATCGTTTACATCTGTAAGACTTTCGATTACATGTTACTCAGAATTTGGTAGCTGAACAAACCATCATAATTATATCGAGTTATTACTTTTTATACTTCTGTTGTCCATATCATGACTAAAATATATCATGACGCAGAGTATTTACAATTTAGTAGAATAAAATACAGAAACAGACAATTTATTACTACAAAAGCTTCGTTAGACAACTTGGATTTTACCATCACTATTTTCGGAAATACCATAAAAAGGTTTGAAAAGTTGTAAATAAATGTAAAAATAGGAAATAAATTTTTAGATATTTATTCAGATAAATAAACTTTTAAATTTTTTAGAAGTTGAAAAACCAATGTTAAAGAATAACACAATGTGACTTTTCTTATTCTTTAATCATATTTTGCTTCACACTCCGATTGGAGTGTTCGGCTTCAGATGAAAACTTTCATAGTTGACGCAAACATATCCGATCGAACTCCAATTATAAAGAATTTTTAAATAAGAAAACATAACACTTAAGCCCGTATTGAACTACTTTTACATCAATATTTGTAAGATAAAAAAATGTAGTGGTCTCCATCATCATTTTAAAAATACATGCTCCTGTTAACTGTAAATATTAATAATATTTCATTTAATTTCACTATTAAGGCCTCTAAACTTAATAAAGAAAAGGTTGAATATAGGTGATTTATATACTTACAGGTCCTAAACATTTAGCGAAGTTGTCAACAAACCAAATAATTGGTTCCATAAGTATATCAGAAGCATAATTCAAATCTAAATGAGCATTGCAAAACAATGATTTAAAACATAGTTTAAAATATTTCCATCTCCATTTTAATTTCAAGCTGTAACAAAAATAATGCATTTAAATCCCTATATAAATCTTTCGATATGACTAATAAACCGAAATCTTGTTGCTGTTCATGAGAAACTGGTTGTTAAATACTTATTACACTTTTATAACCATTAGTTAACAAAAAGTCTGGTCGCAAGTAATATCAAAAGTGTAATAAATAATAAACTACATATTAACACTCTCTAAATTTTCAAATACGTTAGATTATAACTTAGTATTTAAACTCACAGAAGTATAAAATACACTGTAGAAAGCTGTAAGTAGTAGAAAGCAAACTGTTACTGAGCCAAAAACAACCTAAAACTCAATACAAAGTTATGGGAGTTTTCGTTTTATACACTTATATTGCATAATAGTATTTTTGGTAAATATTGAGTTTTATTGACTTTTTTTTATTTTTTTAATAATTGTTTTAATGTATAGCACATGAATATCAACTTTGTTTTTGTGGAAAATACGAAAAGTTAATTTTTTTCACATTTTAGTTGTTAGTCTGTAATGGCATGTATACCGTGAACCAGGCATGCAGTAGCTACAGTGCACTGCACTATGTCTAAATTTGGTTGTAATTTTATAATACGTTACTATATACCTGTGAAGTTCAGTCAGGATAGATTTGTTTGTAATTTTGCTAAATATTGAGACTTTTGCTGATGCAGAAAATTACAACCAAATCTATCCTGACTGAATACTGCATAGGTATAATTAGTAATTTTTAGATTCTTAAAACACCTAGATATTTATATGAAACATTCCTAAACATGTCCTATTAAAATAAATTGACTTTGATGTAGTGCAGTGCACTGCAGCTACTGCACGGCCGGTTTAAGCTACACATGCCATTATAGACTAACATTTAAAATGTGAAAAAATTAACTTTCCATATTTTCCGCAGAAAAAAGTTCATATCAGTGTTCTACACATAAAAATGAGTAATTAAAAAAAAGTTTAATTTTAAAAATAAACAACATCAATAAGACTCAATGTTTACCGTATTTTTTACTACTCCTTCAAAACTGTATAGCTTTATAATGGAAGTCTTTATATGAAGATAAAAAATTGAGTTTCATGTTTGTTTAGTGAGATTATTTTAGTTTTTCAAAATGTTAAATTTTTAAGTCACTTTTTTACTATTATTTTTTATAAACATATGATGCATGAAACAAATTTAAGCAAAGATTGTCTATGCATCAAAAGGTAATTATATAGATATGCGACTACTGCTATTTTTTCTCTTCTTATGTATTTTTACATCCCAAACACGAATCCCACATTAGTTTTTGTTGCTGGTGCTATTTTTTTAGAATATACTAAAAAACATAACCTAACCTAACCTTAACATTACAGACGTACAACTACCACTATTTTGTTTTCTGTGATGGTAATTTTATACATTACTATATTCCTATATAGCTACTAAGTATCCAGTCAGGATAGATTTGGTTATAACTTTATTCAACATTACTATATATGCTCATCTTCTATAAAATTATAACCAAATCTATCCTAACTGGATATCTCGTTTTTATATTTTAGTATATACCCTCCAAAAACGTCACAATGATGCATTAACAGTAGCACCGTATTGGTTTAAGTCAGTTATTGTATCACTCCAAGCCCTCCAAAAATGTCACATGCTATTTGATAACTAAACAAAGAAGAATTAACAAGAGGGCCGCAAAAAAGGAAGGGGTGGTGGGCCGCAATGGGTGGTGAATGTCGGCCAAAGCAGGAACCTATTTTTTTTGATAATTCCAGGCTAAATATAAATAAAATTTGGTTCCTAATTTTATTTTTTCATTTTTGAAACCCCCACATCAATGTTTTTTGACAAGTGCATGTATGAGCAAGTCCTAATACAGTGGTTGATTGGTTCAGTTTTCAGAGGGAGGTATAAATTGACCACCTGAACAAGAACAGACAACAGCATGGTGGCCCTGGAGAAATAGTGGAGATTGATGAAGCGAAATTTGGCAAAAGGAAGTACGGAAGAGGTAGGATTGTAAAGGGACGGTGGGTTTGAGGCGGCATTAACAGAAAATCAAAGAACACGTTCCTTGTGCTTGTAAAGAAATGTTTGGCAAAAACTTTAATAAAATGCTGGATTTTACCAAAATCAACCATTGTCACAGATTACTGGAAAGCATACAGTAAGCTACATGACTACAAATTCAAACATTATACTGTCAACCATAGTTCCAATTTTGTGGATCCGGTCACGCCAGAACATACCAACAGCATTGAAAGGCGCTAACGCGACATCCGGTTCACAATAGCGAAATACGGTTTTTGTTCAACATATTTTGCTGGATATCTGGCGGAATACCTATTCAAGTCCAAATACTCTGAAGAGGAACATGTTCATCATTTTTTACAATCTGTTGCTTCACTGTATCCACCAAAATATCAATAAATGTTAGTATGGTTAAGGTTAGTTTAGGTTATGTTTTTTAAAGTATATTTTTAAAAAACGGCACAGCAACAAAAGCTAATGTGGGATTTGTGTTTGGGACGTAAATATAAATAAGAAAGAAAAACGAAAATAGCATTAGTCGCAAGTCTATATAATTACCCATCAAACATTGAAATCAAAAAAATGTACAAGATATAACTTTGAAACAAAATAATAAACAAGTTAATTGAAAAATTATTCGCTTAAAATGAGTGCCTTACCTGACATTTGTAAACATACTGTTATTAATTAAAATTTTCATTTATAAAGAAATACAATTCACAGTAGTAGAATAATCATTTATAGGTTATCACTAAACTCAAAAGTATCATTTTTTAACATAAGGATCATATGAATTACTAAAATAAAAAATAATGTATATAAAAACAAATGTAAAACTTTTCCATTTAAAATTATAATATTTATTAGTTTTGCTAAATATTTCACCTAGCTTTTAACTCATTAGCTATTTTTTGTTATTGTATACAGCTGGTGAGTTTAATCTAGAGATGGGAGATGGGCAATCCAGTCTTGAACAGATCAAAAGAAATTGTTTACGAGTTTACGCCATTCAATGTAATATTACTCCAGCGACAAATTTTGTTCAGTTGTACCAACAGTTTAAATTACCGGCATATTTTTTTAAAAAATTTAAATTCCTAAATTTAATTGTTTGTTGGTTTGAATACACTACTACTTTGAAATGTGTGATAATAGTTTATTAAATATATTCACATTTAATAACTTATATGTTTAAATATTTTATTGTAATTATTGCCTCCCAAATACATCTTTTTTAAATTTTAATTCAGGTATCGGAAAGCCAAAGCATGTATGTATGTAAACGGGTAACTTATATTGTAAGCAATAACTGAAGATTGATATAACTGAGATGCAGACTAGTATACAGTGTCGTCAACCTTGGATCAGTTCTACTGGTAATTTGAATCTAACAATTTTAGTATTTTTTTTTAATAAAACCGTCAAGTTTAAAGCTAGAATTTTGTAATTCGGCGTTGGAGGAGGTGGTTAGTACCGATCTAGCTGTGGGCCCGATCGTGTCACTGCTAACGTTAGATTCCCCCTAGCCCCTGGGATTAATCGCATGTGGCTTTTTTTGATAAATTGTTTTGCCTTATTTGAGTAAATATAAGTTTTTAGTTGGTTTACAGTGTTTTGTAAGGTTGTATTATTTGAATTTTTTGTTATATGTTATTTTATTAATATTATAATAATATTTTTTATTGTAATAATAATTATTGTTATTTATTTGCAGCATTTGAAAGCATAGCATCTGTCGCAATGCATTTTATCGCTAGCGAGTCAACAGAGCGTTACATTAAAAAAATGAAGAAAATATGGAGTGTCACAGAAGGGACTTGTCGATCGGCGAAAGTTACCTCTGTGTGTCACGATTTAAACATGAAAAACGTTTCGAGTGTATGGATATAAGATCAATCACATAAACGATACCTCTGAGTTCATTTTTAATTTGTGAAATATCTAAGTGTTTGTATGAACATTTTGATCAAAATGGTGGTGGACATACCAACAGTCAATCATTTTCAGCAAGTAAAGGCTTGTTTGATAAGCTTAAGAGATGGTTTTCTCCTCACAATGTGAAAAGGGCCGGTGAATCAGCATTAGTGTTCTACGTAGCCGCCAATTCATTTCCAACGGATTTTTAAAAAACTTTTGGAGAAAGGCTACTTCGAAAGATGAATATTTTTACTTCAAGTATTTAGTGTAGTTTGTCCGATTAGATAGTTATGAAACTCAGAGTTGTTACAAACAATCTAAGTTTTGATTGTATACATTTTTGTGATTTAAAATTCTTAGCTTTTGTTAATTATACAGTATACATCATTTTATAACATACACATTTTGTTGGTCTTTAATTGAATTAGTTAGTAAAATTATTATCATGACATTTCTAAAGTAATTCAAAATTTCATTTTTCATGAAAAAAATATCACAAGGGCTTTTTACGTCTTTAATAGATGAAAGAATTTCTTTCACTTCACTGATTCTTTTGATTCACACTGCGTCACTAAAATTAATTTGGTCAGCCACAGTAATTGATACGCTCTAACTATCGCTGAATTCACCATCTTCAATACATGTTATAATCGCGGTTTTCTTCGGTTCATAGATAAAAAAATCTATCAACAAATCAACGGTTTTCTTCTGTTCATCTATGTTTATAAAATATTCAACAAATACTTCACTAGAAATATTTTAAAGTCCTTCTATATCTTCCTCAGTATTTTTGTCTGTAACAATAAATACATTTCTTTTTAAAAAAATCGCTTTCTGGAAGTAATTGATAAACGTCTCCACGTGAATATCTTAACGTTTCTTACAGTGGTTTTCTAAACGTTTTTTTACAATCCATTAAACAGCGTCCCAACACATTTATAGATTTAATAAGGTTAACAGTATTTTGACAACTTTTCGTACTAAATAGAATATTGCAAAGTTCGATTTTTCTTTACTGACATTTAAAATTGGTAATTATACCCTGATTCATCGACTGACAATGAGAATTAGTGTTTGGAAGTAAAAATCATATTAATACATTGGTTAGTCTAATTTGAGGGTGTTTTGATGTATTATCCACGAGAATGATCACATTTCCATTACTTTTGCCATTCTGTCATTACATTAACTATTCTCTCATTATTTCCCATGACTTCTATTTCTTTCTGTTCACTTTCCAAATCAAACCCAAATTATTCACATTTGTTGCCATACTTCACCAATTATTAAAGGTATTTCAAAATCACCAATCATATACTTAACATTACAGTCTTTGGATGTATTTCCAGAATTACACATTTCTGTTTTAAGACTGTTTTTTTTCGGCAATGCGCGGAAAAGTAAACTAGTCTCATCAAGATTGTAAATGATTCATCATAATCCTCAATAACTATTCTCAGTTTATTATTCCACTCATAAAGTTCCTTTGGATCAACAGGTTTATCTTTACCACAAATGATGTTGAAACTTATGACATGACACATCTTACATTTTTTGTAGCTAATCATTTGAAGCCTTAAAGCTGTCCAAATTTATTTTTTAATCTTGTTTCTTGATTTAGAAACCCATGCCTAAGCAAAATTTTTGACCTAGCCACACATAATCAATCAATAACATGTTTATCTACTGCATTTGAATCTGTTTCTTAAACTTCATGTTTTTCATTTCGATTGCTAAAGAACAATTCCCATTTTCGATCTTCACTTTTTAAAATGTCATCTTTTTTTCCAATTTTGAAATTTTCTGCACACTTGAACATTTCTTGTTACTACACTCCAAAACTTCTTTTTTTCCTTTTATTGTAGGAACTTTACGTTAGCCACTCATTTTGAATAAAAAGGAAAATACATAAACACTTCACTTTCTTGTAATTATGAGCTTTACCACTTACATTAATTTAACTGCTAAAACATGAGATACATACTGAAATGCTATAGATCTAAAACTGGAGTAAATCTGACGGATAATGGAATACATAAACAACAAATTCTACAAGACTCTATGCTATGGTTCTCAGAATATTAGTGCCCACCAGTTATTAGAATATATAAAAAACTAAATAGTCTACCACACTATAGGCAAGTTCTTTTAATTCTGCAACCTGACAGTTATTAGAATATGTAAACTAAAACACTATAGACTAAAGGAAAATGATGATTCATTTCAACAACTGAGTTTATATTTACAAGGTGCGGTAGAAAAGTAATGAAACTGGCCGCCGCGCTGCGCCCCAGTTGCTCGCAGTACGGTCTCCACCGGCAGACATGATGGTGGGAGATCTGAGCTAATAATAGAACCGGTTCGCAGTCGCATCGTAGCTCTGGCGCAGTGAGGGTCGACCTTCGCGTATACGTTGTTTGCCTGCCCGTAACACTTGTGAAAACGCTGAAGATGGATCGCTCGATACAACAACGGTGTGCAATCAAATTTTGCTTTCGCTTGGGCAAAACTGCTTCGGAAACTTTTGCTATGTTTACAGAGGCCTACAAAGAGGTTGCCCTTATCAAGAGCTCAAGTGTTCCGGTGGTTTAATGAATTTAAAAACGGGAGGGAATCCGTTGAAGACCTGGAACTATCTGGACGCCCTTCAACGAGTCGTGTGGATGAAACGGTGGTCAAAGTTAAAGAAGTCCTAGACTCTGACCATCGTTTAAGTCTCAAAATGATCGCCGATGAGGTCTCCGTGAATAAATTTACGGTCCACCAAATTGTTACACAAGATTTGATGATGAAGAAAGTTTGCGCAAAATTTGTTCCCCGAGTGCTCACCGCCGAACAGAAGCAACGACGAGTGAACATTTGCAGTGAGATGTTGAATGAATTGGAAAATAATCCAGACTTTTTAGACAACGTAGTAGCAGGTAGTAATCGTGGACATTCCAGTACGACCCGGAAACGAAAGCCCAGAGCTCGGAGTAGCACACATCGGCATCCCCGCGGTCGAAGAAATTAAGAATGTCAAAGTCCCGCATCAAGACAATGCTCATTGTGTTTTTCGACAGCGTCGGTTAATTCACAAATAGTTTCTCCCTCAGGGAAAAACTGTTAATGCCGAATTGTACAAAGAAGTCCTTCAGCGATTGCACAAAGCCGTCAAACGGAAGCGACAGGACATTGCTTAATGCTGGCATCTCCACCACGACAACGCTCCGGTGCACACAGCATTCCTCGTGACCTCCTATTTGACCCGAATTGGAGTTGAAGTGCTGCCACAGCCACCGGACAGCCCTGACATGAGTCCTCCTGATTTCTTCCTATTTCCGAAGGTAAAAAGATGCCTGAAAAGTCATCGTTTTGTCGGTATTCCGGACATCCAACTTGCTGTCACGAAGGCACTAACAGGGATAACCCCAGCGGACTACAGTGGGGCCTATGAAGCTTGGAAAACGCGCTGGCAACGATGTGTCGACGCCCAAGGCAACCACTTCGAAGAATATTAACGTTTTGTACAAATCGGATCAGTAAATTTGTTTTTCTAGATTGAGTCTCATTACTTATCTACCGCACCTGTATGTTTCTGTTTACAGATACAGTACTGCATTCTTTTTATCCTTTAGATAAAATTTTACCTACAAAAAATTTATAATAATTTTATGATTGACAATAGCAAATTCAGTGTCCATATTTAGGAATGTACATTGTTAAGATTGTATAATTAAAGATCCCTATGTCATGGGACTGGGAATTGTAAATTTGTCCATTAAAATGAAGATGTCCGTTAGGAGAGGTTTTACTGTACTTAGCGTAAGTGAAAAGAGAATTAGACACCTTAAAGTAGCTGGATTGACTCCAGAGGAGAAGAGAGGAAAAGTGATTAATTATGTCTTACCTCCAGATGTTAGTCATGCAGTAAACAAACATATCAAATAATTTCCTCTTAAATGTTCCCCTTTCAGTGGGAAGAACATCTACTATCTCTTAGCAGAGCTCAACACTATGCTCATGTAGAAAATGTTTTGTGACAAATACCCCACCTACAAAGTCAGCAAATCTTTCTACTGAAATTTATGTAGGGACAATTATAGGTTTGGATGTCGGCAGGTGGTTTACGCTGCACATGTGAGTCATTACGTAATAGATTAAATCACCCACCTAAATGAGTTGCTGAAGCTAAATTCAGTCCATAATAAAAAATAAGGTATAAAACATGAGTCTTCCATTGCTGCTGAACAAGAGAGCTGTATTATCATGAAAACAATATTTATTCCAAAAATGCCTGCAGAAGTGTTGTACTATGACAACTTGCTCTAAACGTATTTGACATACATAATACTAAAGACAACACAACTAGTATTTATTGCTATCGAGCAGGAGTAGCAAGAAAGACCCCTATAAGGTTTCTTTACTTTTATATAAGTATTTCAAAAACATACCTGAAAAATATTCAGCTTTTCTGTTATAAACCTCAGTGGCAAAAATAAAAATCAGGCCTTATCTAAATTCTGATTTTTTTTTTAACAGACTCAGGCAGGTTTAATATTAAAATAATACTATCCTGTCTGTGGTAAAAACTTTTTATCATGGTTAGAGATTTTAGTATTACAGTATTTCAAAATCTTGAAACGCACATATATATTGTAAACAAGGCTTCCCAACACATAAAATCCAGTACGTCAAGATTTTGTAAGTTTACAGTATCAAAATCAAGAGTTCAGATCTTAAAAATTGGAAGAGGTTTTATTACAAATATTATGTATTTCTAAAGAGACGAAAGCAAAAAAGTCAGAGAAGTTATATTTTCAGTTAGGAACTTTGTTTAAATTTGAATTTATAAAGAAAAGAAAGAATATGTTTAACCATACTCTAATATTAACAGTTTTCTTCCTTTCTACACATTTTAACAACCCTGTGATCCTGCGTATTTGGTTGGAAAAGAGCCTATTAGAAAAAAAATCTTAGCCAGAGTGAGAACATTCCTGACTAGCAAAAAACTATGAAAACTCCTTCAACAAAACTATAAATCCATACAGAAATGGGTCATAAATGAAACATCAGCTGAATTTGATGACACTAACTTTGAGTTTACACGAGTAGTGATAATGAAAATAAATAAATTTTAATTGATATGTTATGTATCCTGTTTATACGAGGCATGTTTTTAAAGTAAGTACCGTTTCTAAATTTCCCCGCCGCAGCTCTGCGGTCGGCGTTTAGCGCATGCGCGCAGTGTAGCTACATCTGTTGGGAAGCTACAGACGCCATTGTGACGCCGTTTGATCGAGTCTTAGTTTGTTTACGTGATTTTAAAATGCCGCAGACAATCGAGAATCCCGTCGACTGTGAAGTGCGTGGTGTGATTCGTTTTCTTTGTGCTAAAGGCTTAAAAGCAATTGACATTCAACGTGAAATCAGTGAAGTTTATGGTGAAAACATTATGAGTGAAGGAATGGTGCGATGATTTATTACCGTAACGAGGGCGATGATTTTTTAAGCCATATCGTTACAGGTGATGAAACTTGGGTAGCCTACGTTACACCAGAATCAAAACAACAGTCAATGGAATGGCGGCATTCAACATCCCCTAGGAAAGTCAAATTCAAGCAAACAATTTCTGCCCAGAAAATCATGTGCACTGTCTTTTGGGACAGAAAGGGTGTGTTGTTGGTCGATTTTCTGCCTCGCGGTGAAACGATCAATGCAGCCGCGTACTGTGAAACTTTAAAAAAACTGCGCCGCGCAATCCAAAACAAAAGACGTGGCATGTTGAGTGCAGGCATCGTTTTGCTCCACGATAATGCTCGTCCACATTCAGCAAATCTAACGCAAGAGCTCATCACTTCATTTGGCTGGGAACAATTGGACCATCCTCCATAGAGTCCCGATCTAGCGCCTAGCGACTACCATTTGTTTCTACACTTGAAGACGCATTTAGCGGGGAAGCGTCATTCCAATGATGAAGAAGTAAAAACGTCTGTGCAGCAGTGGTTGTCCAGTCTGGCGGCAAGCTTCTATGACGACGGCATACAAAAGCTGGTCCCAAGATACAAGTGCCTTAATAATAATGGAAATTATGTAGAGAAGTAGAGGAAAGAATGCTCTTTGAGGTAAATAAAGTTTTGTTTGAAAAAATTTACTTGTTCATTTTTTATATCAAAACGGTACTTACTTTAAAAACATGCCTCGTATTTCAAACATACATCAAATAACCTATTGAATGTTTAATTACATAGTTAACACTGTTTTGAGGTTTTGTTACATCATTTTTGTGAAGTTTACTAAATATTATTAAAGACTTTTGTTAAAAGAGCGTATTTTTTAGAAATTTCCATATTTAATTACACAAAAACCTGTTTTACAAATATTGTATAAGTCGAACAGATTGTCAAGAGCCATTATTACTACCAATAAAAAATATTTTCAACTATGAATTTGGGTAAATATAAAATGTGGAAAGTTTTTTTTATTTCTCAAAAGCTTTAAAAGTCACTTATGCACTTTTAACAAAAACAGTTTCATTCAAAATCCAAAGCCACCTTGTATTACAAGTGGTTTGCACGTCCAAAGCCATAAAATTATAGAAAGTATTAATTTTTTCATCTAATTTCTTAAAATTTTTAATCGGTCTATATTTTGTATTTATATTTTATCGTGATCGTGATATCTTGTACAAATAACACGTTTCACTTACAAATAAGTCACAAATAATGCAGTATCAGTAATGTAAAGTAATCTACGCAACAAAATAAAGGCACCTAACTACTGCTAATGTGTCAATTACTTGTGGATGAGTACATAAGACTATTTATCGAATTAAGATGGGAGCATTAACGGTATAAAAAAATTTAAAAATGTTGTGTTGTAGACGCCCTACTAAATATTGCTTATGGATAATTTGAATAAATCACAAAGCAAGTGACTGAACAAACCAAGAACAAAAGCATTAAACTGATTATTGATACTGTACAATAAATAAATTTTAGTTATTTGATTTTAGTAAATGAAATACTTTTATCCTGAAAATAGAAAACATATGAACTCAATAGATATTTAAAATTAAAGCTTAGTTCATAATAATTCTAGGCGGGCACAGATAAAATATGTAAATGTTAAAACAGTAGTCACCCTTGAAGTTTGTCCTGACAATTGGTAAATATTTAGAAAGTAATTGGGTCAGTTTTAAATAAACACACAAAACATTAAAATAATGCATACAGCTACTAATACTTCTTCTTTAATAATACCCAAAAAGAAATTATTTACAATGAAAAGAGTTTTACATGTCATTCCTTTCTTGTTAAAATCTATCTTTCCTGAAAAATACTGAATTATGTTGATCCCTGTTCCATCATTATTTCCTGAAAAGAAAATAACTGTCAAAACTCTTAATACTAAAGTAACAACTACGAGTATTTGATTGTATTAATATTTCAAAATACAGTACAACCTCTCAAATTCATCACCATATTCGTGATATTAGTAACTAACATTGTCTGTGCCGTTATGTAGCATAGGCACCAGCTATCAGATAAGGCCAATACCAGACATGAGGTATCCAATTATTGAAAAAATCTCTCAACACATTCTTTGTTATCACTGCACGATAAAAAATAGTAGAAGTCATCAATAATCGACTGACCGCAGCATAGTAGACAGCGTTGAGTTGCATTATAAGTTAATACAAAATTTATTCTACAGTTAAGTTTTTGTTTCCTTTCTTCATTTTATAATTTTTTCCAACAGTGGTTATATAAAGGGAAAATATCTAAATGTGGTAATTATAAAACTTTAACATTGGTTGATAAGTGTGACATCCTACAACGGTTACAAAAAGGCAAAAGTGTGATTAAGGTATTGTTCGTATTAAGAATTCCTAGAACGACTGTGAAGAAAATGACACTTTTGTAAAAACTAAAGAGTAGATAGATCTAATATACCATATTTTCCTTACTAGTAATATTGTTCTTACAGGGTAATGTTACACGTTTTTTTATGTCTTTTATGTAACTAGAGTAACGTACTGTATTTGTAATTACAGACTATACTCCAATGTTGTCCAGGTTTTCAACCCACATAAATCATGTAAGCACAACATAACCCTACAAGCCTATTTACGTACTTATGTACTATGTTTACCTACAACTACATGGTAATTTCACAACTTCTGTAATTTGTCTTTTTTTGAATTCATTACCCACTCGGTGCTGAATGTGACGAATTGGAGAAGTTCTAATGTTATCTGATAAAAACACTTATATAACGTTTTTCATTATACTCCCAAATTAATGTTATTAAAAATAATATTAAACAAACTTTTATTGTTAACTTCCTAATGTTATTTTTAAATTAAATATTATGAAACGAGTTAATCATTAGGCCTAGCAACCACAATAAATCATTAATTATAATGCATAGTATATTATATGTTATAAATACATGAACTAATCCAATATAGTGTCTATTTGATGTTTAACCATGCCCACTAGTTCACATGTAGCCTGACAAGCTGTCAATCAGATCAAATGTTGGAGTCAGTCACATCCGAATGTTAGAGCTATGAGTACTAACACAAGCCAGATATGTTTATTCCTATTGTGCTTGTTTATAATGCACATCGGAATGCTAGAGCTATGAGTACTAACACAAGCCAGATATGTTTATTCCTATTGTGCTTATTTATAATGCACATCGGAATGTTAGACCTATGAGTACTAACACAAGCCAGATATGTTTATTCCTATTGTGCTTGTTTATAATGCACATCGGAATGTTAGAGCTATGAGTACTAACACAAGCCAGATATGTTTATTCCTGTTGTGCTTGTTTATAATGCACATCGGAATGTTAGAGCTATGAGTACTAACACAAGCCAGATATGTTTATTCCTATTGTGCTTGTTTATAATGCACATCGGAATGTTAGAGCTATGAGTACTAACACAAGCCAGATATGTTTATTCCTATTGTGCTTGTTTATAATGCACATCGGAATGTTAGAGCTATGAGTACTAACACAAGCCAGATATGTTTATTCCTATTGTGCTTATTTATAATGCACATCGGAATGTTAGACCTATGAGTACTAACACAAGCCAGATATGTTTATTCCTATTGTGCTTGTTTATAATGCACATCGGAATGTTAGAGCTATGAGTACTAACACAAGCCAGATATGTTTATTCCTATTGTGCTTATTTATAATGCACATCGGAATGTTAGACCTATGAGTACTAACACAAGCCAGATATGTTTATTCCTATTGTGCTTGTTTATAATGCACATCGGAATGTTAGAGCTATGAGTACTAACACAAGCCAGATATGTTTATTCCTATTGTGCTTATTTATAATGCACATCGGAATGTTAGACCTATGAGTACTAACACAAGCCAGATATGTTTATTCCTATTGTGCTTGTTTATAATGCACATCGGAATGTTAGAGCTATGAGTACTAACACAAGCCAGATATGTTTATTCCTGTTGTGCTTGTTTATAATGCACATCGGAATGTTAGAGCTATGAGTACTAACACAAGCCAGATATGTTTATTCCTATTGTGCTTGTTTATAATGCACATCGGAATGTTAGAGCTAAGAGTACTAACACAAGCCAGATATGTTTATTCCTATTGTGCTTGTTTATAATGCACATCGGAATGTTAGAGCTATGAGTACTAACACAAGCCAGATATGTTTATTCCTGTTGTGCTTGTTTATAATGCACATCGGAATGTTAGAGCTATGAGTACTAACACAAGCCAGATATGTTTATTCCTATTGTGCTTGTTTATAATGCACATCGGAATGTTAGAGCTATGAGTACTAACACAAGCCAGATATGTTTATTCCTATTGTGCTTATTTATAATGCACATCGGAATGTTAGACCTATGAGTACTAACACAAGCCAGATATGTTTATTCCTATTGTGCTTGTTTATAATGCACATCGGAATGTTAGAGCTATGAGTACTAACACAAGCCAGATATGTTTATTCCTATTGTGCTTGTTTATAATGCACATCGGAATGTTAGAGCTAAGAGTACTAACACAAGCCAGATATGTTTATTCCTATTGTGCTTGTTTATAATGCACATCGGAATGTTAGAGCTATGAGTACTAACACAAGCCAGATATGTTTATTCCTGTTGTGCTTGTTTATAATGCACATCGGAATGTTAGAGCTATGAGTACTAACACAAGCCAGATATGTTTATTCCTATTGTGCTTGTTTATAATGCACATCGGAATGTTAGAGCTATGAGTACTAACACAAGCCAGATATGTTTATTCCTATTGTGCTTATTTATAATGCACATCGGAATGTTAGACCTATGAGTACTAACACAAGCCAGATATGTTTATTCCTATTGTGCTTGTTTATAATGCACATCGGAATGTTAGAGCTATGAGTACTAACACAAGCCAGATATGTTTATTTCTATTGTGCTTGTTTATAATGCACATCGGAATGTTAGAGCTATGAGTACTAACACAAGCCAGATATGTTTATTCCTATTGTGCTTGTTTATAATGCACATCGGAATGTTAGACCTATGAGTACTAACACAAGCCAGATATGTTTATTCCTATTGTGCTTGTTTATAATGCACATCGGAATGTTAGAGCTATGAGTACTAACACAAGCCAGATATGTTTATTCCTATTGTGCTTGTTTATAATGCACATCGGAATGTTAGAGCTATGAGTACTAACACAAGCCAGATATGTTTATTCCTATTGTGCTTGTTTATAATGCACATCGGAATGTTAGAGCTATGAGTACTAACACAAGCCAGATATGTTTATTCCTGTTGTGCTTGTTTATAATGCACATCGAAATGAGACTGACAAAATCACAGAGCAACTTACTCAACATAACATTTTTGCTAAATATTGGTAAAATCTCTCAAGAAATTACGGATTTGTTGGGGACTGTTCTATTTTAATATTCTATTATATATCTATTTATAGATATATTCTATTTAATATTCTATTATATATATATATAGATTTTTTGGACTAGGAGACTGACAGACTTACCTTGGTAAGAGTCCACTCTGTAGTCTTGAAATAGAAACACATAAAAGCACTTAACCAATGATATATTTCAACCACACAGTGGTATTTGTCAATCAAAGAGAAAACACAAAAAGAAATATGAGAGAATGAAATTTTAAAAATAATTCTAGAGTGATTCAACAGTGGTCAAGTGACTGAAAGGCGCCTCATCACACAAGGTAAAATCATTGCACTTAATGGTGGATAAAATTACTTACAATAGTAATATATTAACTTCATAATGTCAGTGCAACGGAAAAACAATGGATAATGTAAAATATCCATTTAGCAGGTATAAATCCAGTTCCAATCTGACACTCTCAACCAGATGCCCTCGTGAGTTGGATTCTGGTGAACTCCATGAAATGTGGTGGGCATTGAAATCGCCCACTAATAAAAACGGAGTCTGTAACTGATTTATAAGGTCTACAAGATGTCTCTGTTGCAGTTTGTCACTTGGTAGAAAGTAGACACAACAGAGAGTGAGCTTGAATAGAACAGCTGTTTGAATGGCTACTGCTTGTAAGAAAGTTATTAAGTTTACAGAAACGGCATTAACACAATTACGGACCAGAATGGCTACGCCTCTTTCAGCTCGATTTTCTATAAAGAAGTCCGATCTGTAAACTGAATACTCCCTTGGATGGAAATTGTGCGATTCGTGGAGTTGTGTCTCTTAAATACAGATGTCCATAGGAGACCCATCTCTCACAATTATTTTGAGATCCTCAATGTGACTTCTGACACCATTAATGTTCCACTGAATCACAAATTGTTTGAGCGTTATCATTGCGTTTTAGTGAAAAGGATTCACCTGGCTCTCATTGTTGTCATTAGAATTTGAATTGCCTGGAACATCAGGGGATATCTCAGGCAATGTTTCCTCAGATTTCATCTGAACAACGTCAGTGGTGGAATGTGAGGAACTTGATAAGTTTTTAGGCGGGGAGTTGGAATTAGACCCTAATTGACTGATTTTTAATGTTGCACCTGATTTTGTAAGTGAAACTTTATTATTAGTAGTTGCTGGTTTTCCTTTTGGTTTCTTATCAAGAGGTGACAAAGATTTGTTATTTTACAGAATTTTAGTGTCAATTATGGACTCATTTTGTACACCAAGCTTTCCAGTTGAGGTACCTGCAGCAGGAAGTGGGTCAACTCTTTTGCTATTTGGTGTGGGATCAGCTGTACAGGCAGTCTTGGTCACAAGAGCTAGTAGCTGGTGTACTCGCTGAGTAAGACCTTCAATTTTCTTATTAAACTTGCGCAGTTTGAACAGGCAGGACTTTTCGGTTGTTGCCGCTGCCGCATACGACTTGCCTACAAGTCTGGGGATACAGACTTGTACTTTTTCTTTGCCTCTGAAAAAAAAATGTTTTTGCCATCATGCTCAGGATCTCTTTCTTCTCCTTGAACTTTGGACAGCTAAAGGCGCGAGTAGGGTGATCACCAGCACAATTTAGGCATTTTAGGGCATTATTGCAATTTTTCTTGGCGTGGCCTTCCACAGTGATCGCATACCTTTGACTTAGTGCACGATGTGCTCACATGTCCGAATCGTTGACAGTTCTGTTTTAATTTCATTTTCAGGGACATGCAAAAGGTCGCTATATGTGACGACCCCCTTTGAAGAGTTCAGAGTACTGTGGGGGATCACCGAAACTTTAACATAGTTAAAAAAAGGAGGTCGTCTTTAGCAACGATTGTGACTGCTTTTGACTACTGGTCTCTACGAGAAGCGTACCATTCCTTAATTTCCTGATGGAAGTCACAGGACCTGCTACATGTCCAGTGACAGCCTTGTTTATAAAAAACGGTGACACTTTTGATAGATCTTTACCATCTTCTTTGGACTCAACAATTAAAAATTTTGGTGCTGCTTGATCAGTTTTTTCAAGTATCTGAGCATTATCTATTTCTTTAGATGCATTCAGAGAAGCCTCTTCGCTCTAAGCTGATTTGACGTTTGTATGTTTTTCATAAATATGGTTATCCTGCGGGATAACCTGTGTTTAATTTTTATTGCACAGTTGGGCATTGATTTTATCCAAACGTCAACTATCCGAAAGTAAGAAATATGCTTGAAGAAAATATTCCTTGTATGTAGCAGAGCACTAGATGTAGGGTACAGACAGACTGTGGTGGATGGAGCATTTCCTAAGTTATGTGCTAACAATTATTTCTTGTTATTCTTCTGTAAATAAATTCTGTAGTATGTGTACTCTTTATATAAAAGTTATTGTATACATTTAAAAATATATACAGCACTGTAAGGCTACACATTATACATAAATCTGTGTAATTCTGTAGCAGAATTTCTCTTCATGTTAAAAAAAATTGTCTCCCTTAAACATTAATTTTATTTATAATACAGAAGTACAATAAGTCTACTCTTTATCTAATAACTGTTTGTTGCATTACAGAAACAGGATGTAAAGTACAGTATATACAGTTTAATTGTACACTTTAAATGTTTTCTAAAACACAAACTGAAGCTTTATATTTAATATAATATACATGTTAAATAATCTGAACATTTTCCAGTCTTAATAAGTTCAGATAATAGACTCTCTATTACAATCTGTTTTTATAGTAATCTGAAAACATAGGTTAATCAATTCTCTGTGCAGTCAACAATTTGTGGTTAGAATTTATTTGGGTACAGTTTACCATGCCACTGTAATGTGGTAACTATTCTATATTCTGTAAAATCTATAGTTTGTTTCCATCTACTTTTTTTAGTTATACTATTTTATATCTCTTTTTTACAAACATTCATGCATTTTGGGTTAATAATATGTAATATTTTTTCTAGCGCCTGAAAAAACATTTTCTTCAACTAAATTCCTTTAGAAATTACCTTAATTGGTGGCAGGGAATTGGCCACTTGAATTGCCATGCCACCTAGAGCCATAATAACAGGATTGCTAGAAGTATAAACTCGTGCCATCAAGTCAACAGCAGCCATTGTGGGAATATTGTGTTTCTGTCTCTGGCTCTCATAGCTCTTTAAAGCAGTTATATGTCCTGCAACAAGATTATTTACTACAGATTAATTTTTTTTACTTTAAGAATTGATGGGCATTGGATAACAAATTAGAAAGAAATGGGCTTTGCTTGAAGTTATTTTCTCAAACTTCAAGTTACTTTTAGATCTATAAGACTTTTGCATCTAAAGTATTTTATTATCATTTCTATTAAATAATACTCAAACTATTGTAAGATTATTGAAAGCAGTACAGTACAGTCTCGCTAATCCAGACTCTGATGATCTGGACGTCCGGCTCAACAAAATTTTTGTTTAGTTATAGTATTTTACTGTGCTCAATCAGTCTGCCGTCCACAAAAATATGTATTTTTATACGTCTATATTTGTTATTTTTCAAAGGGGTTTTCCTACTCTAATAGACAAATAATATAATTTATTCATTAAAATATGAATTTACCATATTATTTGTTTCTTTTGCCTATTAAAGTAGGAAAAACTTCTTTGAAAAAATTTATTTACATTAGATCTCCCAACACTACAACGCACGTGACATCAGAGACATCTTGCGATAAACGAAAGATAAAGGACCGCTGACTAAACGGACAGACAGTCTATCCGTCTGGCATCAGGTCAGTTGTGTTGTCGGACGGATGCCACCTTTACTGCTTCTCGAAAGATATCTGCTCAGTTATCATTTAATTCTAGTGCGATATTGATGTGTTTTTTATTTACGTCTCGTTCAGTGTTCAGTGAAAATGGCGACTAAACGTAAGTCAGTGACAGTGACAATGGAACAAAAACTCCAAGCTTTATTTCGTATTGATGGAGGTGAATCGCTTACTAAAATTGCAAAAGAGTTAGGTGTGGGAAAACAAACTGTTTCCGATTGAAAAAAAAGTGACAGGAAATTGAAGATTTTTGTGCAAAAATGGTTAGTAAAGACAGTTTATGCGGCAGAAGCACTTTATAAAAAACCAAAAAATGAAACCCTAGATGATGCTATGTAGGTTTGGTTTTGCCAACAACGGGAACAAGATGTTCCATTATCGGGTGCAAATTTGCGAACGATCGTGCTGAAACTGAATGAAAAGTTAAAAGGGGACCCTAATTTTAATGCCAGTGTGGGTTGGCTGTCACGGTGGAAGGAACGACACGGCATCCGTCAACTCGGAATAAGTGGTGAAATTTTGTCATGTGACAGTGATGCCAGTGAAAAATTCAAAGACAAATTTGGCAAGTTTCTCAGAGATGAAAACTTACAATCTTGTCAGGTGTTCAACGTTGACGAAACCAGATTAAATTATAAAATGTTCCCAAATAAAACTTTAGCTTCCAAATTAGATTCAGTAGCAAAAGCCCACAAAGTTAAAAAAAGAACGTATCTCTTTGCTGCCCTGCAGTAATGCTTCTGGTGATCTAAAATTTCCACTTTTGGTGATAGGGAATCCGCAAAGCCTAGGATTTTTAAAAATGTAAATTTAAGTGTTCTACCGGCCCAAGTTCCAAGTTCCAAAAATCAGCGTGGATGAACAGTCAAATTTTTAAGGACTGTTTTTTTTTAAAACCTTGTTCCAGCAACAGAAAAGTTTTTAAAAGAGAAAAAACTCCCTCGAAAAGCGGTTTTACTAATTGATAATGCCCCATGCCACCCAAATGAAGAAGAATTGCGTCATGGTGATATTTTTGTTAAATTTCTTCCTCCTAACGTCACGGCTCTCATTCAGCCGATGGACCAGGGCGTGATAGAGGCGATATAGGAAAAAGTTAATTTTATCGCTTTTGGAACAAGAAGCAGATCCAGCTACACAATTTATTGAAATTCTTTAAAAAGTGACTATAAAGCATGTCATTTTTATGGCTGCAGAATCGTGGTAGGATATTCAACCGTCTACACTCCAAAAGAGCTAGAAACAATTGTGGCCTGAAATGCCACAGGAAAGAGAAAAAACCGACAGTCAACCTACTAATGACGACTGAATTTGTTCAGATTTTTCAACAATTGGAGGGTTGTGCCAAGTTGAAAGACACTGATATTTCCGAATGGATTATCAGTGATAATGAGATTGGTCATCAAGTCCTCAACGAGGACAAAATCGTCACGGTGTGCACTGCAAACGCAGAAAATGACAGCTATGAAGAGGAAGACTAAACAGACGAACCGATCAGCCCAACTCATGATGAGGCAGCTGCAATGCTGGAGGGATTGATGACCTACTTTGAGAAACAAAGTGATACGTCAACTGCGGAGCTACTGATCTTGAAACGCCTACGAGATAGTACTGTGAAACGACGTCATTCATCGTTAAAACAAAAGAACATTACAGACTTTTTTCACCAAGTTTTTTAAACTTTATTTTTGTTTGAGTTTTTTGTGCGTTTATATAGTATAGTGTAAATAACTTTATGTGAATACACTTATTCAACGAGAAAGATCTTTGATATTTATTCATGTCATACCTTTTCTGTTACAATTACAGGATTTTTTGCTAAATAAGCTATGAAATACTGCACTGTAAGCTATATTTAGGTCTCAATTTCACTATGTTTCCACGCCTAAAACACATATTGTATGCATTTGTTTGACTTTTTCCGTCTAATCCGGACTTTCGTTGATCCGGACAGGGTCCGATCCCTTCAAGTCCGGATTAGTGAGACTGTATTGTATATTAATTCTAATTTTATCATATCAAGTAGGCCTACAGTACAGGTTTATTTTCCTGTTTTCTTTATTTTTGGACAATACACATAATTATTGTTCAATGTCCACTGAGTTTTGCATGGACCATCTAGTAGTCCGGCAGTATCCTAACCCCATATCTGCCAAATTAGTGAGTGTTTACTGTATGTGAACTTACATGTAAATTTGTATACGGTCATTTCAATATTTTATACTGATTGAAAATAATAGACATTTTATTTTGATGATCCCATATTCTATAAGTATGCCTTTATGAACTCGAGTTTATATATCATATCAAGTTGTTATTACAAAAAAAAACCTCTTAAACCAGAAAAACTTTTTATTTAAGTCATAGTGTCCATTTCGATTGCAAAACAATCATCTTCAGATTTAATAAGACTTACTTGTAGTAGTTAGTTTTGTAGCAATTTCCTCTGAAGATGATTGTTTTGCGATAGAAATGTATACCACAACTTAAATAAACGTTTCAGTAGTTTAAGAAGTTTAATTTATTTATAATAAAAAATTACACCCTAGTTGGTTCAAGTTATTATTATAATTAAAATTTATAAAATAAATGAAAGTTTGAAATCATAAACTAGTGTAAAAGTGGTTAATTAAGTTTCACCGAATGTAATGGACTACAAAATTCAATTATTATTATAAGTTGTGGTTAGGTTTTTGTAACAATTTGCTGCTTTTATTCATTAATTTAGAGCTAAAAATTAAAATAATAAAACAAATTTTTAATATTCTAAATCACTTTTAGAATTATTAGGGAATTTATCGGAACAGTAGCAGTAATAAATCCTGGTAATCCAAGTGTCTTTTATTTTGTCGTAAGATTCTTCAATCTAGATATTGTTGTTGTTGTTCATATTTTAGGACCCATTCCCTATTCTGTTGGTTTAGTAATAAAGCTTAGTAAAGCCATAGAAGTGTCTGGTGCATGCAGTCAATGGAAAGACACTTTACCCAAAGAAATGTGTGCCATGGCAATCTAAAATTGATGATTTAATTTCCTATAGATTGTTATAATAATTATGTGTAGACATTTATAAAGAACCACTTGTCTGCTCACATGGATATTCATTCTACAAGGAGAAACTAAGATAATGCTAAGTGCAGTAGGATGAAAAGTTGTCTAAATTATTTTAAAATGTTAGAAAGTATTATGAATATTGTCATTTCATTCCAGATGCCAAGTAGAAAAAAATAAAATCAATAGTTTACAAATAAATAAATTAATTTCAATTATACATACCAAATGATTTACCATCTTGAATAGCCCTTGTTAACTCATTATTCAAACAAACAATATCCCCAAATCCAAGGTTGACACCTTGCCCTGCCAGTGGATGGATTCTGTGGGCTGCGTCTCTTTAAAAAAAACATATGCATATAAAACAAAAACAATGAAATGTTTTTAACACTCATGTTATTACTAAGCAAATTCTCTATAGCACTTTGATATATAAAGAATAATTATGGTTTGTGGAGACAGGATCACTTTCCTGGAGTACACCTACTCAATATCAGGGTCATTAGACATTTTATACCAAATTATTGCTAATTATTGCGGATATGCTGACAGACTAAGATGATTTGTAGCCAGGATTAAGATAGGGACTTGAAAATTGCTCAATTATTAGATGATGATGGCTCATTTAGCCTTCCCTGCTTTGTAGACTTCTTTTGTATTAAGAGATAAACAATAAATACCTGGTTAAACTATTTCCTGAAGAGTATTACTGCTATTCAAGGAGAAATTCAAAGAAAGGTGAACTAGGTACTTAAGTATTATACGGAGGCCATTGTTTTTAGAGGTTATTTTGCAGGGGATGTAATAATATTTATACACGACAGACATTATTTGACTTTTTGTGAAAATTACTTGTCATTATGATGATCGGTTCTTGTATTCTGCCTCCTAAAAAAATGCAATGTTAGCAATAATTGCGAGACTGTAATTTGATAAAAATTTTATTTATTTAACTAAGTTTTGCTTATTTTTTGTATCCCTGATGACTTTCTGTGCCACCTAGTATAATTGTTTCCACTATCAAACATATGGGAACGAGAAATAAATACCTGAAATTTTACATGAACATTCTTAGGGACCCTGGTTTTCACATAGGCATATTTTTGTTTAGAAATTCCGTCAGGGTACCACCCCATTGGCCTTGGAAACTCCCTTAACGGAAGGTTTATAAACTATAGCTTGATATATTTATTGGGATTTAAATTCATTAAATTAAATTCAACCCAACTATAAATTAAATTAATACAAATATTCGACCACCCTGTATGAAGGGCAGGTACTCTGCTAGTGAATTAATAAATCTTTAAGCAAAAAACTTTATTTGTCTATTTTACTTGCTTTATTTACAAACTTTATAAAAATAATAAATTTGTTTAACTTACCCAACTAAACCAACTGACTGTGCAACGTAATACACAGAATGTCCAAAACCTAAAGGAAACGCTGCTCGACTACCTTCTTCAACGCTTAATATCCGAGGTGGGGATGGTGAATGTTCTCTTTGTATAAATAATTTATTCAGCAGATCACTGACACATTTATTGGTTAGGGCAACAAACTGTGGCTTAGCTGGCGTTTCCCACTAAAATGGGAATGTTACTGTTTAGGAATAAAGATCATAAAATGTGAGATACAAATAACTTCAACTAAAAACCATTAATTCAAAAAAAAACTATTATTCAAGTTAGCAACAAAACTGCAATATGGAAGAGTCGTTGAGAAATCAGTAAAGGATAAAATCTAACAATCGCTTTAATAAACAAAGTGTAAAACAATTTATGGCCCAAAATTATTGAAATCACATTACGTCAGTTTACAAATTTTGATATTAAGGAATAATTTATTTTCTGAGTAAATAAACAATCTTTATATTAACATTTGTTTTTATTTCAATGTGCTTAAGAATTTTAAATAATCTTTGCAAAAATAATCTTTAATTTTGCTATAAGCCTACGTTGAAATACATCTGAAACCAAATCTTTTTAAGAAACCTTAATAGAAACCTAAATAATTAATTTTTTTAGTTTCTTAGAACAAAACACTCCAGAACTTTCACTGAATACTACTCCAAACACAATAGTTTTTACATTAATCTAGTTCTCTGGAATGAAACTGACCCCTCAAAAACGTATTTCGTGATCTAATATTGTGATATTCAAGTGCAAACTACACTTCAATTTATATAACACTAATGCTATTTTTATTAAACATTTGGCGAACATCAGTCTAAATCTTATTTTCTGTCATCTAGAAGTATACTTGCCATATAAAAGTATATCTGCAAAATGATACAGTGTACAAATCTTTTATTAAAGCTCTACCATATGTTTAAAAACAAAGTGAAAGATATGTACTTACTAAGGCACAATTAAGTGCATCCACAAACTGGTCATTTGAAAGCTGTAGCAATGTTTTTGCATTTTCCTTACTTGTCGACCACACAAGAGAACTCTGGTCGTCTGTCAACTGAAATAAAAGCAATACGGTTAGTACTTAGTCCAAATGATTGTGTTTTAAAAAACTTTTTGTTTTGAAACACATGAATGGAAAATATCATATGAATGTATTAATTATATTATTAAATACATGTTTGAATACAAATGACATTTTATGAACTTCTTTTGACAATATTTGTCTAATAAAAATGTTGTAAATAGTTAATTGAGTATGACTTGAAACCCCTTCTCCATTTATAACTATAACATACCGACCAATGCTAACTTACCATCCATGGGAATGGGTGCTTTATTTCAAGTGATCTGTTATCAATGGTAACATCAAACAAAAACATTAATGGTAGGGAAATAGTTTCTTGGACTTAAACACAGAACAATAGGCTCCTGATTATCTAAGTTAGTAAGGACAAAGACTATTGGATATGGAAAAACTCAGATAACAACGAGGTTGTGTTTAATTGGGATAAAAATTATAAAAAAGATAGTTAAACCATTATGTTCGACAGACAAAACATGCTTATCACGACACATTAATGGTCTTGATTCTTGTTGTATGCTTAAAAAAAAAATTATTTTTTGAAGTGTCATGTATAAGACTAGATGTCTGTGCTGTCTGAAAGATGTTTATTGTCTCTCGAAACTTGCAGCACAGTTAAGAATAGATATTTATAACCCATAATTTAACTTTTCATCAGACATTCTACACATGATAGACCCTTTGTTTTTTATGTAAAGTGGACTTTTTTGCTCAATATATTTGTTACTCGGTGTCAGTTACTAACTGATATTTGTTGTGTTGTACTGTATCAACATTAGGTTTGTCGCATACGGGATCCGTTCAGTTCAGTCCGTTCAGCTCAGCTCCGTTCCGGTAGTTTTTCCACACACTGCGTTTGTTCGATTCACTTAGTTCAGTCGTTAAGTTTGAGCATCAACCTCCAGTGAAAGACAGACACTGTCAATGTTCGCTTGTAAATTCTTTGTGTCGACTTTTCCTTTTGTATGATTATGAGTTCCAGCAGTAGTGACGAAGAAACTGCTGTAATAACATTGAGACTAGCTGCAGAAGAGGATGATCAAGTATCAAGGAAAAAAAATTTGGGTGCACAGTATTAATGCTGCACGGGATAGTGAGGGAGAGTATCCTCCTTCATTGTAATACTATAGTGATTCTCATGTGACAAGTCGTATAACGTTGAATATGCCTGTACTGCTGAAATAAGTCGTTCATCAAAACTCATCTTAAAAATAAATAAATCAACAATCCAATAATCACAGCACTGCGAACATATTTCAGACTGCCCAAGTTCAGTTGCACAACACTACTGATTATCTGTACTCTGCCCATGCGCGGCATCTCAGTCCTTCAGTCGCTTCCACAAAAATCACTCGCTGACCAAAAAGTGGCTGAGACAGGCGAAGCGGACTGAACTGACAGAACGAATGCTGTGTGGTGTTGTATATTTGATTACACTGTTTTCGAATTATGACAGAAGCGACTGAACTGAACGGATCCGGTGTGCGACAAGCCTCAGTGTATATTTGTGTACATCCAAAATGAAAAATAGTAGTGGGAGCTTAGCATTTAATGCAAACTTCAAGCAGTAAGTAACTTCTAATTTGTTTTTACTAATTATGATTACAAATAATAATCAATTAACAAATAAAAAAACTGAGGTACAAAATAATTAACGAAAAATTGCATCTGTTTAAAATATATATTTAATGTTTTATAAGTGAAAAAATTTTGTAATGAAATACAACTCAATTTACGCAAGGAATTAATTTGTACCAACTGGTCTGTGAATCATTTAAACTGCAATGGATTAAAATGGACAAAATGGTTATTTTAAGAAAAAACAAAAACTAAACATTAACAAATACTTTTAACATCTTTCCTATGGTAGACTCATGGAGGGAATCTGTCTAATGAATTGAAAAATAATAATATTTTTTCCATTTCAATGTGGTTTTATTTTACTTTTATGTAAGAACTCAAGGAATTATTTGAAGTTGATTAATGTTGATATACGGCATCATAAAATAATGACAGAACTCTCTAAGCCCAGACTGTTCTAATTATAGAATGCATAACATTATAGTTTATGTAATAAACACATGTTTTTGAGCATTATTTTACTTAGATTATGTAATGTAAGTTTTTTAGTTTGAATATTAGAACTATACAATCCATATTATCCTTTTTGTAAAGTTTAAAGGTTTTTTTCAGCCTGTCTTGGAATAACAATTTTAAAACCAGTTTGGATCTTAAAGCAACAGAATAAATATTTGACGAGTTTGTTTTTAAGCTATTTCAAACCTAAATACAAAAGCTAATGCAAGCTTAACATTTTTAAAACTTCTTACTACAAGGATGTGTACAAGTAAACATCTCTTATTTTATAAACCATATAGAATACGACTACTTAAGGAATGCAAACCTGCACATGTGATACCTTGATTATAATTTCTACAGAGGAATTTTGTCCATACTCTAATTCTAGTTGTATTCACAATCTTTTGTAAATCCTTCTTATACAATAACAGAAACTTTTTGATCATCTTAAAACTTTGTTTTAAAAAATTTAACGGCATATTAAAATATAATTTAATTTTAATTTATTATTGAAATCAAATCAATAGTTTGAAAGAAAGAGGAGGGAAGAGAATCTAATCATAGATCAATTAAGTATAATTTTACTCTACTAAATGCACATTTTTGCTTACTGGAAGGAGTGCAATGGGACCAGTGGAGATATACTTTTGCCAAGCCGTATCATTGTTGGAATCCTGAAAAATATATTTATAGTGTCTATATATTTATTAAATAAATTTTGCATTCAATACTTACTTTACAAACATATCTAAAAATTTATTTAAAATATATATTAATTGCTTTAAGTTATATATTTAAAACTTTTTAAATACATATGTTAAACACTTCTTAATTATATGACTCTCAGAACTTTAAAATTAGGTGACTTATAAAAAAAGTAATTTTACCCATATTTTAACATATACTTGAACATTTATTTTTTATTTGAAAAATAAACACTGAAAAATATTTTAAATCAGTGACCATGATAAAACGATTAATTAGAAGGAGAATTCGTGAATTTCAGAATCAGAATCAAGCTGTGAAAACTAAGCAGGGTTTTGGATATAGGTTTGTCTGGGCCCAGGCGCGTATCCAAGGGGGGAGGGCGATGGGCTATCGTCCCCCCCAACCTTCAAGAACTTTGGGTTAAAATTCGACAATATATTATTAAATTAGGACTTTTTTCGATAATTAAGTTATTATATATTCTCAAATATAAAATCCTAACTGTAATAAATATAATAATAATTTTGTAACATTGTAATGCTCTTTGAATAATTACAAAAATAGAATCACTTATCAAATGCTAGTCTATGTTTATAAATACGCTCGAATTTTAACCTAATTTACTGAAGTTAATTCGTCTTTTATTGTAAATAAGAAATAAAATTTTAATTTTTAATTTGAAAATGTGACGCGTTCCTTCGGCCTACCCTCGTAAACGTCTAAAAGTTTTAACAACAGATAGCGCTAGTGAAGCTTAGTCTCGAACATATGATTTTGGAGATGTGATCAAGAGGTCTATCCTATTATTCATTTTTTACTACCAATATTAATCACGTTACCGATTTCTAACGCAAGCGTAGAAAGAACTTTTTCTAGTTTAAGAAGATTGAAAACATGACTAAGATCAACCATAGAAGAAGACCGCTTGACAGGATTAGCATTGCTTAATATCAATCGAGAAAAAAAAATTGATATAGATTCTGTTATTGATCTTTACGCAAGAAAACGCAAACATCGACTAGAGTTTATTATTTAACTACGAACTATTAATTTTAGTATGAATTTAATTTTTATTTGATATTTGATCCTATTGTTAAATAAATAATACTTATAAAAATTAAAATCATTAAATATTTTAAAATTTTAAGCATTTTTGTTTCATGTTTTACATACATGCACGCGCGTGCGCACACACACACATATTATATATAACATGCATCGATAGCCCCCCCTAAAGCAAGTAGCTAGATACGCGCCTGTGGGCCTATGTTTTTGCAAGTTTGGGGGCCACTGTAAGGGACTAATGTTGAAAAAGTTTGAGCATATTCTGACAACAGTAGTTTTCATGATTAGCTAGGTCTGTATAATGTCATGCTGCTGGAATGAGACAATGTGAAGAGCTCGAGAGCTAACAGATTCTCTGTTAACCTTTAAAAAAATACCACAAGCCTTACCTTTTACAAACAAAAGAATCAGGGGTGAACTTATCTATTGCGAATTATTTGACATTATTAAAAACTTGTGGGGTGATACTACAGTATGAGAGCTGGGACTGTCATGCAGGAAAGATGATTGTACAGTAAATGCTTCTAGTTGCATTAACAAGTAGAACATAAAACAAAAGAAATGCCCACCAGTTTGTTCTCTGAATGTATAGATGTATGTGAATGTTTTAGCAATCATTTATAACAGCTTATTTACGCAGTTTTGCACTGATAAATGGCCGTTTGTGTAGAAAACCTAGGAAAGAAATACATACAAGTGTTTTACTTATATAAAGCTAAGTTAAAGGATAAACAGATAACCAAGACAAGTCTATGTGCCAGGACTGATTTTGGAAAGAAACTTTTACTCAGATAACCCCACTAGGATATTTTAGTCTCAGGTATATCCTACTTATTCAAGGTTACAATAAAGTTGATGATGTGATCATTTGCTCTCACTGCCATTTAAATTTAAGGCTTTTGTATCAGTGAAAGCCACATACTTCTGATGATTTATCAGCATGAGACTAGAAGGCCAAGTTACATTAATGTTGAAGGAAATAAAATGGCAGATAAGGTGGTCATGGAAGGTGTTCAAGAAACGATCTAAAAAGCCAACTTGACCTGCAAGCCAGTTTTTTAAATTGCTTTTCATACAGAACTCTAAATGTGGTGCCTTTCATGGTAACTCAGCAAACAAGGGGAGGGACTAATGGCTGGAGATAAACAACATACAGAATATTCAAAAATCTTAAGAGATACTTTAATCTTAATTGATAATATACAATATCAAGAGCACAGTGGTACAACATATTACAATGAAAATATTGGAAAGAAGCCCAATACCACAAAAATACACAATATCAAGAGCACAGTGGTACAATATATTACAATGAAAATATTAGAAAGAACCCCAATACCACAAAAATAATCGAAAATAACAAATAAAACAAGTTACTTAAGATTAAACCCTTATGTACATTTCGATGAGGGTCTTATTACAAAATTACAATCTAGCAAACAAGAAGTTACAAACTAGAATGATACCAATCGTTCTCTGCGGTTGCTATAAATATGCGTGAGTAAGCTCCGCCCCCTCTTCACCCTCGACTGACAAATAACGATTGGCCATCTTGAACCAAATAGGTTATGTCAAAAATTACATTATAATATTGTATATGTAATAAAAACTACAGCTAATAACAATAAATAAAATAAAAGTAATTAAATTAATGTGTGGTATTTGAAGAAAGCTATTTAAGTAAAGTATATAATGGTGAGTTAGGGATAGGTTCTTTATCTGCATTCATTAATTTACAATTTGATTTGACTATAAAAACACTTTCATAACTATTAAGTAACTTTTTTGAGTTTATACATTTAGCTAAAACAACATTTTTATCTAAATCATGCTGATTACTAAGGACATGTTCTGCTACACTTGATTTTTCAGGTCTATTATATTTAATATGCGCAAGATGTTCTTTATATCTAGTTACAATTTTTCTTTTTGTTTGACCTATATACATCTTGTCACAAGTACTACAAATTATCTTATAAATACCTGATTTTTCCAGCATTGCAATTTTATCTTTCGGGTTACATAATAAATGCTTGAGTTTATTTTAAGTTTTATAGGCTATCTTAACATTTACCTTTTTTTAAAATAGAGCCTAACTCTTTT
>JBAIZL010000003.1:129076033-129223533 GCA_036971475.1 Prosapia bicincta | reverse complement strand
TAACCATGCAGTGGGAAAAAGGTTTCTCAAATAAATTACTATAACCATAGAATGATTAGTCTTCCAAATCAAGGATGATGTTTAATCATGGCAAATGTGTTTTCAGTATGTGGAGCAAAATAATTAAGCATAATTCAGATTATAGAAAATGGTACATTTAAAAGAGAACTTCCAGACTAACCTCTTGCTTTATTTTATATACTTCAAAGTCAGCACTATTGACAGAAGAAGATGGTAATTTTTAAAAAAATAATGGTCTAGTTTTTATTATTTTTAATATTTTATAGTACTATTATTTCAAATAATACTTATAAAATTATTAAAGTTGGTATTAAACACAACTCAGTTGGCATCACCACTGCATTCAAAATTAACTGTTACCTGTTGGATCACTTGAAACACAAACTGTTTAATCCTCAATGGGTTAAAAGATGCTACTAGTTGTAGCTTCCACGCAGGAACATAACTGCCTAACAAATAAAAACAACTTTTTTGTAGACAATCAACCAAAAACCAAGTATTGTCTCACAAAAAACTCCATATCAGTTCTTAAAATTTTTCCAGAGTTTAAGCAATTAATTTTACTGATTTTTTTAAAAGAAAAAAATACCATTCTCACAAAAAAAAGTCTCAAATAAATAGTACTTTAGTCAAGTACCAGATATCAAGGGACTATATAGCTATGAAATACAGATGACTAAAACCTTTTTAATCTATAAATATTTTATATTTCTTAAAGTACAGCTGTTTTTCTATGATCTACAAACTTTTCAGAAAAAACTTATGAAGCATAGATATTTTATTTAATAATTATCAACCAAATATCTTACATTGTCTCAGTTGGTCTTATTGCAAATAACCAACTTCTGGCGTATTGTTATATGTAACAAATTGAGTTCAAGTTCGGTCCAATCCAGAAAAGCAATATGAATACTGGTGGTTCGAAACAGCCACTAATCCGAACTTCCGAATACAAACACACAGTGAGATTATCAACAGTGTGCTAAGGAATGATGAATTTGAAATAGGAGATGATGAAGAAGTAAGAAAGCCAGATGTGAAACACGACAATGATATTTGTCTTTTAACACATGCATTGACTGGGCAACGGAAAACGACATAACATATGATCAAGTCTTGCTGCTGCTTCAGATTAGAAACAAGGCTCTAGAAAAGGCAATCAAAAAACCGAAGCAAACGAAAATTTTTGATTTGTTTACTAAGAAGCGAAGCTTCATAAAAAATGTACAGTAGTAAGTTTATTTGTGTTTTATTCTGTGTTGTGTTCAAGTGTTTGTTATATTGTTCATTTTAAAACTTTACATGATAAAAACCTGTTTCAATTAAAAATACATGTTTCAATTGGTGTTTTCTTTTAGTTATTAATGTACTGCCCTTATCTAACTCTACTCTTAGCATTAGCCTATTTGTACTTTATACTATATATGCATATATGTAGCCTTAATTACGTCGTAGGTAAATGTAGTACCCATACATTCCAGTAATCCGAAATGGTCGTACATATATTATTTCGGATGATTGGACTGTTATATCCTGAGCATAAATTTTTTATAAATAAGAAATACATAGTCATGATATAATTTTCAACATTTAGTTTAAAAATACATTACTATGTCCTACCAAAAGTTTACAAGAATATTCAGTGCCATCTTCCATTGTTACATACACAGGTGTTTCATTATCTGTTGGTAGAGTGTAATATTTCACTTTTGACTGGTGTAAAACATTAACATTTGGAATATTATCCAATTCTTTTTCAACTGCTGCAACTAGTAAATCATTTTCTACAATGTAAGAAACTGGATCTTGTAATGAACCTTTGTCGAAACGTACAACAGCATCTGTATTGTCCCAAATCTAAAAAAAAGTAGGAGAATTTTAAAAATAATAGGATAAAATTCTTACGAGATAGTTGTGATAAGGTTTAAAATTTATCTACAAGTTGATCTTTTTATTTTAATGAAAAGGGTCGCACCCAAAAGTGGTGGGACTGATTTTCTCTGGCGCGAACGGAGCGGTGGAGGGGGTCTGCCTGGCAGGTTAAGGTGCAGGGGGGCTCTTAGCAACAGACCGACACCAACCTCATTCGCCTGAAACTATTTAACCAACTCGAGATCTATGTCGTTGAGTCAGGACACCGTTTTTATTGAAGCAAAGTTTTTGTCCGCGTGGAAAAACAAAATGAATCCGAATTTAGAGCAACGTTATTCCGTGAAGTTTTGTGCGAAACTCGGGAAGACGGCAACTGAGACCCTCGATATGATCAAGCAGACTTATGGGGACACTGTCATAAGCCGTTCCACAGTATTTGAGTGGCACAAGTTGTTTAAAGAGGGTAGGGAGCTCATTGAAGACGACCATTGCTCCGGACGGCAAGAACCGACACGCATGTGGACAGAGTGAGGACACTGCTGAACACAGACCGACACTTAACCAGTGAAGAAATTGCAGACCAGTTGGGTCTGTCTGCATTCAACATCCATCGCAAACTGCTGGGTGCTTCATCATGACAACGCGCCGTGCCATGGCGCGCTAGTCGACAGACAGCTCCTGATGCAGCGCCCGCCCTATTCTCCCGATTTGACTTTTTCTTCTTCTTCCTCTTGATGAAAAGACAGTTTTGACTCAATAAAGGCCATTCAAGAGGCTTTGACAACGGTCATCAACGGCATCCCCAAAGAAAATTTCCAGCGGGCGTACGGGGAATGGGAGCAACGTTATACTAAGTGTGTAGCTGCTCAAGGAGCATACTTTGAAGATTATTAAGTCGATGTAAGTATATCGTCAATAAAATTCTTGTAAAAAAATCAGTCCTACCACTTTTGGGTGCGACCAGATATATACATATATATATACTATTCTTTTAAATGTACCGACAGTTAGCCAACAGAACCAGTAAGGGAACAGTTACTGTCAAAATTCTGTTATGTATTTACAAAGTGGAAATGAAGGACGTTATAAAGCAACTTTATAACACTAGGTTTTTCTCTAACACTAGTAAATCTTTTTTTGAAATAAGGGTGTTTCTTTTCATCACTAGAGGCTAATGCTGACAAGTTTTTTTTTTTGCTTACTAGTAACCAGTCACAGCACCTTTATAGCTGAGATACAATACATATCAAGTTTCTTTTTTAAAATTCATGACATAACTTATTGCTGATGATCCTGATTTCTGCTGAAACCCTCCTTACAGTTAACTATTTCCAACAACGACAGATGGAAAATTATCAATGTTTTCATCGTTTATTGACTGAGAGTCGTTTTGATCTTGCATTGTTATCAGTTGATGATATCAGTGATTTTAAACTAATAAACCACTTGTAACATTATGGATGGATCATATAGTATTCCATAAGTCCTATTGAAGCAATGCTCAAATTATAGCAAAACGTAATATTACAATGTTGATCCATTATGTCTCCATAAATAAAAAACGAAAATGGCTTAGTCCCTTTGATTTTTGCCTCAATAACTTTTTTCATATATTTACTCAAATTATATAGGGTAACAGAAACGTAATTACCTTGTGGCAAAAATTTGTTGAAGCGAGTTATCGCATTATACATGGGTTTTTTATTATCTTATTCTGTTTAAATGCACCACTTCCAATCTTATTACTGTTGGTTTGCATAAACTTAATTTATTAATTAGTAAAGTTAAAAAATATTATTACTTCCTATAACAGCCTATGTTAAACTTTTAGTAGCTAACATGGGCTTACTAGTTAGGTAGAAAATATAACACCATCAACAGTATGTGGTATATGTTTGCATATCTTTATACAATAATACCTCGACTTACGCTACCCAATCTTACGCGATTCCCAAGTTACGCGGTTTTAAATCATGCTGTCCGAATTACACAGAAACTGACCTGTCCTGGAAGAAAATGCCTAAAAGAACTTTTATAGCGCGTGAAGAAAAATTATTTCCGGCTTTTAAGGTTGCCAAAGACAGATTGACGGTGATTGTTGGCGCAAATGCAGCTGGTGTTTGTAAGTTGCAACCTCTCAATAGTTTGTTGCAGAAAATCCAATGGCATTAACAAATATTTCTAAAGCTAGCTTACCCGTGATTTGGAGGCCGAATCAGAAGGCTTGGGTGACTGCTTTTCTTTTTGAGGACTGGTTTGATCATCATGTCATACCTCAAGTAGAACGTTATTGGCGGTCTAAACTAATTCTTTTTAAAGTAATTCTTTATTAATTGACAATGCACCTGGCCATCCTAATACTACTTTAACTTATTTCGACACACCCGTGGAAGTGTTATTTTTGCCACCAAAGACAACTATTTTTTCTTCAACCGGCTGATCAGGGAGTCATCAAACATTTATAGCTTATTACACAAGAATATCATTTGCGCATCTGCATGAAGCTATGAGACAGAACAACGAGCTTTCTGTTGAAGATTTTTGGAAACAATTCAATGTTTTACATGCTTTGAGAATTATCTAACAATCTTGGAATGAAATTTCACAAAAAAACTTTGAATGGCATTTGGAAAAGGTGTGTATTTTTTTTGCCACTGAAACTCAAGCAGAATCAGTGCCAGAGTTTAATGAAATTGCGGATGTGATTGAAGAAGTTGTCGGTTTTTCCAGACAAATCAATTTAGAAGTAGATAGTGATGACGTTCAAGAACTGCTGGATTTACACAACCAGGGGCTGACAATTAATTGATGAGCTCATAGAAATGCGTCAACAAGAGCAAGACCTTAAAAACAGAGATTCTGTAGACCAAGCTGACGTAGAAGATGAAATGATAGTTAGAAACTTGACAAAAGGCTTAATAGTTTAATTAAGCAAGGTTTACAAATTTTGGAAAACATAGACTCCAGAGCATATATCTGTCACAAAAGAAAAAAAATTAGCAAGTTACGAAGTAATTCTGCTTGAGAAGAAAAGGTTTTTAATTCTTCAAACGAATTTACTAGATTTTATGAAGCCTTCTGTCAAAATAACTTCTTTTTACTTACTTCTTCGCAATATATATATATATATATATATATATATATATATATATATATATATATATATGAAGTTAATTATTACTATTGTAAGTAATTTTATCCACCATTAAGTGCAATAATTTTACCTTGAGTGATGAGGCACCTTTCGGTCACTTGACCATTGTCGAATCACTCTGAGTGATTCGACAAAGGTCAAGTGACCGAAAGGTGCCTCATCACTCAAGGTAAAATTATTGCACTTAATGGTGGATAAAATTACTTACAATAGTAATAATTAACTTCATAAAGTCAGTGCAGCGGAAAAACAATGGATAACGTTAAATATATATATATGTATATAATATAATTTTGTGTTGTATTATGTATTTAAGATATAAATATATACACATTTTTCTTTTAAATTATTAGTTTATTTAGTCTTTGGTCCTAATTAAACAAGATTCCTATGTGATTGTATGTAAAATTATACTCCGACTTATGTGAATTCGACATATCGCTCGGTCCCAACTATCACGTAAGTACAGGGTATTACTGTATTTAAAAGATAATTAAATTGCAATTCTTTTACTTAAAACTCTTTTAATTTTCCTTGGCTCAAACAAACAGTATATTACCTTCATTGTGTTAACCGCCTTTACTCTTGTGTCCAAAATGTGATCCCATGCTCCAATAGATTTCATTAAATTTACAGCGTTTTTATTTACTGAAGAAACACGATTACTATATTTTGGTTTAAACTGCCATTTCTTTTTTGAATTTGCTTCAAGCAACAGTATTTTTTTGCTACTTAGCAAAGGGTTTTTTCCTGAAAGAATATTAGTTAGATTTAAAGAACAAAATGTTTTTAAAAAAATTATTTTAGAGCTTATCTATAAAATCTAGAACTTGGTATTAAAAACACAGTGAATAAAAGAAATTAAACTATAATACCTGTTTATTAATAGCTACACCACAGTGACATCTGTGACTTATAAAGTACTGGCACGTAATTGCACATTAAAAAGTCAAACATACAGGGGGAAAATATAAATTTTCAACAAAACTGAGAGTTCAGAAAAAACACTTATTTATAAAACCATCACCCTTAACCCTGGAGTCGGGGCGCCCCAACTTGTAACGTGAGTAGGGGCGCCCAGTCTCACAGACCCATAATTGTTTTTATTAATGTAAGCACAGTTTTTTTTGTTAAAACTTTTAACCGTTTATTCTGTAGTTAATTCTTCCTAATGAAGAGATTTAGGGCGTTATATCATAAAAATGGACAATTATATTGTGAATAAACAAGTTTATTGAACAATAATGCAAAATGAGTAATTATATGGGAAAAAATTATAAAACTAATAATGTACATGAAATTCAAGTTATTTGAAGGTTAATATTTTAAATAGTTGGTTATTAAAATACAAAAAAAAGTATTTAGAACAGTAGAAGTATTTAATATTTAGAAAAAGTATGTCTTTTCCAATGTAAGATGATCCCATCGGTCGTAACTGTTCGCGTTGAATATCAACTTCCATTTCGTGTTCAGAATCTCCCCCATCTTGTTCGGAATCCGTAACTTCATGACATACTTCTACATGATCCTCTTCTTCTATATCAGATCCGTCAATAAATTCACTATTACTATTTTCGTCAATATTCTCTTCTAATAACTCCCTAATCCGTTCTTGTTCACGGTCTCTTTGTCTTTCATTTCCATGTCAATAAAGTATTGTTTAAAACTAATATATACAATAAATACTCTAATTACAACACTTAAATACGAAGAAAACTATTTACACAAACTAAAAATATAGTTACACAAATGTGGGCTCCTAGTCTGACAGACCCGAAATAGAAAAAATACTGTCACACCAGTCGGGGCGCCAAGTCTGTGAGACCCGAATCGTAAACAAAGGTAGGTAGAGCAGTGGCAACAATTCGACCTTGACTGGCACTTAATATTGGACAGTTAGATGGACGGAGGGGTTTCTAGCGCAGTGTTACCAACCGTGGCAACAAAATTTCCCTGCTCCGGGTCTGTGAGACTTGGCTCCCCGACTCCAAGGTTAAATGAAAGCAGCAGATCAGAAGCAATTAAACAAATTATTTAAAGAAATCACCCTGTATGAATATTATTTTCAGAGAAGGGAAAGAAAAGATTAATATACTAATAAGAATAGGGTAAAAGCACGAAAATCTTTGGTCTGAAAAAAATGGATGTATAGTATCATGTATACAGTCACATATCGAAATAAACCTACTTTATATCTAGGAAGAAGTGTCCTATAGAGATATGTCTACCCAATATACTCTTGCACAAAGAAAGATAAGCCACTATAAGTAGAATTAAGATAAAATAAAGAAAAAACAATGATCCCTTGCTACTAGGAATACAAAAAAGTACAAGACAAAGTTAGGCAGGGTGGCTTAACTAAAGTAGACCTACTCTCAACCAGGGTGAAGAGAAATTTATAGAGGTCTATCCAATAAAATACAAACTAATTCAATATGGTGGCTATGAAGTGATGTATACCCCCTGCAGAAACTTCAGTGGCATCAGTACTTGTCTGAATGTCAAGCCATATATACTGTGGTAGTTGTGTTTATGCTTGTTTTTACTGTTTGTCGAAATGGAGATTGATGAAATTGCTGTGATATGGCTTAATATTTTTTGTAAAAAATAAATTACTGGTATGTTACAGTGATAATGCTCTAACGAATTCATCAATTTTTAAGTGGATTGGGTGTTTTAAAGATAGTGGAGAAGCCTAGGATGATGCAAGGCCAGATGAAAATATTGAGTATATATCATTTAGTATATCAAACCTCTAACTACACCATAGAACATGTGTCAAAGGAACAACTTTATATAAACATTTGTTTCACTAGATATATTATTAATCATTATTAGAAAGAGAACCTGTCTGAAAACAATCTCTATAACACTCCAAGGTTGTTTGATAAGTCAGAGAGTTCATCGGAAACCGTTTTCCTCTAAAGCTCAAGGGCTAGAAAATTGAAAAAGATCCAATTTATAAACAGATATTCTATATAACATCAACTCCATTGGAACAGTTCTTCCAAGATCTGATATTAATCCAAAATGAGATACTGATTACCCAATTACATTGATTCTACATTATGACATAACAGGTGTTTTATAGTTAAAAAGCTTGCTTTCAAACAGAGATTTTAAAGACATCAAAGCAAAGTTATTAGATGGTAGGTTTTTATAATGGATTTTAAGTATAACCTAACCTCTCCCAGACATATGATATATGTCATCTACATATGCTTGGACCTAAAGGAACAGCCATCTTGACTCCTGTCGTCTCGGCTTTAACAACGTTCAACAGATGACCTTTTTATGACCTATGAACGTGCTTACTTGGAAAATTCTTAGAAGATTCTTAACATTAAGACTTTATGAATGTAATAGTTTGTTATTTTTTGTACCTTTCAAAATTAATATATCTTGTAATTAGTTTAAAACATTTTAATTGATGTCTTATTAAGTTTATTTTACCAATAATAGTGAAAATGTTAGTTTTAACTCATTACATACTTTTATTCAAGTTTACCTTGTGGTAAAAATTTGTTGTAACGAGTTATCGCATTATATATTAATTTTTAATTATTCTATTGTATTTAACTGCACCATTTCCAACTTTATTGTGGTTGGTTTACATAAACTTAATTTATTAATTAGTAAATATTGAGAAATTTGTAGTGTACTTAATCACATGTTTAAACCCAAACTAGTGTGTTAATTTATGATCTGTAGCTAGTGTTGTAAAATTCCTGGAAACTTAAACTTGTGGAAATATTCCCAAGGAATATTACTGGCAATTGTCCCAAAATTTATAAATTACCAGAAATTTATAATTTAAAAACAAGTTAGCACCAAAACCTGGGTGTAGTTTAAAAACTTTTAAATACTTGCCAAATTCAGCAGTTTTATGATTAAATAATACTCAAACACTGTTATAAGTTCAAATAACATAATAATCTAAATAAAAACATGAGAAAATAAACATTGTTTTACAGCACTTAGTTATAAATTGGCTAGATAGGCACTTTCGAAGTCCATCAAACCATCAGCATCATCTTTTCCTTCTTTCTTCTCCTCTTCTTCACGAGAATACCCTGGAAAATCGTCCTCACTTTAATTTGTTTCCATCGCATCATTATCATCAACCAGGGTGTCTAGGTCTTTGTTCTGTCCTACATCTTCTGGGTTGTTGCTGCTTTAAGACTCTTTTTACAGTTTTGATGGTTAAGGATGCAAAACCCAAAACCTTTTTGGGGATGAGCTGGTTGGTCCTTGTCCTACCCCTGAATAGCTGTTAACAGAGAACTGAACGCCAGCATTAGCTTTCCAAAATGAAAGTCCCATGAGTCAACAAGAGTGTGATTCAAACAGTCCTTTTCAGGATTTCAACCTGTCTCTTTTCGGAGACAAGAACATCCTAACCGATTGAAAGTCTTATTTTGGAAGACTCAAGGACACAGTATCCAGTTGATATTCAGAACTTCTAACATTGACAAAAATATTATATTGAGAAGAAGAGGAGTGGGAATATTTGGAAGTTTGGTGCCCAAGCAGAACCTTTGCAAAAAATTTATATATAGAGGTTCTAAGGAAAGCTAACCAAGAACTAGGGCACGTTTCAATAGGTATGGCCTACAGGGACAGAAAAAGTTCGAACTCGAATCGATACTAAAAGCAATCCAAAAAGTGAGCCAGACAATCGCCTAGTAATAATGTATTGGAATGCAAGATCTCTCCATAACAAATCGGAGGAACTGAAGAGAATGTTAGAAGAGGAAAATGTCACAATTACCTGCATACAGGAAGCGTCACTACCTCAAGATGAAAAGTACCACCCAAATTTTGCTGGCTACAAAATGTATAGCATGTCCCATGAATCACGCACTGGGGGGGGGGGCTTTTTGACATTAATTAGATTGTTTAATTGTGGAGAATTATGTTAAATCAATGACAGAGAGGGTTGACGTCTCAAAATTCAAGATAAGGGTTGACAATAACACAAACTTTGCTAACTTAACACTTACATCCCCGGTCAAGGCCTTAGATGTGATGACCTGCAAATTTTGTCTAATATAGATGAAAAAAGCCTTAATTGTTGGAGATTTAAACAGTAAACACTGCACTTGGAACGATGGCCCCAGTAATGGAAATGACACCGTGTTGAGCGACTGGTTATTAACCAATAACCTGTTACTACTAAACGAAAAAGGACAGGTGACTTATCAATCTGCGTCGACAGGTACTCTCACTACTATTGACCTCTCTTTGGCAACTCCTAACATTCAAAGAAAAGTGACAAAATGGTATGTAGGTGCTGATATGAATAGTGATCATTTTCCTATTTTCATTCACATTAACATGGGCAGCATTCAGAATAGAAACCGTACTATGGTACACAGCAAATTCAGGTTGAACGAAGCTGATTGGACCAAGTTTGAAGAAATGACGTGCATCCCTCGGCATCTCACGGATGACAAGATCTATGATATAGAACAAGATATATTGGAAGCAGCTGAAAAAAGTAATCCTAGGAAATTGAGTAAATGCACGCAAAAACATATAAACAACTGGTGGAATGATGAAATCAAACAACTCAAAAAAGATCTTACAACTGCACAGAAAGCATGGAAAAGGTTTAGAACTCCGACCAATCGATCTACCTACAATTGATGCAACTCCACATTGCGAAGAGCTATATTGAAAGCAAAGAGGAAGTTGTGGAAGAGTTTGTGAACTCTATGAGCGTCAACACTCCTGTGAGCACAGTGTGGAAGAGGTTCCAGGCAACAAGTGGTGAAACATCGAAGCAAATTTATACTATAAGAAGTTCAGATGGGAAATTACTAGTAACTGACAAGGAAAAAGCGGAAGCTTTTAGTCACTGCCTGTCCGAAAAATTGGGGAAAAGGATTCCATGGCCAATGTACTTGGAGAAAGAAGAGCAAAGGCTCACCTGCCACTTGGAACGGCTGTCTCCAGGAGGACCCAGATGATGCGCTTTTTTCGCCTAATGAACTGAATAGCTGGATATCAAAACTGAAAAGTTCTGCCCCGGTCAGGATGACAAAATGCTGAAACATTGCTCTCCAGAAATGTTGACAAGAATAACAGTCATTTTTAACAAGATTTGGAAAAACGGAAATATTCCACAAAAATGGAAAACTGCGCAAATTATTCCTTTACAAAGACCGAGAAAGGATGAATTCAAAGTGGAGTCATATAGACCTATTGCGCTAACATCGTGTCTTGGGAAGCTTCTAGAGCGCCTAGTAGATAATCAATCATCATGGAGACTCGAGAAGAACCATCTGTTAAATGCATTCCAATTTGGATTTTGGAAACAAAGAAGTACTACCGATGCTTTGCTATACTTCACAGATAAAGTTTATAAAGGATTTAAAGAAAACAATTAACAGTTGAGGTAATAATAGACTTTGAAGCGGCATTTGATAGGGTGCCACATACAACAGTGATTCTTCAATGCATGAGACTTGGGATTAGGGGGAGGATGCTGAAAAACATTAATAACTTCCTGCAAAACCAAACTATCGGAGAATCTGTTAATGGAACCGAATCATCTTCTTACATTGTTGCTAATGGTATACCACAAGAAGGCATTGTCTGTCTGATGCTGTTAAATATTGCATTGCATGATCTTACAAAATCTTTACCTGAGCAGATACGTTGTTTCACCTATGTAGATGACAACACCATTTGGGCCACTGATTCAAATCAAGAAAAGGCAGTGGAGTTGATTCAGACAGCGCTCGATTGCATGGCGGGTTGGTCCAGAAAATGGAATCTTAAAATGTCTGCTGAAAAAACAGAATGTAAATTTTTCACAAGAAGGAACTCTCTAGCCAATTTCACTCCAAGCCTGAAGGTCGACAGAAAATCCTTAAAGCACAACCGAAACCCTAAACTTCTGAGCATAGTGTTGGACCCAAAACTTAGATGGGCAGCTCACATGGACCACATTCTCAAAACCTGTATGCGTAGAATAAAAGCACTAAAAGCTGTTTCCAGCCGACAATGGGGTGCCAACACAACAACGATGAAAACGCTCTATTTAATGTTTGTGCGATCCAAGGCGACTTATGGCTGTAAAGTGTGGGGTGGAGCTGCTGCAATTCACCGTGCAAAGATACGACGGCTGCAATTAGCAGCTCTAAGGCTGCTATTTCGAAACAGGCTCCGTTTCGGCTGTATGAAGACTACACCGATAGCAGCAATGGAGATTGAACTCGGCATTTAACCTATTGAAATATATATATCAAGACAAATGTGGAATAAGTACTTGAAAATTATGGCATCAACTAGCGGTCATCCATTAAGAGGGATCCTATCAAGCTAGTGCACAATTGGGAGCTCCTTCAGTTATCAAGTGAGAAAAATTTCATCACAATTACCTATCAATAGCCCAGAACATATCCGTAGTGCATGATGAGTCTCCTCACAGATGGATAGGAGTCAGATTTACCCAATAAGTTGACAAAAAAGAGTCACCCAGAACACCTACGAGAAGGGGAAATCAGGAGGGGGGCTACTTCAACCTGAAAACTGAAGATTTTTTTTTTTGCACCGGCAAATGCCCGGTCTAGCATGGATGCTGAATTGCTGGCAATTAATGCTGCATTGGTGAGCTGACAATCTATCTGCGAATCCGATATTTGTTTTCTCTCTGAATCAGCAGTCCAAGTTCTGGTGTTGCCATACACTACATCATACTCCTTTAGGGCTGCTGAATTGAAGAGGTTAATTGTGATGTTACAAGATAAGGGCAAAAGGGTAGTCTTCCAGTGGGTCTTCCAATGAATCAAGAAGTTTCTTCTTCATTGCTAGTTCTAGCTCAGTCTTTTCATTAACTGCCAGTGTTTGGAGTACCACTTTATTTGATTTTAAACTGAGAAAACAAAACCACTGTCTTTCTAAAAGCTTCAGTTGACAGTTATGGTGGATGAAGTTTCTAGGGCTTGAAAAACTAGGGAGAAAAAAACTTTCCACACAGTAGAAAATTTATAACACAGTGGAACCAACTTCTATTTCAAACTTAAAATTTAAAAACTTATAAAAAAATGTAAAATAGACATCTTATAAAAATGTAAAGGATTTTAATGTCTGAACTCTAGGAAGTTGATATAAGAGCCCAGATAGTATGTATTATATCCTTAGTTTTCAATTGTTATAAGACAGTATTATTGTATAAAATTTGTATACATAAAAGCTATTGTCAAAAAATCTTTAAAATAGATGTATGATCTCTTTAAAAAAATTTATTTTATACAATATTTGACATTGTAAAACCAGTCAGAGTGTTTTTACTGGTCCAGGAATTTAATTCTATAAATTTCCACTTGTTTATGAAGGCAATGTATGTATTTGAACATTAATTATTGAATAAAAGCATAGAAACTTACTTCATTTACTTATTTTAAGGTTCTTAACCATTCAATAAGTGTTAATTAAATTACCAAAATCAAAGAATTTTTATAAATTTCCACTTTTGGGAAATCTTCCCGGACTAAGGAAATATTCCCAATATTCCCATTTTATAAGTTCGCTCCCAGTGGAAATATCCCCGGCCCACTTCACTATCTGTAACATTGCATCAGCATCAAAATCCATAAAATACATGCCTCTATTGTTGTTACAAGACCGCAACATACTTTGCAACCTCTGATTATTTTCTGCATTAAGAGTAGTGAAATCAAATGTTAAGAACTTTGCACTTTGTTTAAATTATTTTGACAATTTTAAATTGAAGCAGGCTCTGTTGCTCCTTTTATTTATTTAAGGTAGTTCTAGGAATAGCTTAATATTTTCAAAATTGTGCCAATTTCTACTTGATAATTGCAAATCCTAAACTTTTGTAAACCTTCTTTATTGTTTCTACCACCAATGTTCAATGGAATATTTCCTGTTTTGTGAGTGAAATAGTGTCTGTAATTGTTTGTTTCATCCTTGTGAGTAATTCTACAACTTACTATCGCAAAAATTAGGATGTGTGTGAGTTTTATAATTCTATAAACTTTGTGTGCCAGATGTAACATGATGCTAAAATGTTAAATTAGTAACGTTTTACATATGCCATAGAGGGATGGGGAATTTCTATTATCCAAAATTTTTAATTTTTAAGGCGTAAGTGCAAGTTTTTATAGGTGTGTAAATGTTCAATGGAATATTTTCTGTTTTGTGCGTCTGTAATAGTGTCTGTAAGTGTTTGCTTCATCCTTGTGAGTAATTCTCCAACTTACTATCGCAAAAAATAAGATGTGCGTGTGAGTTTTATAATTCTATAAAGTTTGTGTGCCGGATGTAACATTGTGCTAATAGTGTATTAATAAAGTTTTTTTTAATTTATAGTTTGGGGGAGTTAACAGCAGGTTTAATTATATTTTGAAACATTTTGCAAGTTATTACATAAAAAAAAAAAATTTTAATAAAACCAAAACTTTGAAGTAGTTATGTTCCATGTGTGCCACGCACAGGGGGAATTGCTATTTTCCAAAATTTTTGTAACATGAGAGGAGGTTTTCATGATTTTTTACGTATTCCTGATGACTTTCTGCATTTCCCGGTATAATTATGGTTGTTAAAATAGATTACGTGGAAACAGGAAATAAATACCATAAGTTTAAAAACAAAACTTTAGCTAGTTGCGCATAACAAAATCACCAGATTATTTTTTTAAATTAAGTTATTAATTTTAAACTATAATTACAGGAAATATGAGTTATTTCTAAATATAAACAAACCTTAAGTTCCTAAAATCTATAGACTAAACATAGTGGCCAACTGTTGCAAGGGAAGGTTTAATAGATTCGTAAATATAGTCTTAATGATGTTGGTTATTTTAATTTTTTTTTAAATTACTTGTTTCAATGTGCAGAATATCAACTTTTTCTGTGGAAAATACGGAAAGTTAATTTTATTCACATTTTAAATGTTAGTCTGTAATGGCATGTATAGCGTGGACCAGGCTCGCAGGAGCTACAGCGCACTGCACTACATCTAGATTTGGTTGTAATTTTATACAACATTACTATATTATACAATATCAAGAGCACAGTGGTACATATATATTACAAAAATATAGGTGAAAAAACCCCAAAACCATAAAAATTAATCAAAAAATAACTAAAATAAGTTACCTAAGATTAAATCCTTATGTATATAAGGATTTAATCTTAGGTAACTTATTTTAGTTATTTCTTGATTAATTTTTGTGGTTTTTTCACCTATATTTTTGTAGCATTACTATATACATATTAAAATATGCCTATGAAGTATTCAGTCAGGATAGATTTTGTTATAATATTGTACATTACTATATACCTATATTAAAAAATACCTATGAAGTATTGAGTCAGGATAGATTGGGTTGTAATTTTCTACATCAGCAATAAGTTTCAATATTTACCAAAATTGCTACCAAATCTATCCTGACTTGATACTTCATAAGTACATAGTAATGTTGTATAAAATTATAACCAAATCTATCCTGACTAAATGCTTCATTAACATACTTTAATGTAGATATATAGTAATGTATAAAATTACAACTAAATCTATATGTAGTGCAGTGCGCTTTAGCTAGTGCTCGCCCGGTTCATGCTAAACAAAGCATTACAGACTAACATTTAAAATGTGTTTATTTAAACTTTATATATTTTCCAAGGAAAAAAAGGTTGATATTCTTATTCTACACATTAAAACGAGTCATTAAAAAAATTAATTAAAAATAAACTAACATCATTAAGACTCTATATTTACCAATAGATGATTTGCTCATCTATCAATCTAAAAAGACCTTTCTAAAATTAGATAAAAAGTAATGAAAGGGAATACTATGAAAGTTCATAAAAGCAGGCTGTAATAACCAAACAAATACGGATCTGATTAAAAAAATCCTGTGACTAGATTACTCATAACAGGATTTATAACAATGTCTTGTATAAACAGGACTTTGTTTGTGAGTATTGATATTGTCATGCAGTTGAGATAAAATTATTTGGTGGTCTACAGGCACTTTTCATCTGGAACATAATGATTACTAAAGGCAACTGTATAAGTTGAATATTTATCAATCTAGATGTATTGCCGCAATGCAACAGAATGGAATAGGTCTGCAATAATAAATTAATTAATACTTTTTTTAATATACCACGTTTTTAAAATGGACTGAAAAGTATAAAATAATTTTTCATGGCCCTTCTACATTTTTGAGGGAGAATTGTTAGTAGCTATAGATATATTTGTAATACTTAGAGAGAATAACATGGGGCACAGGCAATTCATGATAGTTAAGGAGGAGTAAATTAATTAAATTACTGTGAACTGAAAATGGAATTCACTGAAATTTTATTCATTTACTCCTCTTTAACTATCATGAATTCCCTGCACCCTGTGTTTTTCTTTATAAGTATTACAAATAATCCAAAAAGCCACTAACAATTCTCCCTCAAAGTAGACGGACCATGAAAAATTATTTATACTTTTTGGTTAGTTTTGGAAACGTATAATAAAAAAAAATTATTTATTATTTTCTGGGTGAAAACTTTCAATCGAATTTGTAACATAATTTCATACAACAGCTGACTTTACGATATAGGTTTTATTGCAGAGTAGTTGTTTTAAAATGTAAGTTATATTACTTTAATAATTGTATATCATTAGGTTAAAGTGTTATTATTCAATATTTTTCATCATTTGATAAATATGGTAATTTATAATTCAATAAACGTACTACAAATATTTAATTAAATATAAACGGATGTTAAAGTCTCTAGCTCCTCAAGCAAATCAAATTTTTTAAACCAAATAATGTTTAACACACTGACTGCTGCCCCCGGCAAATATAACATTTGACAGGAGCTGACAATGCATATTACAAAAACAAAGTTATACCCTCATTATGAAAAAAATATAATGTTCAAAGACAATTATGTATTTAGCGCTGTTTGCAAATGCATGTTGTTCTTAAAATCAATGCTAGCAACCGAATGACACAATAACTTCAGAAAAAGCACAGGATATCCCGCGCACCAAACTCAATATGTTAAACAAACTTAAAGTGAGTGAATGTTGAAGAACAGCTGCTTTAACACGTAAGCTAGCTCATCACCCTGATTTTATTTGTTTGACCCTAGATTCATAGATATTCGTCTGTAAGACGGTTCAAGATTCCAGGAATTCGTACTTTGGTTTGATAGAGTAGAGCGGGAGGGCTGTCTTCTCCTCCCCTCAACCTTTTGGTCTCGCTGTTATCCCACGGAGCCATTTAACGTGTTATTTGTTTGAGGTTAAGTTACGTTTTCTTTGCATAGTTGTCTGACAGTCAAGTGTTTATGCATTTTTTTTATAGTATGATAAACAGTACATTACTGAATTCCTATTATATATTTTCACAATATGGATACACATTTTGTTCATGAATGATAAAAATGTAAATTTAGACTGTAACTACTTACAATTAAGGTAATATCAAAATGAATTTATTAATTTTGAAAAATATGTATATATATTTATTTTTTTACCAGGTAGTCTCACAGACAAATGATTATGGTTAGTATAAGAAACAGATTATGAATATAGGGTTAAACAAATACAGAGACAAGAAACCTAGTGAATATTGCATTGTCACCTAATTTTTACCTATTTTTACAATTTCAGGTCTTTAGCTCATTGAGAAGTTAGTTTAAACTCAACTGCAAAATTCCACCCGGACAGACAGATTACGGAAACCGAACTAATAAAGCCTAATAACCAAACGTTTTGAAAAGAAATCTGTTTCATTCACTAATATTGATTCTATTATTAGATAAATTCAATAATAGATAAATATATATACATACCATCTATGAATGTATGTACTGATTCTTATAGACTACTATGTATAATTCATAGAAACAGTTAATTTATTACAGTTCACCATTTCAAAAAAAGAATAGGACACCTTAACTGTTTTGAAAAAGATTAAGAGAAATTAAAATATTACCTAAACAAGCCGCCAATGTAGTACCAATCATACCTCCTCCAGAAATAATTATATCTACGTGTTTCGAAGAACTAGTACTTGAAAAACTTTTTTTAAATATTAAAAATTTACCAGCCATTTTGTAGATTAAATCTGTTCGCTTTGCTTCAAGCTCACGAACTGATATATACAACGCTTTAAGTTGGAAAACTTCTTCAACCTGTAAAACGTATTGTTTAATGCTCACAGGTTTTTGTTAGCAGTACATCAGGTAATCTCAACTTTGAGGTTATACTATTATGCACTAATATACACAAATTCAAATTTCCATATTTGTCTCTAAAGTATCATCATCTATTTATTTTAAACAAATTAATCCTTACGTTGAAGAAAATCTTATTATTATGTCATAGTACATTTCTTTTTTAAGAGTTTTGATAATGTAGCTGTTTTTCCTTAAATCATATTGGCTAAGAATCTATTTTACAATTGAATATTGCAAATTCCATTAGTGGATTTTTGAATACTTGATAACTATTGGTGCAGCATAATATCCCACACACAGACTAACCATTATAACGGAAACCATAGAAAATTAGAAATTTATCACCTGTGTACGTCATACCACTATTAAATTGTTTTCCTAATATAAGTGGATTTCCAATCAATACACAATACTTGTTATAACATACACAGTCCCTAGCTAAAAAAGACTAGCTATTAATAGTATTTTGCGATTTTCTGATTTATAAGACTATAGTTTTTGTTTTATTCAATTTCTAATGCATTTTAATTATTAAATACGGGCTATATCTGGGCCGTCTCTAGTACTAGAGTCAGCCATTGCTATATTATTATATAATTTTATTTAATATTTTGTTGTTAATATAGACTTAATAACACTTTAAATTCTTTTCGTCATGCATATGCCACAAAAATTGCTGTTCCCTTAATTATTAAGGTTCTCTTTCCAAATTATCTTTTCACTCTTGAATTTTGTAGTCCATTATCTTCGTTGAAACTTAATTAATCACTTTTACAATAGTTTATGACTATCCTAGCTTTAAATTTGTAAAAACATACTCAGACAGAACATTTTCGGTCCATCCGTGGGAATCTTCATTAGTGTTTTCTGCTTGGAGTTGTTAGGTTAAGTAGTGACGGTTTCAAAGGTTTCGATAGTATTAAAGACTATGTGTGATTTGTATTGGGTTTGTTCGTTTAATATGTTTGTACTTTGTGCTTTTGTGTGTTTGTAAATTTCATATTGTTCTCGTGTTTTGAGATGTGGTCCTTTTATGTTGATGTGTAAGAATTCTAGGTTATATTAAATGTTTATGTATTTGTGTCCTATTTCTTTTATGTGATTGTAAAATGCTGAGTTGGTGTTCTGTTTGTGTTCCTCGACTCTTTATTTGAATCTGCGACGTTTTTGCCCAATGTAGAATTTTTTACACTTGTTACAGTATAATTTGTATACGCCTAGCGCTTGTAGTTTATCTTTGTTGTTGGTGTCTTGGATTTTGTATTGTAAATAGTTATTAGTTGTGTATGCTATTTTGTATCCTGTTTTTTTGAAATTTGTGAGGTATTTTATTTGATGTTCTATTTATGTATGGTATTATCATGTATTTGTTTTCCCTCTCCGTAGTGTTAATTTTAGTGTTTTTTTTTTAATATTGTGTCATAGTTCGTCTATTATTGCGGAGTTGTATTCATTTGTGTATAGTAAATATTTAATAGAGTCGAGTTCTTTGTTTATGTTGTCTGTGGTCATTGGACCTTCTTTACATGTGTGGAGCATTGATCTGAAGGCAGGGTGATTGTGTTGGATAGGGTGGTTTTAGGTGGTTTGGATAAGTGTGTCTATTGGTGTGAATTTCCTGTAAATGTTGAAACTGTGTTTTCCTGTGTGGCTTTTTGTTATGGTAAGGTCGAGGAAGTTTGGGGATCGGTTGATTTCAGTCACTGGGGTGAATTGGAGTTTTGTGTGTATTTTCTTAGTGTAGGTGAGTAGTTTTTCACATTGTCGGGTGTTGCCTCCGCATAGTGTTATGAGATCATCGACATATCTGTGCTAGTAAATGATTTTAGTAAATGTTTGTGAGTATCTTGGTGTTTTCTATGTGTTGCAGGAATATTTCGTTTATGACACTGCTGATAGAACTTCCCATGAGTAAGCCATCTGGTTGTGAATAGAGGTTTGAGTTGTCGGTGAAATAGTTTTGTTTGGTGATGGTTTAGAGGATGTTTAGGATTTCGGTGACGTGGGTTTTTGGTATGTTGTTCTGTATTAATAGGGTCTTAAGGATGTTGAGGGTTTCGGATATGGGTATGTTGGTGTACATGTTTGTTATATCAAGTGATAGTAATGTCGTATGTTTATGTCTTTTATTTTATTTATGAGATTGGTTCTGTTTTTTATGTGTGTGTCTGTGTTTAAGATAAATAGATTGTCTGATTATTTTGTCCATGTATTTTGCTAGTTAATGTGGAGGGGCATTTTGGTATTTGATTGCTCGGATGGGAACATTGGTTTGTGAATTTTAGGGAGAGCACGGAGGGTAGGTACTTTAGAATGGATTTGTTTTAGATGGTATGTTAATTAGGTGATAATCCAAATTCATTATCAGCAAAAACAAAAATTGGATTCACATTAGTTAAATTTCCTGGTCAATTATATATGAACGAGTATAAGCGACTCTAAGCAATCAATATCCTAATGACTAAGTTATTTTGCAAGGACCTGAACTTTACATAAATTTTAATTAAATAATACTTAAGAGCTTACTTCCTGACGCGCTTGAAAACAATCGTGACTTTTACGAAGCAAAGCCTCTACTAGCGGCGTCATGCAAGGCATATAAGGTTGTTGGGATAAGATTTATGGTTAAGTTGGTTTTTTACCATTTAATGGAACAGGGTGTTGGCTTCAAAGTCTGTTGCGTGGTTATTGAATATTTCGTATTTTTCTATAGTTGTTGTTTTTTTACTTTGGCTTAATGTGTGGAGAATATTTTAATTAGTATGTATGTCCGTGTATTTGTGTTACGTGTTTTTTAGATGTGTTGCGTAGCTGGATTTAGGTTTAGGTTGTATTCATTAAAGCGTGTGTTGAATGATCTATGGGTTTGGCCTATACTATAGCTGGGAAACTCGTTATATTTTATTTTGTATATACCAGATACATTGTATTTGTCGTGTTTGTTGTTGAAAGGGTTGTATGTGTTGTCTTAAAGTGTTCGTTGTAAGACCTGGAAGATAAATTTGGCGATCGAAAATAAACCTCAGTAAGTTTTAAAAAATTTACAAAATTTAAAGTTCGGATAGTCATAAACTATTGTTTAAGTGATTAATAAAATTCACCGAACGTAATGGACTACAAAATTCAGAGTCTTTTACGTTTGAACTTACCATTTCAAATCCAACATTTCAACCCTACTGAATCTATTTATATAAACTATGAAAAACTTACTGAGACATAACGTTTTCGACCGCACTATGTGACCTTTATGAGGCACTGATGAACTGATATAAAAAATGTTGCTTATACGTAGTTGTGTTGTCTACAGATTGCAGATCGATTATTTCGTATCTTACAAAACCGAAATAATCAGTATCAGTATTAAACTTTCAGTTGAACACTAGTAGTCCTACTTCTTGTTTATTTAGTATTCCAAGAAGAAAGAAAGTTTGAAGTTTGTTACTGTGACTGTGATGGATTAATATGAAAGTACCGTATTATCATTATAATTACCATAGATGAAATAACTGTTTTATTTATTGTATGACTTGTTTTTTTGTGATTGTTAAGACAAAAGAAGAGAACGTATACAGTTTTTTTTGATTCTCAACTTAAAAAAAAAACAGATTTAGTTTATAAATTTAAAATGTTTCATACAATACTGAAGTGGTTATCTTACTGGTATTTACAATATGAATTGGTTACTTGTATTTACATGTTTGAACCTTGGGAGAAAAAACTGTTGAGTATCCTTCTATAAGTTATAAAATAGTTTAAGTTTTTATCTTATAACCTACTAAATACATTTTGGCGTGAACACTATGCAAAAACAATTCAGATCATAATTTTAAAACATAATGAACAATTTTCCCGCTATACACACATAGCTTTAAATTTTAATTATATCCCATGTGAAATATTCATAATGAATTATCCCTAAAACCTAACCTTTCCTTAGTAACGTAACAACTGTAATGGAATTTTGAAAATATTTCAAATTGAGATGAAAGTACATTGGCTTTGGCTTTCTGTACTGTCAATTTGATTGCCTTTATAAAGTCTTTTGGCTAAGGACTATTAAGATTGCCAGGTATTTATTTCCTGTTCCCACGTAATTGATATCATGGAAAAAAGTTATACCAGGGGATGCAGAAAGTCATCAGGAATACAAACAAAATTATAAAAACTTTTCCAGATGCCCCAAATATTAAAAGTTGTGGAAAATAGTGGTAGTTATGAGAATTAGCAGCCACCTACGGTTTATTAGAAAATTGTTCAAAACGATATGCACAAGAAATTTTGTTTATTCTCCTCGGAAAGTTATTTTTTTTCAATTTAAAATTGGGTAAAAAATTTAGTGCATAGCATTAAGTTGTGCATCGGCCACGGAGTAATATTGTGACATCAACAACGATTTGGCTTAATTTTTATGGTTTTTGCTTACGTCTATTTAAATATACTTATAAAGTATCCAGTTAGGATAAATTTGGTTTTAAATTTGTACATTATTACCTATACTTTTATATATACCTATATTAAATTATACCTAAAAAGTTTCCAGTAAAGATAGATTTGGTTGTAATTTTATAAATTACCTAAAATGGTTAAATGTATAAAATTAAAACAAATCAATCATGACTGGATACTTCTTGGGCATATTTCAATATAGATATATAAAATTAACCTTTCCTGGCAATAACAAAAATAATATTTATCAATATAGCTTCAAGACATGTTTTTGATTCATAAAGTTTAGATTGCTAAAACACCTGCTACAGTTGTGACTGTATCACTCCGCGGCCGATACAAAGCTTAATGCTCCTCACTGAATTTTTCACTCAACTTTTTGTAAAAAAATTTAAATTGTAAAAAAATAACTTTCCGAGGACAATTAAAATAATTCTTGTGCAAATTGTCTTATTTGGTGGTTTTGAACAATTTTCCAATGTATCATAGGTGGCTGCTAATTCTCACAATTACTAAAATAGCAATTTCTTACAACTAAAACGTTACAAATTCAATGTTTTTGCTTAATTTTTTTGACGTAACACATCCAAAAATGTAACTTACTGGTAATTCTCAAAAAATTAAAAAAATTTTGAAAAAAACTATAACACTTTAATTCAACACTGCTTAGTGTGGTAAGTTCTATCATTTTTAGGCCAATGATAGAAATAAAAGGTGTGCAAATGTTCAATGCAATATTTTCTGTCTTGTGTGTTGAATAGAACCTGTATGTGTTTGCTTGATTTTTTAAAAATAATTATGCGACTTAATATCGTGAAAAACGAGATGTGTGTGGCAGTTTTATAAACCTATGAGGTTTGTGTGCTGGGTGAAACATGCTAATAGTGCTTTGCTAAAGTTGAAATTTTTTGGGAGTCAACAACAAGTTTGATTACATTTCGAGGCATTTTGCGAGTTATTATGTCAAAATAATAAAGCCAAAACGTTAAATTAGTAATGTTTTACATATGCATTAAAGGAAGGAGGAATTTCTATTATGCAAAATTTTTAATTTTTGGAGCATGAGCAGAAGTTCTCAAAATTGTTTTCGTATTCCTGATGATTTTTCTACATCCCCTGGTATAATTTTTTTCACTAGAATAGATTTTATGGGAACGGGAAATAAACGCCGAATGCTAGCAGAAATATTATTTTTGATACAGAAATATATTTTTGATGTGCTCATCTTCACTTCTTTAAGGAATATTTGTATACATTAGAATAATTTTGTCTGCCTTTCTTGGCAATAAAATATTTTTTTTTAGTTGATGCGTTATGGATTAACTCTATTCTCAAAACTTTGAACAGTCCTCTCTGTTTTGAGAATGGAATTATCTGAAGCACATCAATAAAGAACAATATTTTAATGTTAGAAAAGGCAGATAAATGTATTCAAATGTATATAAATAAATCCTTTACTGGTATATAACATTTTTGTTTAACATTATAGAATTTATATTTGTAGTTAATCTTTATTATCACAGTAATATAAATACTTTGCAAAAATAAGTCTAAAAACTGATGCATTAAAATTAATAAATGCAATAGAATGAAAATTATTGTTAAAGTTCACTCATCACCTTTGAATGTTTTCTGTTATACAAGTTATTAAACAATAAATATTAAAAAAGGAAAACACTATCTAGAAAAAGTTAGAACTAATAAATAGTGCTTAGTTTTGAAAAAATTGAAATTATTAGCAGATAATTTTTTATTAAACAAAACATTATTATATGCAACATTAAATAATTGTATATGTATTTCAAGCGTAGCAATAAAATATCTGGATGGAATGGTTCGATTATAAACAAAATAATCACTTTGTTAACAATTACTTTGATTGGTAAAAGTATTACATCACCACAACTTCATTAAAAAAATTTTATAACCTAACATTCTTGCAAATTTCAATATGATTTTATAGAAAAAGAGACAGTAAAAATACACAAGGTACCAATGAAACAAAATGAAATTTACATAATATATTTTACTATTACAGTATGTATTACAATAAAAATATTGAAAAGAACCCCAATACCACAAAAATAATCAAAAATAACAAATAAAACAAGTTACTTAAGATTAAACCCTTATGTACATTTCGATGACCATGTCATCATCATCAGAGGGTCTTGTTACAAAACACAATCTAGCACACAAGAAGGTACAAACTAGAATGATCGAGGGTTTAATCTTAAGTAACTTGTTTTATTTGTTATTTTTGTGGTATTGGGGTTCTTTTCAATATTTTTATTGTAATATATTGTACCACTGTGCTCTTGATATTGTGTATTACAGTATGTAATTTACCATGGATAATAAAGATAGTCCAAGATTCAAGTAATTTTTCAAACTTTAGGATTACTAATACACGATTTTATACAACTAGTTAGGATAGAATTTGGTATACAAAAATACAAATTTGCTAAGATAAGCAACTTGTTTACAAATATGGTGAACTCTAGTTTGGTGTTCTTCTTACATCTCTGCAGAGAACACGGAGGGAGGTTTCATAAGGTTTGAATTTTTTTTTTTACAAGGATTAGATGATTATATATTATTTTATTTTTAACACTATTATTTTATTATTATTAGACGTCCAAGACCCACTCCCTTATAGCGCAAGACGTCCTTGTATAAGGTAAAGTTTATGATGTCTGTATGTTATGGGCATTAAAAGTAGAGAATTGCAACTCTGTCAGCCCTCGGGGGACATACTGTAGTACTACATCACCATCTTCGCTAGCCATTCCTACACGCCTAGTAAGTGGTGCGCATGGCTAAAAGTTAGCGAAGCTTCTAGTTTAAACAAAGCAATCTGGTGCGTACTCGCATGTGATTTAACCTATTTCGTGTGCGTTTTAATATTGTGGATCACGTGTGATTGCAAGTTTGTTACTCGTTGAAACATGGGTTCAACGTCTGGCTTGGTAAACAGAGAGTGAAGAAGAGAATGATTATTCTGATACTGCAACTTCCTCACGTGAGTCAGACTCTGACGATGAAGACCCTATTTGAACTACGTAGTAAACTGGCTACCTCGTTTATTGGGACTTGGCACCTTCCCTTTATCAAATTTTTTGGGCTTTTTATCACCCCTGGTTTAAATTATCCTGTTCACTATTTCTTTTTACTGTTTGATGATGTGTTTCTGGAGCATGTTGTGCGTGCTACTAACTCCTATTTTTTTTGTGCTCTTGATTTTTTTTTGTGGTCTCAGTACTACTGCTTTGCATATATAGTGTTCGAAGGACCTCAATGTTCCTAAACTAAACGTTTTTCTAGCATTACTAATTCATCAGGGGAATATTAAAATAGACTGCAGGGTTATTGGAAAAGTGATGATTTATATGACTTTTTTTTTCCAAAGGCACATGTCTAGGAACAGGTTCATGATTATTTATAGGTGTCTAAATTTTTCGATAAACGACGAAGCAAACAAAGACAAACGCCTACACAAAGTGGAGCATCTCCTTGACTATTTCGACAACAAAATGAGGTAAGTGTATTACCCCTTAAAAGAACTCAGTATTGACGAGAGTATGATGCTTCGGGAGAGGCAGACTAGTATTCCGCCAATACGTTAAGGGTAAACACCACAAATACAGCGTTAAGTTTTATTCACTTTGTGAGAGCCAAGGGCTTACTCTTCAGCTGATTATTTATAGCGGATCACAGGACCAAACAGCTGGTGGAGTTGGTCATGGAGCTAAAGTTGTAATGAAACTTATCTTGGAAATGGCTACTCAGTCTACATGGACAACTACTGCACTAATTTTAGTTTGGCTACACAATTGCTACCAAACAAAACCTTTTGTACAGGAACAGTTAGGGCAGACAGGAACTTTGTCCCTCAAGTAATAAAAAATAATATGTGGTTGACACATATAGCAGTGCTCCATATAGATAAACATATACAGTTTTACGTGTTGTGAACAATTTCTCAATACAGTTATTATTTTTGTAAAACCAAATCTATCCTAACCAGATATTTCTTACACATATTGTAATCTATATGTATAATAATATATAAGCAACAATTAGTTTCTACAGTTTTGTGTGTGATCCTACACATGGAAAACAAGAAAACAATACACCTTCATTAACAGTAAATGAATAACATTGTGATGTATATAGAGATAAAATAGAATGTAAGTTAAAAAAAAATGATTGAAAAATTTTCACCACATTTTTTACAGTTTATAAATCTTTTGCCTGAACGTGTATTAATTGTTATGGTGTTCTCTTCTGCTTTAATTCATGTGTTTTGTTATTAATTCATAAGTTTAACAATGGAGTAATGTCATCATGTTCTAATTTAGCAGTTGATTTCAGTTGTGATATCTGTTTTTTTATTTTTCTCTATGGCTTCATTACCAGAAATTTTTTTCTACTTCAACTTTATTTTTATCAACATAATCATCGATGACATTGTCATAAAATGTGTTTTTTGTCTTTCATTTTTTATGAAATTGATCATGTCCAAAATATCAACAGCCAACATTTAACTAAATGTCAACATTGCATTATACTTTAACCATAAATAGGTGGGCAATATACAGATGTAATTCAGGGCTCTTTGATTTTCTTAGAACATACAAAAAAATGCTGAAAACCACAACAGCTGTTTCTGTGTGCCTAGTTGAGGATTAAACCGGTTGTTCGCTGGATCCAATCACACACTTTCGGGTGACTTTGAATCACACATTTAAGGCTCTCCTCAGTAAGCGACTATCAGCTCACCATAGATCTCTGTGAATTATGCTGCATATTGAGGTGTGAGTTCCTCGTTGTTCTTATTAAATAGATTCTGAGGACTTACTATATTTTTTTGAGAACACCTACCTCATGCAGCGTTAGATAGAAATTAGTAAAAGAAGAAATTGGTGTTGGGTTAATCCAGGTTCTAGAAAGAGGAAAGTCAGTGAGAGAATTCCATTATCTTCACAGTGATTTGGGGAATGACACCCAGAAGTTCTTCAATTGCTACAGGATGGGTCCAGAGACATTGATTACATTTTGAATATTATAGAATCATCAGTCAGAAAATTTTTAAATTTTAGAGAGATAGTAACAACAGTAAAATGTTTTAGCATGATTCTAAAGTAAATGAAATTTAATTTGATTAAATATATTAATCTATTAAGAAAGAATTATGTATAGTCACATTATAAGATATAATAAATACGTTAAATATGAAAAAAGATATCCAATAATGTATCATATCTGGGATGTTTTGAATGGAATTTCAAATCTCTGTATGATTGCGGGATCAAGCAATGCAAATATAAACAAAGCAACACCTCAGGGACAAACTAGCTCAAATGAATTGAAAATATCATGGCATACCTGTATGATATTCAAGTCATTTTCCCAAAAATTGACCAAGTTTTTTGTGAAAAGTAATATAAATATTTTATAATACTAATATTTTTTTAATGCGTGAATTATAGTTTTAATACTTTGAGAGTTTAAGAGAAAAACTAATACATTCACATTTGTTGATTCCATCTTCGCGTGAGCTACTAGTAATCACTTACAACTTTTTTTAAAAAATGTTTTAACTTGCCTATAGTAGCACTTACTTTATTGTGTTGAGGACGGCCGTTTCGGGAGATGTGTCCCTTTGTCAACTCAGACCGTATTCTTCATAAACAACACAGAAATAACCAACGCTACACAACCGAACAATACGAAATATATAGGCACTTCAAACTACACCCTACACACATACTCAATACACAATTACATTACAACTCACACGCACTTTTTGACGTCATAACTCCTAATACACACAAAATACACCCACACCACCAAAATATCCCACCCCCACCCTAACCTACGTAAACCTTGAGATCAGTTACGGTCTGAGTTGACAAAGGGACACATCTCCCGAAACGGCCGTCCTCAACACAATAAAGTAAGTGCTACTATAGGCAAGTTAAAACATTTTTTAAAAAAAGTTGTAAGTAATACATTCAATAATTTAAGAGAAAAAATTTGACTGGGGAAAAGACGGTTGGTGGTACAAGTTTGATACTTTGAGGATTTTAAGATGGCATTATTGGGATAAGTTTTAATAAGGTGATGGATCAACATTACTCTTTTTATAACCTTAAAAATTAGTGTAACCATGTCGAATCTTCTTCAAAACTTCACATGTTTAACAACATTTTCTGATTCATTTTTTGATTGCTGAAGGTGAAAAACTAGTCAATATATAATCTAGAATGACTAAAGTGTATGGTGAAAATTGTATGAACGGTGGACATTTTTATAGGTAGAACAGTTAAAAGTTGTCGAGAATCAGTGACTGACAAACAACGTTCTGGCAGGCCTGTTGAAGTTTCAACTTCCTTACTTGAAACTCAAATTGATGACATTACTCATGTGAATAAACAACCAATACTATTCAGATATGCTTCTGAACAAGCTGAAGCCAACTATGACAAATATTGTGAAACTCAGAGGAGGGGGTGATTTTCTAGGAAGACAATGCAAGTCCTAACTTAATCCGTGAATCCATTGATACAATAGGCTGAAAGATACTGCCCTATTTGCCTTACCAGTATTAAAATGGTATTGCAGCTGGTATTATAGCCCGAATGAGTTCTTTGCAACTGGTATAAAAAAAAAGTAATTCGTTGGAAGATGTTCATAAATGATGATTAGGGGATGTTTAACAATAGGAAAAATCTTGTTTAGTAAAAATAAACGATTTTCTCCAGGTCCTTTATCTCTTCAATTATTGAATGACCCTCGAATATGGTTTACTGAAGGCAGATCTACCCATCTAAACCAATGGCAAGAAAAAGTATATTATTATTTTCAGAAATAATTCTATAAGTGTTTAAATCCTTTTAAATTTAATAAAAATGGTAGTCTTATTTATAATGATTTGTTTATTTTAATCATTTCTTTTCTTAACTAATTCTTCAGATGGGATTATTGTGCTCACCATATCCCTAGTGGCTTATTCTTCCTACATGTATCTACCACATTACACATTGTCTCTACTGTCAGAATTAAATTTAGTTACAAATGAATTGCCAAGAACAGATTCACAGTTTGTTGAGTGATGTGACCACAGTAAGGTTACCAAAATGTGATGTGTAAATAATTGTTTTTAATTGCAATATGCTATGAATTTTGAATATTTTGTAATATATAAGGAAGAGGAATAGGGAAACATGTGATTAATATTTATTTTAATATTTCACCATAATATATAAATTTATTCTTGGCTATAAAAAGTATTGAAGCTATTGAATTATTTTTGTGTATAGTTAAGTAGAATTGTATTTTGTAAATGAATTTTATTATATCAATTTAGCCTTGCAAAAATCCTCTACTTACTGATATTTTTTAGTCTAGATACATAACAATAGATACTACACATAAAATTAAGAACCACTCATGATTCTTCTCAATCACCCCATCAGAAACATAACAATAAACACCAATTTAAAGTACACAGAAAACCCATCAATAGAGACACAGTAATAAACATAACTATGAACTTTTAAAACAGAAAATAGGACTTTAATACAATAAAATACATTGTACAAAAACGATTTCAAACACACTCTGAAAGACAACATAATACAAAAAAAAACCATACACTACAAATAAGAACAACAATAACATTCAAACAAAAGTAAATAACGTTGACATATCTCAGCATCACATCATAAAAATAGCTTTAAAAAATCCTTCTGAAAACTTAAATACAAAGTTGCCTTCAAAACATCCAACACAACCAAAAAAATAGTTATACACACAAAAATACTCTAGGACAAATACAACAGAGCAGGTGTATACAAAATCACATGTGACAATTGTCCAAGCTTTTAAATATGTTAAACAGGAAGAAACCTCATCACAAGATATACATAGAAGACATTAAAAACACAGAACCTAAAGAAAATGTTTTATAATACACACACACACACACACACACACACACACACACATATATATATATATATATATATATATATATATATATATATTTTAAACCAACATAGGTTATTCAAATACAAGAATATTTATTAATTTATATCCAAAGCTTTTCGTTGGCAAACAGTACCAACATTACAATTGTAATTTTCATTCCTGATGATGTTGGTACTGTTTGCCAACGAAAAGCTTTGGATATAAATTAATAAATATTCTTGTATTTGAATAACCTATGTTGTTTTAAATTATTAAACAAGAAAACGTATTATATATATATATATATATATAGTTAAAATGCAACGGAAAAATAATGGTCAGTGTGAAACATCACAATATATATATATATATATATATATTGATATTTTACGTTGTCCATTATTTTTGAAATGTAAATGAGGGCTTAATCTTGAATAATTTGTATTGTCTGTTATTTTGGTGGTATTGGGGTTGTTTCCAATATATTGTAATATATTGTACCACTGTGCTCTTGATATTATATACTTGTACACATACTATGTTCCCCACAGATTTGCTAACAACACGTTGTTCTGGTATCAATCAATACAGACACAAGAAACTCCTCATACCCCTCCTCCCAGAAGCTTAGATTACAGGAATAAACCACGATAAATTATAAACTTAATACAACAGAATTTTTAAATGTATGAACTTCACATAACCATAAGGTTTTATACTAAACTATAAAACACACTTGCATTTATATACTTCATTTGAATATGTAATAAAAGTATCTACACTCAGAACAACAACTCATCACAGAACATAAAAACCACAGATTCACAATGAGATAACCTGCCTGAGGAGGAAGTCTTGTCTGTGACTCACAGCTTTGAACAGTACACTAAATGAAAATCACTTCTTGTTGAGAAATATCAGTAAGTAGTGGTATGGCCGTGTTAAATTGATGAATTAGTATTTATTGAAACCCCTCAAGATGTACAACCCAATAACTGTAAATGTTATAAAAACTAACATTTATACATACTCTTATAAAGTTTGAGATTTTAGATGTAATGTATATAGTACACAAAATGTATTTTCAAATTTATCCTTTAATACAACTTATTATTTTTTTTAAATTTATAGTTTTATTCTTGTTTTGTAATCACTCTCCTGATTATTATTGCTACTTTCATAGTTTATAAACGTTTTGGAATGAGGGCTGAAGTTTTCTTTTTGATTTAAATTTATTTATCTAGGCCTATTTTTCTATTCATAAGGTAATAATTATAATAAGGATTATAATTACTGTAATTGGTTACATGATGACAAAATAAACTGGTAGTAGGGAACAAGTCAGTGACAATAAACTGTGTAAGAGCGATAACAATTTTTTTGTAGTATATACTAATTTTATTAAAAGCATAAGTTTACTTGGAAAACAAAATTTGTATTACTGTATACAAATTATTCCAGGCTTGTTTAGACTTTTAAAATATTGTGGCATGAAACAAAGTTTTCAGAGAATCTGTTTTTATTTTTTTATACATTTTTGTAAACATGATAGGATAATAACTTGAGAACAATAGCAACTCTGATTTTTTTTCTTTACACATATGTTACCCAGAAACATATTCTAAACAAGACACAATTCATATTAAACGCCACAAACCATAAATAGTGGTTAAAACTCATATTAAATATCACCATTCAAACCATGGGCGCCCATGTATAATTTTATAGAGGAGGGCCAAATCTGATACCTGGGGGAATGGGATTCCCTCCATGAGAAGGGGGGTCCTGGGGAAATTTTGAAAAATTAGAGTTAAAATGGCGAGTTTTAAGGCACTTTGGAAAATTCGAAACTGCTAATTTTTACAGGCTTTTTTGTATTGATTAATTAATTTTTTTATAGAATGAGTGAATCTTTATTCCTTAAAATCCTATAGTATGGCTATATTAGTAGAATATGAATGTATGGGTAAATGGGTTGAAATAATATTGGAGTGTATAAAGTTAAATTATAGTACTATGCAAATCCTTGTATTAGATCAATTATTATTAGACCTACTTCATACATGGTTTGTTTTCCCTTGTTTTGTTTTGTCAATATATAATCTCCCTGCTTCCTACTTGCACCCAATACAGTACTACAATGTCGAACGCAGATGACATGCAACAGAGAAGAAATGCAGCGTCAGTCAGAAGGGCCTAGGTTGTCCTTCCTGTCACGTTTTCCTTATCATTGGGATAGCTGGCTCGCTGTGTCAGCGTCTAGGATATTAATCGTGTACTGTTTTCCTTTAATTGACGCAACCATTAACTGGTCCACATTGACATAATCGCATAATATGGATATTTGATAGTTTCTGACTTTAAAACCTACTTTGTTTAGTCAAGGTGTTAATATAGCAGAATCGCATAAATATAATACGCACCCCCCCTGCCCGTGTGTATGGGCGCCCATGATTCAAACATAAGCTAGCTTTACAAAGATACTCCTTTTTGAAATACTTCTTCAGGAAATATCACACACTTTGTTACTCCATTACTATAGAGTACGCGATTGTTGTGGTCGAGGATGTGGTCTGCTTTTGTACGTAACTTAAATTGAATTGTGTTGTGGGTATTATTACTGTGAAATTTTGAAATTTTGCCCCTGTCCAATAACGCTATCTTAACCAGATATAATTACAGTTGCTTGTTGTAATCCTCTCGAATTCACTGATTAAACTATAATTAAATGATACTTAACTAAGTGAATACGTAAGGGCTTACTTGCTGATGCGTTTCGAAACAATCGTTCCTTTTACGAAGCAAAACCTCTACTGGCGGCGTCCCCGATAGGTACAAAGGTTGTTGGTGTGAGATTTATGAGTGTAGAGGGTGTAAAAAGCCCTTATGTATTCACTTTGTTAAGTATCATTTAATTACAGATATAATTGTTTAGTGTAGTAGAAAGTAGTCCTCTGTTTTTCAGAGAAAGATTCAAAATGAACAGTTTCATCTCTTTTTTTGCATTGAGGTATTGATCCTATTTGTTTCAAATTGTAACCTTTATTATTGTTATTTATTGTTGGCAACACCTAAAATCTCTTATCTAGATGTATTTTTGAGTAACAAAAGGAAAAGCAAAAAAATCAAAGTTTGTACATTCTTTATATTACTACCCATGAAAGTAATATTTACATCCAGAAAATTGGTTTACACAAAATTTGTTAGAGCAGGGAAAAAGGTAAAGAAGTTCAAGGTTATTTTTAGTGAGGAATATTTTGATATTACCTTTTAATGGGCCATAATGGGAAAAAAATAGAATTTCTGTCTGGAAATTTCTTCAGAAGAACTCTGGACTACTTTTTTGTTCACAGTGCGATCCTAGAAACTCTTTCCCAACCACCTCATATTTTTTTTAACACATTTTAATTACTGAACTAAAATCATTAACATATCAAAACTTTTCAGTTACTATGTTTTGCATTAGTATGGTGTGATGTTTAATACAATGAGAAAATAACTCAATAGCTATTGGGTATCTGTGTTTATGAGATTTTTTATCTGTGATTTAATTGTTCATTTAGAATGTAGTTTTATATTGTGTATCCAAGTAAAATTTAAAAACACAACAACAATTAATTTGTGGCTTATAAATGTGGTTACATTGTGTCTTGGATGATAATTAATGAATTTGTTCAGTGTATGAAATAATCTAGAAATTTATTGAGGTGGAAATGAGTTTTTCTCTAGAAAAATTTAATTTTAAGCTAAACTTAATTAACAAATTCACTAGTTGAAAAAAAAAATAATAGTCCCATTGGGGAAATATATTAAAAGAAAGGTTAACATCCATCCCCTCTAGTCCCAGAGAGGAAATATTGAGTTCTCTATAGAGAGTTCCAAACTTTACTTTTCATTTGAAATTTGGACAATATTTTTCCCAGATAACTTAATATATAGAAATTCTTCATCATGAAACTTGACTTTTTCAGGGTAAATGCACTTGTAGTTACTCTAGAGTAAATACTCCTCTAGCAATAATTCCCAAACTTTTGTAACATATGGCTCCCTTGAGATAAATATATTACCTGGCAGCATCCCAACAGAAAATTTGTCATTTATTGATTTTAAAATTTTAAGTAAATTTTCTTCAATGTTTTCTTAATATGTTAGGCTAGTAGCACAAAGAACTTCTTGCAGTTTTATACACACAGCTGTCATACTTTCATAGCCCACAGGTGTGTATCCAATTTACATCTTGATTCATTTAATATTTTTAATTCAAACTTTCAATTTTTTTCACACGCTGGCTCAGCTGACAATAATTTGTTGCACCACAGGCAGTTACGTTGCACACTTTAAGATCCACTGCACTAGAATATGAGCCAGATTTTTAATCTGAATACATCAAAATTTGCTATTGGTATATAGGATGTTTAGGATCTTGGAAATAGACATTTAAACCTCTGGTTCTTAATCCCATTTAATGTTAGACCCAATTAACAACTTATCTTTAAACTCCATCAAAATGATTTGGTGTTAAGATATCTCTAGTATGTCACATCATGATTCTATCTATATTTTTACTGAGATGTTTAATTTTTTTTAAATGTCTAATAAACTTATTTTAGAATACCACAAACCTATTTCAAGCTATTCCAGCAGAAACCTGCATTAATTTTGTATAGAAGCATGTGAATTTACTTGTTAGTTTATGCTCTTCTCTTGTGATTTCGTACAAGTTAGAGCACAATAACTTGAACTTTACTAATTCAATGATTTTTTTCATGACATATATCAAATCTTATAAAAGAAATACATATTTTAGAAACTTTGGTAAATTGTTTTCATTTCAATTAGGTAGTTAGGTAAATTTAATTATTTATTTTAATTATCAATTTGTGCAAGTTGTTATGATGTTTCAAATGTATAAAATTATACTTAAAATTTGAGGACAAAGAGGTATAAATTTAAGTATTGTATAATATGTAGAAACACCATTTTCTCATTTTCTTAAGTAATATTTACTTTGTTAGTTACTGATATAATATTTAAAATGTAACTTCCATGTATACTCTATCAATAATACTGAAATATACTTGGGAGTATTTATTAACATTGTTAAATAATATAATACAAACTAATTATTATGTCGAAATGAACAAGATTTTTATATATGCTGTGTAGTAAACTTCTGAAATTTCGAAATTAAAGTAAAAATAAATAATATAGCTGTACATCTTTGCGTCAAGTTGTATAACATTTTTAATAATGCAATAAAATCTTTACCATTTTTATATAAAGTTCTGCTATTATTCTGTTGTTAAATGAGAACAACAAAACGTATTTAATTTATTTTACATTAATGTAAAAGTGATTAATTAAGTTTCATCATTGTACTGGGCATGATTACCTCCAGGCACGTCTTCACTGTCTTGGTCTGGTGGACACTGACATCTGTCCCCTATGTCTAGGAGAAAGAATGAACGGCGACCATCTGCCAAAAAGCCCTGAACTGGCGAACATAACTCCACAGTTGTCTCGTCTCTACTGGAAGGCTCGACGCCGAATGGCTTCTTTGCCAAGGGCAGGCATTGGATAAAGTAAAGTAAAAAAAAGCTTTATCAAACGTAATGGACTAAAAATTCAAGATGGAAACATATTTGTTAAAAAATTGTTTTTAAAATTAGTCAATTTAATGTTTACTATTATTAAAAGTTTAATGGCAGAACAAATTGTTCAAACATTTTTAATTTTATTTATAAAAGCTTGACCAAAATTTAATCAGCTTAACAATTTTTGTCTTTTATAAATAAGAATGAAGTATAATGAACAAAAGTGTAGGAAATGTAAGTGGTTGAATTATTTGTGAATGACAGAGTTTAACTTGCAGCAAGTACAGATTAAGTGTTGTTGCCAATAATTTTGTTACCTGTGGGATTATATAATAATTTCTCAAATAAGAGGTAAAATTTAATGTCACTGGAAAACAATGTTTATTATTACAATTCTTTAGCACTGTAAAATATTGTTAAAGTTTTTTTGTGCTGCTTTATTTCGGTTTATTAGAATTTTTTGTGTTGTAAAATTAGTTTAGACTTGTAAGAAAATTTTATACTTGTTTTAATCTATATTTTGAGTTGATAAAATAAGTATGCTTTAGAATACAAAAAATATACTAAACTAACCAAATCTCTTTGGCTTTCATCAATGTTGGTGACATGATGTTGAGCTCATGTCACTTTGACTTTTAAATCATTTATAAGTTGAGCGCTTTCTTATTAACTTGAAATATTTTAACATTTTCTATGAAACAGTTTTAATCCAGTGTTTATCTTCATTTCATCATTATTTCACTTTATGATAGATGGTAGGTTTTATGACTCAAGAACTGTTTCAATATCTAATCATGTTTTTATACAACTTAATGATTCTCGGTCTATTTAATCTGTATAATTTGATTGGTTGACAGATAGTTAATTTTGTAAAATTTTTCTTAATCATGTAGTTTTTATCCTGACTTGCTAAAAATATTTTACAACCATTGATTAGTTTCAAGTCAATACTAAGCATTACATTTTAAATTTTATTTCCAAATCTAAAAAAATTGTTTGTGTTAAGAGTAAGACAATTAAACATTAAGAATATGATTAGGTTTGGATTTGGTGATATATGCTTTAAAATAATATATTTTATAGACTGAATGTTTTTTTTTTTTTAATATACATCATAAAGAAATTATTGTCATAATCTAAAAACATTTACTTTATTCTTTGTATAACATTTTGTTGAAAAATTTTAATAGTAAAAGATTATAGTATAAAATCTACAGATTGTTGGATTTGGGAAAGATAAAGATTAATTGAGGAAATGTCATATTTTTTATCTACTGTTAGCCCATAAAGTTCAAAAATAGTTCTTGAGTAACTGGGTAACTAATTTTAAAATATTCTTTTAATAGTTAATGTAGTTATTGTTTTTGTAGTTTTATTTTAAAATTTGTTTTTTTTTCAGGTGGGTGTATTTTCTAGTAACATTTGATTTCAGTGTGATTGATTTTTTAAACTGGCTAAAGAATATTTTTTGTATAATCCTAGAACTGGCAAAGGGCTTGAATATGGCTTTAAAGCAAGAGGCCTTTCATGCTGATTTATTTTTGGACTAATATTACACCAGTATATAAATATATTTTCCGAGTAAAATTTTACTGTAAAGGTAAATACCAATTAAGATAGAAAAGTTTTGAAATTTAGAATTGATATTTAAATTCTGTAGAAATGAATAACAAGTGTACAATTAAAGGTTACGAAAAGTTCAAGGTTATACAGCACACTCGTAGGGTTTTAGAGCTTAAAAGGAAGAACATTTCAATTATGAGAAAAAATTTTTTTTCAGTTACTGATTATGAATATCATAGCGCAAGAAATTCTTTCTTTTTTCAAATTCACCCAGTTTTAACTCAGTTGAACTTGTCTTTTCTATTTTATCAATTTGTTTAAATGTGTGATTAAAATTGATTAATTTTTTAATCCAGTTTTGTTTATATTTTTACACAAAAAATGCAGTAGTGTTGCTGGCTGTGTCAAGCATGTTACTTATTTCTGCTTATAATATTGACCTAAATATATATATATATATATATATATATATATATATATATATATATATATATATATATATTTAGGTCAATATTATACACACACACATGCATCTGTGACATCTGATTTCTACTCTACACAATCTGTGATTACAATTATTTTCATTCTCTCATATTTCTTTTTGTGTTTTCTCTTCGATTGATAAAGACCACTGTGTGGTTGAAATATATCATTGTTTAAGTGCCTTTATGTGTTACTATTTCAAGACTACAGAGTGGACTCTTACCAAGGTAAGTCTGTCAGTCCCCTAGTCCAAAAAATCTATATATATATATATATATATATATATATATATATATATATATATATATATATATTTGTCTAGAATAAACTGCATTTACATTGATGCATTATCAAATTATATATTAGAACAGAAATATTTTTGAAATGTAAAAAAAAATTCTACCAGTTTCATGGAGTATTTCATATTAAAAATAATTCTAACAAAAATTTAATTTTATATAGGATATGCATGTTTTTACAAATAATGTAAAATAATTACTTTTTTCTAGACAAATGTTTTTGAAATTTATAGGTTGTAGTTATATGATTTTAATTTCTACTAGAAAAAATTGTTATTTTATTGTGAAAACACTATGTAGAAAATTTATTTTTGAACAAAGAGGTGTATAATAACCCAATAGTCATCTGTTTATAAAGAATTTTTTAACATATAAACTAAAACCTGATACAGTAAGCTCATCAGTATATATTTATACCACTGCCAGTTCTAGGATTAAAATATTATTAATTTGTTATTCCATGTTATTGATTTGTTATTACCAAACATCTTTCTTCTCTGTATTTTCAAAATAATTGTGTTTAGTGTAAAATATATCTATTTTCATAAAAAAGTCGCTTTTTTTATTTCCTTACGATAAAATTTATTTTTTCTCAGTGCAGATCCAGCCGCTTCGATCATTTAGGGTGATTAACAGATTTTGTAAAAAAAGGCTGTTATAAAGAATAACATATTATTTCGCATTAATGGAAAAGTAAAGAAAGATAATGGTCAAAATTGAAGCCAAATCGACTAGGGAATTAGAATATTCCTCTTTAATTTTCCTCCCGACTGGCAAAATATACTGTTTTACAATGTTTAAACATAATGTAAAAATGTTTTAAATGGCTATAGTCACCAACATAATTATAAAGTCAATATTTATAACATATGTGGAGAATTAACTTTCTATTGTTTTATTTTATTAATACTGGTGTAGATACTTTGCATTAGGATGATCTGAAATTCTTGGATGGTTGGGTTACAGAAGTTAGGGACAAATGATAGATTCAGGTAGTGTCAAGGTGCTACAAACCATCTACACAGTCCATGTGCTACACATCTGTTGTTCTAACATTATACATTATGCACCACACTTTATGGGATGGTTTCAGATGCATAGGTGATAAAATGAATACAATACTCGAAAATTGCAGCTTGTGAAACTGTAGTATTGTCAAGGTGGCATACCGCATAAACCAACTACCCATCCTCTTTTACACATTTATACACTGTCTACTTAACAGTATGGGATGAGCTCTGTCACAAGATGCAAACATAGGTAACAAAATGAATGTGATACTCGACAAGTTCAGCCGGTGACATTGAAGCAGTGTCTAGGTGGCTTACCACATAAACCAGCTACACTACCTCCTTCCTGGATCCCCCACGTTTTTTTTTTCTAGAATGATAACTTGAGAATTAAATATTCTTTTCACTAAATTTAAACTACTTAACTAAGTGAATACATAATTGCTTACTTGCTGACACATTTCAAAACATTTGTTCTTTTTACGAAGCTAACCCTCTACTCGCTTCGTAAAAGTATTTCTACGAAGTTGAGGGTTAGCTTTGTAAAAGGAATGAACGTTTTGAAACGCGTCAGCAAGTAAGCAATTACGTATTCACTTAGTTAAGTAGTTTAATCAGTGAATTAAAGATGACAAGATGTACAGTTTTAAATCAAATGACTGGCACAAAAGTGTAAGTAAAATTTAAAAAATTAACATATAACATTATTTTTGTAGTAACTAATCATAGATTTTCCTAGGTTGCAGAGCCCAAGGCATAAGAAATGGAGATGTTGATGATATACTGAATATTATTCTCGAGCTAATTTATTTAATAATCATCCAGGCACATTTATTAATTATTTATTTAAACTTTCTTATTACAAAAATAGAAAACGTTACAATAAAGAAATAACAATATTTCACAAGTTCTAAATGGCTTACAACTGTCTTACGGATCCAAACTTAATGCTTTGTTTTGTGTGGTAAATTATATAGTCTGATATAAGTTCAGGTGCATCCAACTTCAATTACAAATATAATTTATTATAATAACTCTAATTATGGCAATAATAATATAGATTTATTAGTAAAACTTATCAAAGTACAGTATTCAAAAGTAAAGAAATAAATCATTATTATTTACTTTGTTGAGAACTTTACCTAACTTGTTACAGCATACATTCTGGAATTTTTCTGTTTGCTGCTAGCTACAACATTTGATATTTGTTTTACAGATTTGAGCGCTAGATGGTGCTGTATCACGTCTTTAACAACTTTGATCCAACCCTCCATACTGCTCAGGGTGTACTGTAGACTTCGTCATCCATCACTCAACTTCTTTTCATCAGAATTAAAGCAATTTTCAACAGTCACCCCATCTTCTAACATTTTCCTGACCCTAGCGAATCCTCATCCTTTATTACTCAGGACATCTAATTGATCGCCCGCTGCTGTCTCTTCTTACAAAACGGTACCTAACTTGTTACAGCATACGCTCTGATATTTCTCTGTTTGCTGCTAGCTACAACAGCTGATATCTCTTTTCAGGTCACATTCTGTGCTTTGCCACTCTCTGCCTCCTCCATTTAGAGTGCAGACTCTAGCTACAAGACTTCAGTTTTAAAGTTAGAACTGCCGCTCCAGAAAGGATATCTACATGAAATTACCTTCAAGAAGTATCTCAATTTGCAACACTGTCATGTCAAATAGTAGCTAAGAGGATTAACCGCCTTCTATTAGTTCAAAGTGTCTTGTTTTAAATGTTAACCTCACAACGTGTAGTGAACTTATTAGGCAATCTTGTAAATGGTTATTTTGTGTTTCATTATTACTAGAAGGTGTTTAAATACCTTGTATTTAGTGTTAAAATGGTCTTTGTAAAGCCTTTGTTAACAAGTTATCTAACTGATCATTGATGGTAACAAATTGCAATTTGTTATATTATCATTTTATTGTAAGGTTGATAATATCTATAATACTTTGATGATATTATTTTCATGTCAGATGCGTCACATAATCATTTAACTATCTCTTGAGTCTCATAAATTACCAAAAAACATCACCACAAATTCAACATTCATTGTTGAAAGTACTACATCATACTGTCTTCTTCAGTGCCAGAATATTATTTTTGAACACCATTTGATATTGAATCCAGAAGTAAATGTTTGGTTTTGTGTATTCAGCATTAGTATGTGCATCAGCAAAGTATATTTTCACTAAATAATTTTAAAAGTTCATTATTTTTAATGCCTTTTAAGTATATTATAATTCTTTTCACTGATTTCTGATCATTAGATTTTTCATGAATCTAATTGTTTGATCACAGAAAAAGTAATGTTAGGCCTGCAGCTAATTGGCAGATACTTATGATAGGCTGCCTTATGATTTCCTTCATGGAGCATAAAATAGAAGTGTTTCTTCTCCTGGGCAGTTTTTCAACTTTTTAGTTCAACAGATTACCACATGGTTGCCAACATCCATCCTAATTGACCTGTCTTCATTACATTGTATTTGCAATAACAGAGAAATTCCGTCAGAAGACTTTGTTACCTTAAAAATTCGTCATGTCTACAATAATTTTTTTCCAGAATTATATTTCTCGGTAAATATTATTCCATCACCTGTATAATTAATATAACCTTTTCATTGATTTTCAACTCAAGAAGAGACAACAAAAACCAACGTGAGTGGGTTTGAAACTTTCAACTAAGGAATTCATTAAAATGAAGTTTTCTACAACTCAATGATTATAATATTTTAAACAATAAACCCAATAACCACAAAATAACTTTATTTATTCACTTGATGTACATTTCAGTTACAAGGTAACCATCTTCAAAAGTACTGAACAAAAAATTAATTTAATTTAAAACGTAACATATACAGTACAGCAAAAAAAAATATTGAGGTTATAAATTTAATTCTTATTTTGTCTTCTTTTTTTGCTGTATATGTTACGTTTTAAATTAAATTAATTTTTTGTTCAGTACTTCTGAAGATGGTTACCTTGTAACTAAAATGTACATCAAGAGTTATTTTATGGTTATTGGGTTTATTATTTAAAATATTATAACATAGGCCACAGTTACTCAAGAAATCATTAACTCAATGATTGTTAAATGAGAAATACTTCTTTTTAATTTACATACTTTTCTATTTCCAAAATCTGCAAAACCTTTCTGCTGTTCCTTTTATCTATGTAATGTCATCTTTGTCTACGCCACACGTATTCAGCACCTAAAAGCCAGTACATATATCAAATATTGGATTGATAATGCTGGGCAGTGCTCAGTAAAGATAAGGAATATATTACTTTTTATTAACTTTTTTTTCATTTGACATCTGTTTTCAGAGCATAATAAAAGCTGCTCCGGTATATTACCAATTGGTTCTTCGACCATTTTTTGAGGTGAAAAATTATTTTCACCCATGACAGTACACCTAGTTAATAACTTGATTCACAGGCATTAAAAAATTGTTTTTTGGTGCCTATAGTTTTAGAACAGATTTTAGTTATATTTGGGTCGCTGAATATAAATATGAAGTAAGTCTTCTCTATCAGTTCTACTTTTTAGGTCAGATTTTTTTAAAGGTGCAGTTCTAAATATCATATATACATGGATTGGTTCCTGTATGATTACCCCATTATTAGTTTGCTGTTTACTGAATTCTCACAAAATCCACTAGATGGCAGCGTCTGTCCAGTGTGAAGTGGCCTTTAATGTTTCCTAAACAGAAGTAATAATATTTACTTGCATGCCATTTCAGTTTTGAGTAGGCAGCGTAAGAAAAGGTGGATGTCATTTCTATTATAGCCCCACTAACAAGGTGTATGCAAGGTATATACCTCTTCTTATCCCTCAGTATAAGTATATCCTAGCATCCAGGTTTTTTGCAAAATCTGTCATGGGAGCTTCCTTGGCAAGGTTTCTTTCTTACCAGGTTTTTTTATCCTGCTCTTAGAGCAACACTTGCCGTACTGTTTCATCACACTATCTCCTGATTTTCCATGGAAAGAACTTATCACCTTGGTACATGGGCAATCAATCTTGCTTCCTTCACATGCGGTAGGGATGGTAACCCTGAGGATATGAGACAGAGAGAGCTCGCTAGAGGTCGACTGGCACAAGGGTTGGGCAGATTCTGAGGCCCAGACCTATGTTGAAAAAAAAGACCTGCAATGCTTCAATTACAGTTGAGGTTAGTTTGTAATTTCTCGGCGTGTAGTTTATATGAAAGTTAGCCACAGGTGATATTTGTGATTAGAAAAGAGTTGTTATAAAGTTAACTTAAAATGAATTATGTTATAGATTGTTGTATTTGTGTTCCTGAATTGAAATTAATGAGTTCAAGTGGAAGTTGTTTAAATCAACTTGATGTGTCTTCTTCAGCATATTTGTTACGCATTACAAAGGTAATGCCATTTGGTGAGAAATGTGGTTGTCAGTCATTTCACTGCGGCCCACTAGAAACAAATTTTCATATCCTAATAAATAGTTAATTAATAATAGAGTTGAAGGATCTTTAAACTTTGGAAATACCTTTAAACAAATGACTCATGGTATCCTATGGCTTTCTGTAACCCACTATTTCAATTTGTTGTAAAACACAGCCTTTAGTGACTGAATCGTGCTCTTGAGGCTTTGAATTTCTGCCACCTGAATTTTTTACAAAAAAACACCGTCACTCAGAATGTTTCTTACCTACACTCGATCTATTCTTTGATCAATTCATACCACATTCATTCTCCTCAGTTTGCAGAAACAAATAATGGTTCTATATCTGCAGTGCACCCTATTTTAACTACTGAAGTGGTGAGAGTCAATGGTTGAAACAGATTTCTATAATCACTTTATGCAAAAACCCAACTACAATTGATTTTTGACAAAGATCGGTATATTTGAATATATAAAAAACAGTATAATTTTTTTCATAACAAAAATGTTTGATGACATTATGGCTTGGATAAACAATTTAAGGGAAAATATAAAACTAAACAAAACAATTTCACAAGTAGGCACAACGTTTTCAAAAGTAGCAGAGACAACAAGCGAATTCGACCCCTGTTTGGTAACTGATAAGAAAATCAAAATTTGAGTTAGTTAAGGCCGTCGGGTACGATTATAGATATTTGGATCTCAAAAACTATTCAATTAGCAGAAAGTAAATAAAAGTGATGGTAAACTTATGCATGGAGTTGGATGAAGGCCCTGGATTAACTCACTGTTGTTTGTCAGTGACCATAACACCACTTTTTATAAATAAGGAATGCCTATTTTTGACTAGTAGGCCTAGTAGTGTACAGTTTAACAGATGTTTGGAAAATAATCAGATTTTTTTGTAATAAATACTACAGTACTGTACAAAATGAATAAGACAAGAATACATCTCACATGCACAGTAACTATACTGCCTTTCTTGTCTTTTTTTTTAAAAATAGGATACATATTAGCAGATATATTGTAATTTTGCCAACCGAGAACAGTAAGAATTAATGTACTCTGTTTTATTAAAAAACTGACTAGTTTTGTGTGTGTGTTGTGAAGTAGTTATTTTTTGTATCTCTCTAAATTTTAAATATTTGGGTTGTTAGTACCAAGTTGTATTATTTTTCCAACACCAGGTATTTTTTTTTTTTATAATATTTGGGATGCGGATAGTTACGAAAATGTCAAATTTGAAACGCTAATTTTGTGAAAGATGTTTTTTTTTATTTTAAGACTTGATAATGTCATGACCTGCTCAGGCCTACAGTTAAAATAAATTTTGAAAAACATTAAGAACAAATACTTTAATTGCTCCAACCAATCATCAGACATGATAATTATTGTTTAGTACAATAAAAAAGTTTTGTTTCAGTAGTAGGTTTTTCAAAAATTTATTTTTATTTTAAAGTAACACACATTACATTGAATACATGGTAATAATACCATTGAATATATTTCAAAAGAAGGGAGTGGGGATTAAAAACCGTCATTAAAAAAAGTAACTGTAGTGAATTGACCTTCTGGAAAATGTGTTGCACAGATTTATAAACAAAAATTTTTCATTTTCTTAAAGTTTAAAGACTAAAATTTGTGGGGCTAAGAGCATTGTGAAATTACATATTACAGTAAATTTGATATCCAATAAACTAACAAAATAAATATGAAACTTCAAATTGCATGCTATTTCGATCAATTTTCATCAAATGGAAGTTTTTCCTAAGTTTAAAATCAAGAGTGATGCATACCCTATATTTAATTTAAATTATAGATATATTCTTATGTTGAAAATTTATGGTTTAGTTTTTTACTGTCAGTAATTAAAATAAACATTATTTACCTAAAAATGTATTTTGTCAATATAAAGTGTTAAAAATGTAATGTTTAATTGACTGCAAATCTGTGTTTTAATTGCTTTTGACTTTTTAAAAATAAGTTTTGATCAGTGTATTCATAATGCAATTACATTTTTGTAGACAATCATACTATTAAATATACAAGTAATATTTTATTTTAAGTACAAAATAGTCCATAATTTATAAATTGCAACAATACATATCTCTCTTTAATCTATTGTTTTTAATCTATCTGTACAATCTCACAAAAATATACAACAACAAAAAATGATCACATTTTGACACAATTATATCCACTGTTTATAAAATACTATTACACTGTACAAATAAACCTAGCCTACATGTTTATTTATACCATTATCAAATGTAAATAAAACTTTAGGCACTATTTACAATTATTTAATTATTATGTACAGGCTTATATTAAATATAATGGCAAAACTCAAAACAAAATCGTTTGTCAATGAAATAATGCAAAAAGCAATTTAAGATTGATTTATACAATCTGAGTCATCTATGGCTTAATGCATATACTACAACAAATATTGCAACTAAAACAGGAACATTTTATGTATTGCAGATAGGATATATTTAAAACATAATTTAAAAAAAATAAATATTACAGTATACCATGGAAATACTACGATAAATATTCTGCATGTTATCTACATATTTCTAAGGTTATTATATGATATTTTTAAAGTTCTAATGAGGCTTAAATCAAACATTTATTGTATGTTTACAAATAAAACAAAGCATAGAAGTATCAGAAAATGTTCTGAAGGTTAAGTTCAGTTGCTAGAGGATAAAATGTAGAAAAGTGACACATTATGAGTCCTAGGTGCTCAGATAGGTGGGTAACATTAGTATAGATGTAGCAAAATGATAAGAGAAGGGGAAAAATTATAGCAGATCTTACAAAATGACATTGAAACATAAATCATGAAATTAGACTGAAATCAAATTTTTATAAGTTCAGTACTATTTATTTTCAAAACAAATTTAGTCATCTTAAATTTTTTATGCTGATTGCAAAAAAACATATTTCATTGCTTAAAATTTACTACATAAATAAAGAAACATTTTAACTAACCTACCATACTTATTTTACAATATAAAAAATTAGCAGTAGTAGAAAATAAAAGTCTAAGGTAACAAACAGGCTCTAGTTTTTATTGTTTACTAAAAATATTCTATATCTTATTTATAATCTATTTATGTAATTATGGTACTTATAATCAATTAACAATGAACCAAGTTCTTTGTCATTTTTAGATCTTGGATAAAAGCTATATTAGAGTACAAAAGAAAATTCGTAAATTACGGGTTTAAAACAATTTAGGCTAAACCAAGACAGAAGAAAAAATTGCGAATGTCGAACCAAAACATATTCAAAACGACTATTAGAATCAGTTTCAACTTCAATTTCCTAAGAAGCTTTGCAGCAATAATAAAAAAAAGTAGAGATGCAAATAAATCATAAAAGAAAACTGACAATGTATCTTGAGTTTTTTCACCAATCTTCATTTATTGAAAAACACTTTCATCTGGTTAAAGAAAAGACATGTAGTTTTCAAACAACAATGAAATTTATCATACATGTGAATTTGATGATGAAGGATAAAAATGGAAGAATTATTTTTAAATCTTTTAATATCAAGATGACTGAACCTATAAAGTAGGTTTTAAATAAATAAATAAGGTTAGTGAAGTAATAAAGTTGAACTTGAAAGTTTTGTCAAAATTCACAAGTTTGGTTACAAGAGTAGGGAAGAATTAGCATACAAAATATCTGTTTACAATGAGATATAAATGGACACACTACAGTGACATTTTTAATAGGATGAATAATGGCTAAAATATAAAAGAAATACTTGTATGAAAAAAATACATAGGGGAGGACTGGAAGTGTTGGATGGAAACTATATTATCAAAAATTGAAAACAAAATGTTGAAATATGAAGACATTAATGAAAAATATGTGTACTGTAGGCTGGACGTTAGGTGATAATCAAAACCATATGATAATGACTAAAATGGTAAGAGACAAAGGAAAAATTCATGAGAACATAATATTCTCCCATATGACTACCAACTTGGAAAAACCACTATGCAGTATAAAAATTAAATAATGTTGACGAAAGAATAATTATAAGATGAAAATGATATCAATTTAATTGAGTTAACTATTTATTAAGAAATAATTCATTTATTTAGTTTCCTTACACATGCTTAGTGAACAGGAAGGATTCCAGAGGGAGGCAAACATGTTTTTATAACTCTGGTAAGTGTCTCTACTTCCAAGGAGCATTTCACCTCATAAAAGCAACAATTCTCCTGAAGTATAAAGTCTCCATGTATATAATATTATTATTAACCACATAAGCAGTTACACCTTATATTTGGTTTTCACCTCAGAACACATAAAATTAATATGAAGGACAAAAATAATAAATACTATATAAATAAAAGTCTTTGTTAGGTTAAACACACATTAATATTTGTGCCTTCTCTATTACTCAAAATATATCAAATATTTAATGCTCAAAATAAATCTATTTATAATTAGAGTGGATTTTAAAAAAATATCATTTAATGGAATAAATCTAATAAATTATTCATTATTAACTGTAATTTCTCTTGATTTTTATAAGGTTTTGTTTTGTGTTCTTTTCTTTAACAAAACAATTAAAAAACAATTGTTTATAAATAAGTCATTTATCAATTATAATACAGTTCTGTTTGTTATACTTACTGCAAAAGAGGACAGACATTAGAGTCAGGTATAGTAAACAGGAATTGATAAGTTGTTTATAAAATACACTTTTCAATTTCCTTTTTACCTATTTTCAATGCTTTTTTACAATTACTTAAAATGTAGCATCTTTGTCTTAATAAACAACATTGTTCTTTATATTTAAAGTATAACATCATTGTTATAATAAAATATAACATAAAGATTTACAAAAATCATAAACTGCAGACAAGAGTTTTTCTAAAAAAAAATTTCCCCAGCTATGGCACTATTTAATATTAAATAACAGTATTTTTGGAAATGTTTACTAATTTTTGTTAAATATTGACAAATTTTTTTTTAGAATTACAAGGATACTGGACATAGTATTTTTCTTAACACGTTTCTAGTATTTTTATTAGTTAACTAATTTCACAAAATAGTTTTTTATTTACATTAACGTTCTTTTTATTTAAACTTATTTTACAATATTTGACAAAATCTTTAAAAATATGTCTGCAGTAAAATGCATTTAAATAATAATTATATAACATACATTTATACATTTACTTTTTATTTTAAAAATATCACACATTGCTTGCTAAGCCTTGGCTTGTCTTAGCACCATGGAATGCACATTAGTGTCTGCGAGATCTGCCGTGTTGGCACAACTGGCACGAAGACATAACATATCTATTTACAGTATATCTAATTCCCACCTGTAACTGTTACTATCTATGATTCCTATTTGTAGAAAAATATACTATTTTATATTAAAAGTACTTTATGCTTATCTTAAAAGCGTTATATAGTCAAAGTTGTACCCATATTATTTACAAAACCTATTAAAGTCAATAGATATTAATCTTTCAATAGTTTGTACAAGCAGTTTGCTGTAATAACAAGGTTTAAATAAAAATTTAACCATACCACTAAGGACATCTAGAAATGATTCCTTCATAATGTAAACACATCTTAAATATTTTTTATTCTAAGTGTAACCTAAGAAATTTTAATACTTTAGAGTAAAGATATTACAACCAAATGAAAAAAGTTACTTATAATAATTTTGAATTCACTGAATAAATCATTGTGTTTAGCCCGAGTAATGGGTTAGCTTCGTCAATGAAACAACTGTTTTAATACTGGTCAGCAAATAAGTTAATAGTTTTTACTAAGTTACTAAAATAATTACTTATGACAAATAAAAAAAAGTTATGTTTATTCACTGCTAGATGTTTTTACATTACACAGAAGTCATCTTTAGACAGTTGACATTAAAACAAGCAAACTATTTTATTTTAGCATAGTATATTAAATTACAGTAATTTGAATTACACATCAAAATTTTAAAATAATAAAAAAATAATGCCTCTATAAATTCTATTGAGGAATAACATAATTCTGCTAAGTTAAAACAATCGGTGTGGACATAGATTTTAATTGAAAATTTTTGACACAATACTAGTTCTATAATAATACTAATTGTGATATATTTACGTAAAACTCACTCTATATGCTTATAGACAAGAGGTTTTCTAGAGCAACATGTAGCTGTAAATAAAGGTTACAGCTATCTAGGAAGTTTATTGATGTTTTTATAACTTACTAAAAATAATAATATGTTTGTTATACACATTTAAATTATTTTGTATTTTATGCAAGTATTAAGATTCAATTATTTACGGTTTATGTATAAATATTTGTTACAGAGTTTTCAACTCTCAGAGTCAGATATTTTGTAGACACAGTAATTTTATCTATTAAAAAAGTTACCATTAGTATTTTCTTATGATGGTTATGACAATTGCAACTTTTTTCATATTATGAAAATAAGGTTGTTTGCAGTCATGTAACGATTATTATAATGGAAATCTGTTTGATATGTTTCTTTAGTCTTATTATTTTTATCATAAGGTTGTTACCCAAATACATATTCTGAACAATCATGGTGCTAAAAGAGTTATAGCAGCTACATTTTTTACCCTTATTAAAATAATAAACAATAATGTTAGAAAAATTAACTAATACAGTTTTGTTTAAATACATTTCTCCTGCATAATTTCGACATGTGGTTCATGTATAATGTTACAGAGAAAATCAATAACATTTTTTCAACGCAATATAAATATAAAGCATCAATTATCTAAGTCAAAACTGATATTCGCAAACCAATTTTCTTTACGGCTATTGGACAAACATTGGCCACTGCTTGTAGTGACCACACAATTGCCTAAGCCCATCTAGTTTTTTTACTTTTATGGAAAGGACATTAGGTTATTCAGATTTAAATCTATTTCTAAAAATAGGTAGAGTTATTTTTAATAATTGCCCTTAGTTTTGATGTTTTAAATATGACTGTCTTGATTACGTAAGGTGGTTTTAGAAACAAAATTACAATTCTCATACTAACACTGTTAGCACATCCACAGAACGTTCACTATGAGTTGGTAACGTCCTTTGTACTGGTGGGACCACTTTAGACTGAAGATTTATTCGTTTACACATAAAGTCTTTATTAGAGTTACCAGTTTCACTAGTTGTGTTCTTTTTCACATCTGCATTCTGTGTTTTTACAAGTAAAACTTGGCTTGAGTTAGTTGTGAATATTTCACCAGTTGCAGTTTTTCCTTCACCTTCACAAATCATTTCTAACATCTCTGCACTAGATGCTGATGACAGAGGCCTCACCACACTAACTCTGGGTGCTAAGTCACCTAAACTTCCACCAAGACTTCCTGCTTGAGATGCAGATTCTTCTTTTAATGGATTGGCGTATCTCCTGAGATTTTCTTCATTCTGTAAGTTATTAGACTTTTCATCTTCGTGATGTCTATGACAGTTTTCGATACCCGATGAATTAAGCCCAGTGCTTCTGTGTGTTCTGTGCCAGTATAACATGGCTGCCATTACACACATACTGGCCATAACTAAGATTAGACAGAATATCCCTATCCAGTAACCATTGCCTGTAAAAGCAAACAAGGAATAGTTAAAATGTTCAAATTTAAATTATGAGTTAATAGGGAAGGATGATTTTAAAATGAGACCTAGGTAAAATATAAATACTATGTTTTATATACAGTACTCAAAGATATGAATATTGTATAATTAAAGACAAATTGTACACATTGAAATTTTTACTACTACAGGGTGGCACACATTAAAGTAAAAAAAAAGAAGCTTACCACTGACGATAGTGCAATATAGGGGGACGGTATCTTTTATTTCATTGTGAAAATAAAACATTGCATTCATACAAGAAAATCTTTGTTTATGTTTTACAGATGCTCATATTCAACACATAATAACTGTATTATGAAATACAAGAGTCATCAAGGCCGAAGCGAATACATTTGTATATCTTTTGTATGACTTTTGCTTATCTGATGATAACAGTCAGATCTTGGATTTACTAGAACCATTAAAACGTAAGAGCATACTTCGTGTGAAATTGAGGATTTCAGAAAAAAAGAGTTTGGTAAAAGGGCGAAACACAAACATAGAGAGTTTGCAACGAAAATGAGATCATTAAAAAAGTCGCAGGTAGTCTTTGGAATATGATGTATTCATCACACAGGATTGGGTTTATTTATGGGTTTTAACTAATATCGCAACTAAATTACAAACATTCAGTTGCATTAGTAGGGTTGTAGATAGAATAACATTACAATTTTTTGTTTTTACTGTTTGGATCCTAAGTTTTGTTATAGATGTTTTTAATAATTTAAATCTAAAAGATTAGCAATTTATTTGTGAAGCCAGTGATACAACAGTCAGTTGTCAAGTGGAAGGACAGCCCCATGTACTCAACATTCTATTGATGGTCTTTTAATCTTAAGGTTGTAACCAAACCTCATCTTCAATCAGTCAAAAAAAAAAAAATTCTCTAGCAAAGATGAACATTTTTTAAAATTAAAAAATAGAGAACAGCTTTTATAAATAAAAAGTATTTTTTATCTAAAATTGTTAATTTTAAGACTACAAACCATCAAAAACGTTATCTTTTTACTAAAATTACAAAACTAATCTCTTAGTATCAATGGTTTCTGGAATACAAATGAACCAATTGTATAAAAATCAAACAACTCATACCTTGTTTCTGAGGGCTCAGAAGGGCAGTTTCCACCTTTACTTCCATGACTGATGTTAGTGCTGATATACTGTTTGTTTGTTTTAGACTGATCAGTTCCCCTAAAACCCGAACTCCTTCTTTTACAGCTTGGCTATTTCCACTACTTTCAGACTGGAAAAATAAGTAATCAATCAATTTTTAAGAAAAATATGATGCCATGGAAAAACAAACTTTACGGTATTTTGAAACAAAAGTTGGGTAATTTTTAATGAGTTAATCAAAGATCAACATAAAACTGACTCTATGAAAATTGAATTCTAAAAAGTATATTATTTTATTATAGACTTAATACTTGATACTTTATAGATTAATAAGATTATGTATAATATAACAAGAATTATTTAATATCAAAAGCACGAAATATTAAAAACCAATTTTTATAAAAACTACTAACCACAGTGACTTCAAGGGTGTCGTTTCCTCCAGTTTTTAAGTCACAAAGAAGAACTAATGTGTCGTAAGCTCCATTATTTGCTTGATGAGCAGAAACAAGACTTCTGAGTTCCATACAAAGACTCTCAGTGCTAATACCGATTGCCAGTTTTGTGCGATCCAATAAAAGGGTTAATCTTGCACACGTATCGCTCAGTACAGCTTGATTAGGCCAACACGATGGCGGTGTCGGTAAAGAGGGTGGCCCAACCAACTTACCACTCAACAATGCTCGACATTCTCCCCAGGGAGCACAACCTCCAGTCAGGCAAGATTCTCGAGGTGAAGGCACACATACCTGAAGGATAAAACATTATGATATTATTCTAACTGCCACACAAATACAGTAAAATCTCTTAACTAAAATGGTATTGTTGAGTCGTGATAAAAACATATTAAAAAAGTTAAATTGTGTTATTTCATTGATAGCAATAACACTTTCAGGATAACAGCAACATGAAACATTTACTAATAAAAATAATAAGTTTTTAATAAAAAAAAAACTGGATTAAATTTCAGGCTATTAGTGTTTGTATCAAGTTTTCTAGCTAACTAATTTAATTTGTATATTTTAATAAAGGCTAATGATATCTTTTTGAGTTCTATATTTATAAGTCAATAAACAATGAAAAGGTTAATAAATAATAGAAACCATTATTACTTATGTAACGTTGTTTTGTATTACCACCTAAATAATCTAATTCGATATGACAATTCTAATTGTCGCCACAAGAGACCAACTGTTGACCGGTAGTGAAACAGCTGTGCAGGCAAAGTTTGATATTTCCGGTGTAGTTTTAAAACAAAATATGAGTCGTTGAGAGAGACTAAATCTAGCAAGTCGAGAGAGAACACGTCTTCCTGGGAACCAACGAACTGCATCCGGCCAAATGCTAGCTTCCCGAGGGAACCAATGAGAGGTAACACTAAAGTCTTTGTATCGACTCATAACATGTAAACGATTTATTTAATGTTCCTTTTTATATTTGTTGTTAATTCATATATTTATTCGAGTGCACTGTTCATGGGCCATGAAGGATTTAATGTCTGTTAATTGTACTCAATGCTATTTTTGAATTAATATCAATGATTTCCTGTTTTATGAAATCCTTCGACGGCAGTGACGTTAAACTTCTGAAAGCAAGAAATGTAAAACTTATTTCGTTTCATTACATTTCTGTTATAGTCTATTAGTTCTGAGATTTTTTATATTGGATGGGAGAATGCAAAATTATTATTTCATGTCTTTATGATATATAATGATAAAAGAAAAAATAAACTTAAACTCATGATATTTTGATTAGAGGTTTGATTTGACTTTAAAAAACTGAATATATATCTATAAAATAGGGAGAATGGAATCTTTAAAAATTGTGGTTTTTGTTTAGTACATAATAGAAATATAATTTAGCAAAAATCACAATTGCAGCTTTCCAGATCCGTTCAAATAAAAGAGTTTGAGAAAATATAATGGTTATTAATTGCAGATAGTTTTACATTTTGAAAGTAAACCATTTAAATTACAAATCTAGTATAAATAAAGCTATTTCTGCTCTAAGAGAACTTTTTTCCAACCTGATTATCTCCGCAATTCGAGCCTGTCAAGCCCAAACAGTTTCCTAAACCGCACCACACTCTTGTACAGCGCACCTCACCATTAACACAGGAACAAGTGTTGCATACATGAGGCCAGTTGGTGTTGTTAGCAAAATATTGTCCTTGCCACAGACAAACTCCTCTCAATACTGACACTGTGTCTACTGCAAAAGTTGAAAAATGGTGTCAACTATGTAAATATAAAGAATTAGTTTTAGATTGAAGTATTATCTGAGTGGAAAATAAATTATTTACGACAGACAAAATATCGAATGTATATTCTATATACATTTAATTCTAAATTGCAGCACAAATCATACAATATTTCTAGTAATGTAATTTTATTTGAGTAAATTTTTACTATGATGCAGAAAGAATATTTTTTAGGGGCAACTGCAAAAAAATGAATTACTAAAAATTTAAATCATGTATGCTCACCAATAAACCCTATAGTCTTCAAAAACGTATTTAAAATAGAAAAGCAGGCTTCTACAAACACATAAATTATAAATATAAATAAATATATTATAAATGTTATAATAATTGAGTGAACTAAAGTTATAAAGCAAGGTTAAAGTTGCCTGTTTTATGAATAGAAGCAGTGACAGTCCTTGATTACTTAATGGATTTTGCTACTTGATGCATCTATCGTTAGACAAAAAATATTATCTAAGTTATACTTTTTATAAATTTATGATTAAATACATTTTATTCAACTTCCCATATGTATACATTTTCAATTCTTGATATGGTAATAATTTGTGATCGAATTAGCTTAAAATAAACTTTAGCTTAAAATAAACTTTAGCTTAAATTAAATTAGAAATATTTTTAAAACAAAAATTGAGGAGGTATACAGTTTTAAAAACAAGGGAAAAAGTAGTGCTATCAATTCCAGAAAAATTAGAATTGGTAAAAGAAGTAGGAAATGGTGCCGTCATAAAATATTTAAGCTCAAAGTTTGCAATAGGACAACAAACTGTTCGTGATATTGTGAAACAGAAGTGTAAATTAATGGAGTTTGCCGCCACCTCTCATAGTTCCTCATCATTGAGGAAAAGAAAAACAATAAAATCCAGCACGTACTAGGACCTTGATTCGGCACTTGTATCGTGAGTGAGCCAAGTGAGAAGTGAGGGTACCCTAATTTCAGGGCCAATTGTTGCTGCAATAGCCAAAGAATTTTATGAGCAAGTTTGATGCATCGTCAGGATGGCTGACGTGGATTAAGCATACATGGTATACGAGAAATTGGACTCCAAGGAGAAAAATTAAGTGGTGACGAACAGGCAGCTGAAGAATTTAAAACTGAATTTGTACAGTTTCTCCAACAAGAAGAGATTTCATTTGAACACTTTTATAATGCAGACGAGTCGGGCCTTTTTGGAAATGTTTGCCGACACGAACACTAGCATTTCAAAATGAAAGGCAAGCTCCAGGCCAGGAAGAGAGTGAAGATGACGATATAGAAGATGAGGAGGCTAAGATCAGCCATGACACTGCGTTGAGGTCCGTCGATTGCCTTATTCAGTACGTAGAAGAGCAAGACGACTCTTCACTGTGCGGTAAAATGGTTCTCAAGAAACTTAGATCACACATTAAAGCTAAATCAATGCTCATAAAAAAATAGACGAAAGTGACAGATTTTTGTTAAAAAGTGAAAGTATTATGTGTAAAGGAAATTACATATGCACATACATACTTACTTTTGACATATACTTATGTACATATTGTAAACAGTTAGACATATAAATGTACATGTTGTAATCCGTCAAATACATTGATATTTTAAATTATTTTTCGTATTTATTTTGTCCTCTGAAGATTATTTGTGAATTGCATTAACCGGGTTCATTATTTGTGTAACTTATGGTATAATAATCGATTATTGATCGTTTTGCGTATTCTTTGTTCATAGCGGATTATTCGGGGAATTCGGTTCTGGCGTTGCCAGGTCACCCTATTCCACAGATAATCGGGAGTTTACTGTATAAATAACAAATAAACTTGCCAAATTTTTTAGTATAATTTTATTAAAAGAGCTGTGATTAGATCCATAAAACACATTTGAAAGTTTGTTCATTTTTCAAGGATTATTTTAAACAATAAAAATATATATTTTAATTTAAATTAGAAATTAATACCTTCTTGACATCTAGGTCCTTTACGAGCAGGTGGACAAATACAAGTATAGGAAGCAATGCCGTCTATACAAGTAGCACCCTGCCCACATGGATTTGTCGCACATTCGTTAACATTGATCCTACAGTCAGGTCCTGTAAACCCAGGTGCACATTCACAGAGGAACCAATTGATTCCATCAATACATTTACCCCCATTGTAACATGGAGGGGGGTTACAGTCGTTGATATCATGCTCACAGTGTTGTCCCTCAAAACCTTCTTTACAGACGCATGAATAGAACTCTCCCATATTAATACAAGTGGCTCCGTTCTGACATGGATTAGACTTGCATGCTTGTGTTTTAGCTGTAAATAAATATTGTATTATACATTTACTATTTTTGTGAAACTGCTGAAAGGAGCCTGATAAAATCATTTAAAAAAATCAATTTAAGATATCGATAAGAAACAAATTTTAAAACAATACCTATATCTTAATGTTTATTTTTTATTCATTTTTTTCATAACAATTAATATTGTAATCTATAATGAAATTCTAATTTTAAAAATTCTGTTTCTACTTTTTAAATCTTACAGGTTTCTTTTGAATTTGCATCAAGTTTAGTTTTGAAACAATGGTGTTTAATGTTTATTTGTTAAAACTATATGCAGTTTGATAATAATAATTCCTGAATGAAGGAAGATATAATAGAATTTTTACTCAAAACCAGCAGTTTAGCAAATTAGAAACTTTGTTACAAATTGTTTTTACTAATATGTTATGTAGGAATCACTTGTTTTGTTGAATCAAATGTGGTGCTTTAAGCATTTAGAATTTTAAAATGAGTTATTAAATATTCGTAGCAACTTTTGTGCTTTTCTCTCATAAAGTTCAATATTTTCCTAGCGATTTATTTCAGAAACAAATATAGTTTAAATTTGTGAATAAAAATTTCATAAAAATATTTCAATAGGGTAGTGTCTCAACTTGTTTTTTGTGGTTGGTATTGAATACAAGTATAAGAAGCAATGCAGTCTATTCAAGTAGCATATTGCCCACATGGATTTGTCGCACATCCGTTAACGTTGATCCTACAGTCAGGTCCTGTAAACCCAGGTGCACAATCACTGAGGAACCAGTTAATATGTTATATAGGAATCACCTGTTTTGTTGAATCAAATGTGGTTCTTTAAGCATTTAGAATTTTAAAATGAGTTGTTGAATACTCAAAGCAACTTTTGTGCCTTTCTCTCATAAAGTTCAATAATTCAGTTGCGACTTATTTCAGAAACAAACAGTTTAAATTTGTGAATAAAAATTTCATACAAATATTTCAACACGGTAATGTTTTTACTTGATTTTTGTGGTTGGTATTGAATAATAAATCTTGATAACATAACCTTGTTAGCTTAGTTATGGGCCAAGTTAACGAAGGCTACATTTCCCATCATGGCTGTCATCATTTATAGGGAAAGTATTAGTCTAAAAGTAGATAAATGTTATATCTAGTAGATAATTAGATTTTTGTTATAATTAGATTATTGTTATAATTAGATTTATTTTCAGGATGTACATTGAAATTAACTGTACCTATATGGCAAGTTGTACCCTCCCAGTCTGTTGGGCAACGGCACAGATATGAGTGGCCCAGATCCTGGCATGTGCCTCCATTTCGGCACGTCCCACGATCACAATGACTGTGCCTCAAACTACAAGTCTTTCCCTTCCATCCTCCATAACACTCACAGCTAAAGTCTGCATCTCCATCAATACAAGTGCCATTGTTTCGGCAAGGATTTGGTTCACACTCATTTTTGTCTGAAAATAAATTAAGAATCAGAATCTAGAATAGTACAAGTGAGTAATATTTAGAAATGTATTTACCTACTCTATTGGCACATAGATTGACTGGTTAAGAATTGAATAAAAGAAAGTTTGATATATTTGTTGACAATCGTATGTGCTGTAATGACCTATTTGGATTTTGGTTTTGTGAGGATATCTGTAGCTAATTCATTAGCATTAACTATACAATTATTCAAGTTATAAAAACGTATGCAATAAAAACTTTTCACGCTGAAAATAAAATTATGCCATTACATTTTTACCCGATGTAAATTGACAGCTTTCTTACATTAAAAAGATTGTTGCAAATGTATTCCCTACATACACTCAGGACCAACAACCTTTTTATAACTTTAGATTTTTAACAGAAGTATTTCTTTGACAAATAACTATACATAAGAAAAATAACTAGAACGTAAGAATAAAGACTAGTTTTATTGTTTAAGCCTGGTTTAAAAAGATTATAATTGGTTTTAAAATTGATTAACAATGGTTTAACATTATTTATTGTGAACTTGAGCTACTAATTATACACTTATAAAGATAACTTTAAATGTTTATAAGATATTATACACAAGTCAGTGACATTAGATTCCAAAAAACGCAAATATTCGAATATCAGATAAACCAAGAAAAACCATATATTATTTACCCAAAAATATAAATTTTAGTTTGTGACAGTTTTAAAATTTTGAAGAAAAAGTTTTAAAAAATTGTAGTAATACCAAATATATGGGATCTACTGTAATCATAATCTGCACAGCAATTTTATTTTCAATTTTATGTTGAAACATTTATAATTGAAGTTTTACAAAACCTTTTTAAAGTAAGTTACACATAAACACTTTACTAAATTGTTTGTTTTTACCGAGTATTATTTTTTGTTTAACAACTGATTGTTATAAAAGTCACCACAAAAGACCAAAATTGAACTTTATACTTACTAACTGTACAATCTTCACCCTCCCAACCTTCTCGACAGATACACTGGAAAGAGTTGACTTTATCAACGCATGTTCCTCCATTTTGGCAAGGGTCATTTTTACAGTCATTGATGTCTACAACAAACAAAATATTTTCTTATTAGGATGTAAAATACTCTTTTTAATTATGCAATTGTTTTTCCAATATGTAATATTAAAAATGTTTTAAAAAAATAATATTAAAAATTTTAATGTTTTTGAAGCAGTGCACGGACAATTTGATTCCATGCTGCAAGTTAAATAAAACAACCACTTCTCTCCTACATTTCCTCATTATTTGATATGACAATCTTGTGTTTGTTTTTATTTTATATATTTTTGATAATTTATCTATTTTTAAACTAATCAGCCTTACTAAAAAAAATGTAGGAACTTTTATTTGAAGGAATAAAATAACAATTTGTTGAATATATCATTAAAGTAAATTTATGAAAAATAATCGTCAAAATACAACTTTCGATTCCATTAAATTAACGAACTTTTTATTAATTCACTCAGGTTCAAATACATATTTTTTTAAAATTTGTAGTGGAAGACACTAGATGTTAATATAGTTTTTTTCAAATATGAATTCATTAATTTAGTTTAATTAATAAATTTTAATAATCATTTTGCTTCCTATTTAATATTGTGATTCTGGTAATTGTATGTACTTATTTATATTAATTGTAATTATTTAGTAAAAAGTAATTAAAATTATTTTTTTTTGTTGACCTAAGTAGTAATTGATTTTTTTTAAAAAATATTTCTTCTTGTCTATGAATCGTTTAAAATATGTCTCAATTTATCCTCAATGTACAATGATATTATGTAGTCAAATAGTGTATCAGGTAGATTTTTAAGGCATATATTTCAGATTTTTGTGGAAAAATCAGGTAAGAAGTCTGAAATAAATTTTAGCCTATTTTAAATTTCATCATGGAAATAAATTTAATCACGGAATTCCTTTATAATTCTTATTTAGCCTTCTGAATCACTTAACCCATCCTCTTTCTTGCTAAATAGCCTCTCCAGACTTTAACCAACTCTGATCTTTTAAAAACTTTAGCAATGTTTTTAGGTAAAATAATTAATATAATTTGTTTTCAGAATACATTCACTAAGTTTTTTTCGTTTATCTGAAAGGTATCGGTATAAATACAGATAAGACTAATGATACTAACTGATTTCTTCAAGTAACACTCTTGTTAAGGCATATTAGAATGATTGCAATATTCAGATTTAACACTTAAATATGACTCCAGCTGGTTTGAAACTTGAGCTAAATTAAATATCAAATTGTCATTTAAAGAAATCAGCTAATTGAAACAATTTTAAAAATTTGTTAATAGCAATCCTAAATTTTAAAAAAGTTTTAAATTGTGATAAACATATCTACAAAGTACTTTTGTTGTTTATGAAGAGTTCAAGTTTAGATTTTGTCTGTACTTATGATCAAATATTATCCTTTCCTGATTTAAAAAATAGTCAGGAAAACTATCTTAAAATAACAATAAAAACATTGTAAGTTGTCTAAGTAATTGGATAAAAAACATTACATATGAACTAAAATTATTTTGCTTTATTATAATAAATGACATACTTTTTAAATAATTTATTTCATTTGAAGAAAACCAAATTTTTTAAACCATGAAAAGAGTCACTGTTAAGGTTATATAATACAGAAGGTAATAATAAAGAATTAAATGATATTTTCAATTTTTGATTAAGAGATATTCATACAATAATTTATAATTCTGTTGAGCTAATGGGTTATTATTTCTTTGAGTGGTTTAAAGTTAATTTGTAGATGAAATGTAAATTACAAAATAATAAACTAATTATAGAAAATTTAATTTTTTAGTTCAAAGAAAAATAATAATTACTTTCATGACAGTATTTGCCAGTGTATCCTGGATCACAAGAACATCGAAAACCACCGCCTGGTTGATTGAAACACCGGCCATGTTCACCACACACTCCAGAAGGAATAAGTACCACAGATGTATTAGAAGGTGCTTGAACAGTGCAGCTATCAATAACTATAAAAAAAGAAAACCTAGATTAATAAGAAGTATATTATTTAGTGAATAGATTATTTATTATATGTTTATATATATGTATATATATATATATATATATATATATATATATATATATTTATATTATTAAAAAAGTTATTTTTAATGTTATTTATATTGAATTTTTAATATAAAACTACTATGAAGCTAAATTATATAATTAGAATTGTAATATTTCCATAATTAGAAAACAATATAGTGATGTAAAATAATTTATGGCTGCAGCATAACTATAACAATCCTATATATATATATATATATATATATATATATATATATATATATATATATATATATATAATTTACACAATGACACAAATGAATAATTAATTTTAAAATTACTAAGTTTATAACGAGTACTTAATTAAAAATGTGGTTAAGTACATGTCTTAATGTCAAATAATCTTGTTGAGAAATTCTAATTGATATAAGGAGCATAATTGAGTCTTAAACATCATGAATCTTCAAAAATATCTGAACTCAAACAAATATTTTCTAAAGCAATAAAATTTTAAATGAATTTTACTGTAACATTAAAATTAAAGATGGATAAACTATAGTAACATATTTAATGGCTGTGAGTTGATAAATAAATAGATGTTCCAAAATTATGTCCTTATTTATCACCAAAACTAAATGTTAACATAGGAAATGTTTTACTAATTTTCATCTATGTTAATTTATAAAATATTAAGCTAGTGGGAGTTTGCCTATATTGAAGTTTCAATAAGAAATTAATTGAAAGGGTAAAAATCAACTTATTTGTCCTTTATTTTTAGATTTATCATTTCTATCTACATTTTTTTTTAATGTTTTAAATAATTTTATTTATATATTTTTTAAAATATAAGGTTAAACCTGTATTTGTATGTGGTTTAATTACGAATTTAATTTAATCAAAAGTAAGCCTATAATATAGTAAGACATTAGTACACAAATAATGTCAATAATGTGTTTTTTTGAACCCGTGATCTAGATATTTTTAGCAGCAGTTTAACAGCTAATTTTAGAAAAGGACTAAAACGAAATTTTTTTACAAATTATAATTGAGATATAACTATTATTTATAGAACATCACAGAAATAAAAATTATTTTGTGAGATATTTTGTAATCTGATACAATCTTTCTATCTTCTTCGGATATCCTCAAGAACTGAAGAGTTGTAGCTTATGTAAGGCTTAGCAAACGTAGCATTTTAATAAATATTTCATAAACATCTCAAATTGAATTTTAATTCCATGTTCTATTTTATAACCATTACCTAATCTTCTTGTTAAATAAATCTATCTTGCCACCTATAAGAATACTGAAACATTTTACTTAATACAGAAATAAATGTCTCCCGACCACAATATTTGAAATATATTCTGCCTTATTAAGCACAATAATGGACTAATAGGCTAGCCAAAATTAATGATTTTCTATCATTAAATCAGTTCAAAAGTAAATAAAAATATTTCTAACAAATTAAGTTATTTTTTATTTCATTTATCAACATAAAAAACTAGTGTAAATTGGAGAGTTAAAAGAGTTTAATCTATTATTAAAAACATTAACCTTTAATATGCAATGTTCAACACTATAAAGTGAATTTACAAATAAACAATATTTACAATAGCCTACGTGTAACATCCATAAAAAATGTCTTTTTATCTCAAAATATATTTGTATGATAATGTTACAACTAGTTTTGTAATTTGTAAGTGAATTCCATTTCCAGTTTTATAATGAAATATCCATAACCTGTTTGCATCGAGCAAGAGGTTTTTTATGACTCAAACCAAAGGTCAGAGTGAGTAAAAAATTATTTCATCATTGATGCCATAAAAAGTGAACTGATTAGTGCACAATATTTTCCTTCCTTTTTTAAACAAAGTCTATAAAGTTACAATAATAAATTGTAAGGAGTAGCAACTGTCAAGGGAGCATGACTCGACTTCTAATTTAAGGTCTCATAAAGCTTTCATGGAGTTTTTATGAATATTGTTGCCGGCCGTCGCACAGCCCAGCATGGAGCTTTAGTAACAAGTGCACCTCCACCTTGCATCATTAACTACAAATACTGAAATATCACATGCAAACATTAAAATGTCATGACTACAAAAAATCCAATGTTTTAAAAGACCAAGTGCATGCTACGAGCTACATCATGCAACACACCACACAACATCACGACTTGATGAACTTACGCGAACATCAAAGTCAAGGTTAATCAAGTCTTCACCAACACATCCTGGAGTGAAATGTTAGTAAATTCAGAAACACAATGCTGAAAATATTAGTAAAAAAATGTGACAGAATGTTAGTATAGATTTATGTTTATGAAATATTCCTTAATTTTCTTATATTATTTTAATTAATATTTTCTGAGTTATAATTTTAAAAAAATAACATAAAGCAAAGATTCTTTTCTCTGTTATAGGTTTACCTAATTTTTTTTAATGATTAAAAATATAGTTTTTTTAAAATGATTTCTAGGACAATTCTGTCTCATTAAAGTATTATATTCTGAAAAGTTGTTGGACTTTCTACAAATAAATTTAGGTTGCAACAATATAGATGGCAGAGACCTCTGAATCATCCAATTAAACAATCAAACCATGGCTGCATCTGAATAATAAACAGAAATCTCTGGCACTTAAATATAAATAACAGTAAAGAGTAATATAGGTTTCCTTACTTACTGTCTATGAAAGTGACAGGGGGTTTGAGAAGTTGTATTACACTCACTATAGTCCAACTAAATGTAATTGATATTTATAATTCTTTGTGCCTTTCTAACTAATGTTAAATGTGAACTAGAAAGCATAAATACGGAAAATTATTTAAATTATTTTAGTTTTAATGCATTTTTATCATGTATAGTTATATTTTACTTTCTTTATTAGTATATATTTATAATTAATTATTAAATATCACATATTTTTTCTTTACTAGAATGTCTTAAAATATCTAGTAATATGGGTAATAAGGCAAAATATTTCAATGTAACTATTATTTATAGGAAAGGACTGTAAAATAGATATGACTAAGGTTAGGTTTATCTAAACCTTCTGTACACAATATATAAAGGAATTAGGACTCATTAGTTCAGGGTTGTGGTATCAAATTTACCACTTAACCAGGGCCTTAATGAAAATATTGAATACACGATTTACTATTTATTGTGAATTAATTGAAATTATTTAATACATACATATATATATATATATATATATATATATATATATATATATATATATATATATATATATTATATATATATCGAGAGAGAGAGAGAGAGAGAGAGAGAGAGCTAGAGAGAGTCACTTCTATCTATCAACAACTAGAGAGAGGTGATTAAGTTGAGTGAAAAAAAATATTACAAATCAAACAAAGAGCCTTTTATGAGTTTATGAAAAATTACATTGACTTTCATTCGGTTAGAATGAAAATCTGTTACAGACTGATATTTTTACACATGGCATTTTTAATAACAAATTAATGTCCAGAATTATTTTTAAAAAAATCTAAATGAACAAGTGAAGGTAATATCAAAGAAGCCTTGCATCAAAGAAATATTTCATTGTATATCTAAAAAAAAAACATCAAGCTTGATGTTATGATGATGATTTGGAGAAATACAATTGGAAGCATCACATGTTTTTGCTTAGAAAGGAATGAAAGTTGTAACCCTAAAAAAACCCAACTATGAAAAAAGTAGGTGAAGAGTGAAAATTGTTAAAAAAAAAGTTGAATTGAATTTTCACAATTGTGAAAATTGAATGGAAAGAAAGGTTCCAGGCAGAAAACTTATATTAATAAAGATTAAAATAAACGGATTATTTATTTGTTAAGACAGACTTGAAAACAATCTTTGCCAGAATAGTACAATCTTAATGCCTGAACAGTAAGATTTTTATGGTATTTACTGATTTCATATTAATGAATTGAAATATATTATCAATATATTAAATTAATTATATATATATATATATATATATATATATATATATATATATATATATATATATATAGAGAGAGAGAGAGAGAGAGAGAGAGAGAGAGAGAGATTTTTTGGACTAGGAGACTGACAGACTTACCTTGGTAAGAGTCCACTCTGTAGTCTTGAAATAGAAACACATAAAAGCACTTAAACAATGATATATTTCAACCACACAGTGGTCTTTGTCAATCGAAGAGAAAACACAAAAAGAAATATGAGAGAATGAAATAAAATAATGAATCCACTGTGTGGTTGAAATATATCATTGTTTAAGTGCTTTTATGTGTTTCTATTTCAAGACTACAGAGTGGACTCTTACCAAGGTAAGTCTGTCAGTCTCCTAGTCCAAAAAATCTAAATAATCTTTACCAACCAAAACTAACCTAATATATATATATATATATATATATATATATATATATATATATATATATATATATATATATATATATATAGTGAGTTCTGTACTAACTGCAATTTTTTCCAAGTGAAATGCCTGACTTGATAACAGTTCGTCTAATCTATTTTTACTTTTCAGTACTTTTTGTTGAAAATAAGAGATTTGTTTAGAATGTATTACTAGTATATTCAATGTGTGTTATATTGTTATTTATAACAAATTATAAACATTTATTTAAATGTTTAAATTGAACTAATATTTCATAATTCTTAGTCTTCATTGTTTTTAATTTGTGAAAAATATTTAGTACATAAGAAATTAGTTTTCAAATAAAATTATAATTAATTACGTTACATAAATTACAGTACATTCTAATATCCTTACTTTAACCTATCCATTAGGTTTTGTGCAAAGATCATTATGAAAATAATCATGTGTACAACCAATTAATATTTTTTTTTATAGACTGAAAACATTCATCATAATAATATATAAGCCTGAAATATTTTGTTTTTGCCAAAAGATTGTTTAGTTTAATATTCAACAGCTATGAGGGGGTGGAGGAAAACCAGTACAGTCCCGGGTGAATAAATTGTATAATAAGGTTTTTAACAGGTATTTAATAATTTCAAGGTACTATTTTATGTAGAGTGGCTGTTGGTTCCATCGGCATCCCAGCGGGAGGCTTCTGGGCCCCCTGGTGTGTCAAACGTCTTCAGACAAATAGAGCAAGCCACCTCACAGAATTCCAATAACCAAGCACATCGGGTGATAAGATTTGAATATATTATGACTCATAGATAGAAAGTTTTAATTGTATATCCGATAGGTTTATTTAGTTCCAATAAAGCATTGTACCTTCACAGGGTGGATTCAAACATTGGTTCCGAGGGGTGCTGCAGTTCTTCCCTTGCCAATCCGAAGGGCAGTGGCAATAGTAGTCGGCAGGAGTGTTTTGCGTGTTGAAGCACGGCGCGTTGTTTTCACAAGGGTTAGGATTGCAGTGATCATGATCAACCTGAAAATTCAAAAAGTATTTAATAAAATAATCATTATGCATTTAAATAAAAATAAATTGAAATATTGCAATATTGATTTATTTTTAATATAATTACCTCACACATTTCTCCTGCAAATCCGACAGGACAAATACACCGGAAGCTATCGACCTGGTCCACGCACTCCCCGCCATTCATGCAAGGATTGCTGGCACAGTCGTTGATGTCAGTATGACAGTCTCGCCCTGTAGAAATGTTTTTAATTAAAGAAGGTATTTTTGTTAGTAGAATAATTTACAAATATTTTTGATGTACTTACCGGTATAGCCAGGTTGACAAGCACAATGGTAATCGTACACAAGGTCTATACAAGTTGCACCATGTTGGCACTGTCCTACACAATCATTGATATTTATATCACAGTTCTTGCCTGTCCATCCTTTTTGGCACTTACATCGGTAGTCCCCGATAATGTTTTGACAGGAGTAAGCATTGATGCACGGATTAGATTCACATTCATCTACATCTGTTTTAGTCAAACAAAATATTCTATAAATGCATGTATATAATGATTACATAACATTATTATTCTAGGCTTCAAATATTAGATGTGCTGCAAATAATCAGCAAATGAAATGAAATTATTCTTGCTTTTGTTTAACAATTTATAATTTTGTTATGAAAAGAAGATATAGCTATGTGACCCTTCCTGAAACAAATAGCTTAAGAATTATTTGAAATGAACCAAAAGGATCACTCAAAGAAAATAGAGTTTAATGCTGAGGTGTGAGGCTGAATGGATCGTATTCCTAACAAAAGCAAATGCCAAGAAAGAAATAAAGTTAAAAAATGTGTGTATAAAGCTTTAATGAATAATAATAATATTGCTATAGTAAGAGTAATAAATTAAAACTTTAACTTTGGATAAAAATGAAGTTAGCATATACAATTGTTTTAATTGAGATTGTTTTAAAATCACTGTGTAGTCCGTTCATATATTTATACATTGGAGTGATTATTTATCTTTACAAAAACAAACTGTTTATATTATATATTTTTTTAATTATATTTTCATGTTATTTCATAGTTAAAAAATATATAATTAGACCCGAATGTCTATTGTTTAAGAAGAATTTGAGACAGTAAATGAAATGACCTATATTTAGTTTTAATATTGCTCATCACACAACTATATATAAATTCAAATATTCAAAAAATTATATAAATTTTAAAAAATAATTTTCACTGACCAAATTCGAAAATGATGACGAAAAGACAAATTAGTTGTACAGTTTGTAATAAAAGTTATATAGAGCAAACAAAATGACTTTTCAAGTACTCGACGTAACGGACAAAAATTTCTCTAAAAAATGGTAGAAAGCATGTATTGTTTTGTGTAACCATATTACCGATAGCAAAAACCATCAACATGATTGGCCCAATGTTAAAACTTTGCGTAAGAGACATAGCAACAGTAAAAAAGTTATAAGCAAAAGAATAAATAGACTACGACTTATAATTATAAAAACTTTAATATCAGACGCATTTCAATGACATTTTGTCATCATCTTCAGTGATGCTACACAATTAAAACTTAATTTACAAAAACTTATCTTAGCCTATAATATTTTCAGGTTATATTATATAATATAATATATAATATTTCAGTTATATATATCCAATATAAATTATTGAAAATATTATAGGTTATGTTCAGTTTATTTAAATTGTTTCAATTGCGTAGCATCCCTGAAGATGATGGCACAATGTCATTGAAATACGTCTGATATTAAATTTTTTATAATTGTGTCGTAGTCCATTCCTTTGTTTATAACCTTCACTCACAAGCCAGCTTGAATATTGTTTTTAAAAAGTTATAGTTTAAATAATTCTTAAAAAAGGGCGAAATTCCATTATCAAAATGACGTTTAAAATATTTTCAAATTCCCTATGAATTTAGTACACATAAAATTTAAAAGTTCCTTTTTGTTATACTTTAAGTTACATGTTTCAGCATTGTTAGATTCCTTCTTCATTCATTGATTCTGTTAAGAGTTGCATAAAAATATTTTAATACAGCTAATATTTTCAGTATTTTTTTTGTTATTTCTATTGTTATTTATTTGTTCAATATTTTAATTTATATATTGTGTTACATATAGTATTATAAATAAATGTTTTAGCTACTGAAGAGGATTCCAATCGGGAATTGAATAGACAAATGGTAGGCCTATTATAGCTATTTATAGGATGTTAAATGTTTTGTCTGTATTTGGTCTTATTAATCAAATTAATAGTTATTGTGTTTTATTTCTAACCACTTTTTTATACAATAATAGCAATCTTACTACTATACACTAATCACATCTTTGAAGTTAATAGCGAAATAAAACTTCTCTCCAATACACGGCTATTAAAACATAATAAATGACTCCAATCTACACTAGTTGTTATATAAGCAAATTAGTTAGTTTTATATTACATGCATTACCTATGTTCATTTGATGTTTACATTTAATTATATAATATTAAAGATGTAATAGCGTGTAATATAGATGTATTGGTTTCATTAACTTCAATTATTTATAGGTCTTTACAATAGGTTTTATTACGCTATAAATAAATAATTAAAATTAATTTTATCTGTAATTAATTATAGGAATAAAAACATATATTATTAAAATCCAAATTATATTTTCAAAATTGTTCACAGAATTTAAAGAAGACTAATGGTTTTAGAAAAAAATAATTTAGAATGTGTTGTCTAGAAATTTAAGTTGGGTGTTACAATTATATTGTTTAATCGCCTTAATATGGCAAATAAAATTGTAAATGTTAAATTGAAAATTTTGTAGAACATTTTAAAGAATGTGACTACCATATTGTTTTTCTTGTGTTGTTTCCGGTAAATAAAACGTTAATTAACGCCGTTACTGTATATTGTATTAAATATAATAAATATATTTCCCCCTCCATTTCTACACTGTCTACAACCTAACTTTATAAAGAACAATGCATTAAGTTTCTGTAGTATTGTTTAAGGTTTTACGACTATGTCTTCTTACCAAACTGACAAGTTGTTCCTGTCCAATTTGCTGGACAAATGCAGTTGAAACCGTCGACTAGATCCTTGCAGGTTCCTCCATTCTGACAAGGAGCGGAGGCGCATTCGTCCACATCTGTAAATATACATGCTCTATCTACTTTAATCAATACAATGGTAGCATTACGAATTCAAACTAAAACCCTTTACTGAAAGAAAGCTTTATATGTTAAAAAATTTTGAAGTAAAAACGTTTTATTTATTGTAAATAGTAACAAAATGCGTTCTCAGCACAATTGGATGTACCAGAATAATTTGTTTTTAGAAATAACTATTTCTTTAATTGTTTAAATTTCTATATAAAAATATGTTTTTTAAAGTTAAAAATGTTTTTAATGAGTTATTAACCGTAAAGGCTTAGACTTATAGGAAAATGTGTAAAATATTTTGTTTAATTGTGTGTGTGTGTGTGTGTGTGTGTGTGTGTGTGTGTGTGTGTGTGTGTGTGTGTGTGTGTGTGTGAGAGAGAGAGAGAGAGTGTGTGTGTGTGTGTGTGTGTGTGTGTGTGTGTGTGTGTGTATGGAGGATTGTGTTTGTTTGACTCGGTTACTAAAAGAGACAACATATTGGTTCTTAGCCCTTCAATGATTTCTCAATACCTAATGACTTCCGGTGTTGCCAAAGAGTAACCCATCCCATCACATTAACGGACCATTTTAGGAAGGGGTTAGAAATTTTTCTACCTTCTTAATTTTATGAAATGATTACTTTAAATAGATGTTTCACTTTAAAAGGCTAAAATAAAGTGTTTGTTTAAGGGCGCTCGATTTGTTTAAGTTACAAATCTATTTCAAAACCTAAAACCATATGTTCATTGAATGCCCATCGCTACAAATTTTGCTGACCAAATTAGTAATATCTTCTATTTGTTACAAATTACCATTTGTAAGGCATTTACTAAGCCCAACAAAAAACGTTCAAGAACTTAAAATTTCATTCATTAATTTGAATTCATCAGAGTTATGTTTATTTGTATAATTTAAAGACGATAACATTTTTTTAGCGAAATAAATCTAAATTTACTGTAAGGAACTATTGAAGCAAAATATCTGTCTAATCTATATGAAGATTAGTAGGCCAACACATTACTCGGTTCAGTTTAAAATAATTTTTTAGAATTCATTGATTTTTTATCGGTAATAAACAGAAATTGGGGGATCAAGAAGAGACAGCTCTCCCAATAATGATATGGGTAAAGAGTATTATGTTAGAGAAAACAGTGAGATTTATGAAAAGTATAAGATAATATTTACTCACATATTATTTTACATGTAGCAATATCATTTTATATTGGGGTTTCGAGGGGTGAAAACACAGTCACGGATTTTGCCCCTAAAATATTTTACAAAAACTTACTATTGGTGATGACGTTAATTAACTTTTGTGCTAATTAGGATGTAATTAGAATCGATTAATACCACTCTAAATCAATATCCTTATTGATTGGTTTGTGCTCAATTCAACAGAAACAATTCTTTAGTTATTGTTATTTATCCTAACAAGTCTATAAGTATGCTTTAATTTATTTTTCAATAGTAAAAGAAATGAATTAAAGATCACACACTGTCACGTTGTGTATTTTCTTATATTTAGATTGAACACACAAGTTATTAAAAAAACCCATTAAACATTTGTAAAATGAAAAACCACAATTTAAGGTGACCGACTATGTACAGGTAGTTTGCAATGTAAATACTGTAAACCTATTTTTACTAAACACATTTCCCAAAATTTAACAGTACTATTGTCAAGAGTTAAACAAGATATTGCAACAAAGACACAAATATCTGATTAAAGCTTATTGTAAGCAAGGGACTGCAAGTCATCCCCATCATCCAGTGAATGCTGTCCATGACACATTGGAATTTTAAATTTGCTACACTCTGGCGAGGCACCCACATGTCATTCTGAGCCGGTGCACGGTGTTTGTGTAGAGCTCGGAGGTAAAAATGTTTCAGAGCTAAATGTGTTGCATCAAAAACAAGGCAGGCGTACGCCAAGGTTGCAATTAGTTTTATTTATATTCAGCTGTTAACATTAATTGTAAGAAAGATTTGTATTATAATTGTCAATTCGGACTATTATTACTTAAGTTTTTGAGGGCCGCCAGATCATTTTGGACCGCGTCTTTTTGGAAACTTTAACACTGGTAAGTTGTATTATATAAAACGAATACAGGCCTAAGTTTAACTTCGGAATAAGAAAACAACTATTATCTGTGAAAGTTTAGGCTTTGAAGACGATATCACTGTTATTGCCTCTGAAAATTACAAAAGCATTATAAATATGAGATATGATTAGGGTATCTTCTTGGACAGGGTGGAGTAGAGAAACGAGTTTCTGAAGCAGACTTATTTTCTATTGAGATTTATGGAAGGGTCTAACTCTTACACTTTCTTGTAAAGAGAATAAGGAAGGGTTGATGGAATTATATAGAACTAAGGAAAGACATATGCCTAATGATCCTGGTACAGGAAATAGGGGAAAATTGTGGTATCGCGTGGGAGAGGACCTATCTGGAACTGACCTACCATCAGCCTGGGTGAAGAGAGGTGTTACACAGGTCGTAAGATAAATAAGGAAGGTAGGGAGGTTTAAAGCATACCCTTTATATGCTCAGCCACTAAGACGAAGTTGCGCCCTCTACGTATGTGTTAAAATCAAAACAATATTTTATAGGAATTTTATCAGAATTGTGTTTTGCTTGGATAACCTAAAAATTTAAATTCCTGTGACATTACCTTGACCTCTGGAATGTCCAATATTAAAATTAGCATGTATTGATTAGGCAAAATGTATAATAGTTACATGGTAATAGTGATTTTATACGAACTGAAATAATGCAGGAAAATTACTTTAAATGGATGAGTTAAAACAAAGTCGGAAATATCGATCTGATTATTTCCTTGAAATTTCAACCGAAACTCAAAAACCTTGTTGGCAATAAGCGTTACAAAAACGTCGACAAAATTTGTCTCTGTTAAAAAAAATTCGGTGAATGGGGTCTCCATTAAAAGGCAATAGTAATGGTGGAGGTTATTTGCATGAACATAGGTGAACCCAAATGTCACATAATTGTTAAGGTTAACGAGAACTATAGTTGAATTATATTTAGAAAATCAATTTGAAAACCTGTGTCTGAGAGTGGCTCTGGTACGTCATTGCATCCAAAGCTAGTGTCAAAGTGCATTGAGAATATGCCAACTCTATCAAATACAGATTTAGGTCAAAGGTATGATGAGCCCAATGTCCGAGAGTCTTCGACTTTGGCTAGAAAGCTAGTCTAGTTGTAATTTTACAATATAAAAATATTCTGACCTTTACAACGATGAAATCTGCCAATTTAATCACCCAATTTGAAGCAACGTTCAATTAATAGCAAAAGATTAGGTGGCGCTTGCTGTCCCATGTCATAAGGCTAATTAATTTTCCCTTCACCGAAAATTAACTCACGGAGTTGGTACAACCCATATCCTACTGCAAAAAAAAATCGACACACGCACACACGCACAAACACGCACACACGCGCGCGCGCGCGCACACACACACACACACACACACACACACACACACACACACACACACGAGGCTTAACGAGAAGTCAATCGTTGAAGTGAAGACGGTTAACTCATGTATCCAACTTACTCAACTTGAAAAAAAAACATTTCTCACCGTAGAAGTCGCTCCAATAGGTGCAACTACTTTTATTATTTAAAGGGAGTATTACGAGTAAAAAATACTCGGCAATTTGAATATCAATTTTAGAAGAAACTAAAAATAGTAAAGGGTATACATTTTCTACGAAATATAGGTTTTAATATAAGATAATATAAGATAATAAAAATTATTCTTTATCCAATAACAATTTTTAGTGAAAGATTAGATTCTATGAAGTTTTTTAATAATTAATTTCAATAATAGTCCTAATAGTAAAATAAGCAAACACATTACATCACCGTACGAATAGTTGCGTAAACTTAACTGAAGGGGCAAATTTGATTTACATTGTGTCCCTTACAACATGTGCTTCAATTTTAGTTTATTTAACATGTTTTGAAAAAATCTTTATTAATATCTATATATTAGGCCATTTGATAACAACTCATGTTATTCTAACGTTTACTATGTTTATAGACGTCTCTATGTTCAAATTTGTTAGTAATGTGTATTTATTGAAAATATGGATGTGCTAAATTAGGTTTGCCAAGTATTTAATGATTTTTTTAAACCGGATATCACAAAAGTTATTTAACATTCTACACACTTGATACGCTGAGCAAGTACAGTAAAAGTAGTAAAGAATCTCTTTAAGTACTCCCTACTTGTAGATTGAAAATAATCATTGCTTGTTGGGCAGCGCCAAGTAAATCTATTCCTTACCAAGGCCACGGGAAAACGTCTATTTGGATAACAATTAATTTCTGCAATGGATTAATTTTAATATTTTAAAAAATAAATAAAAGAATCATATAAAATGTTGGCAGTAACTGTGGTCGACAGTGAAAACATGAATAAAGTATGTAATTACTGTTTTAACGGAATAAAGTTACTGTCGTTAGTAGGAAAATTTAGTTAGTAGAAAACCTTTATGAATATGATGAAAATTTACTAGATAACAATTTCATTTATTCCTTGAGGATTGTTCTTCAAACGTGTCAGACGCGTTTAAAGAAGTTTTCTTTAAAAAATTTAAATAAAAATATATAACTCACTATCATTGCATTAAATCCATTGTAGTAAGATTAATTGAAATATAAATTAATATTTGTAATAATTGATAAAATACTGAATAATAGTCTAACACTTTAACCTAATAATTTACAACAAATACAATAACCTGTGCTTTGAAATACCAGTTCTGGAACATAAATACAGCAGTTAGGCCTATATAAAATAAATATTATCACCTAATTTAAGCTGAATCTGACAAGCTAAAATCTATGTTGACATGAACTGAAAAGGTGCTAAAAAGGGATATGAGGGCTCAAATCCTCGGGAAACAACCAAATACTCATCAATATTTAACTTGAAATGATAAAATCAAATCGATTCAGAAGTAGGTGTAAGTTTTAGTTTAATTTCTGTTTCTGATTGGATGGCAGTGGTATTGCCACGAGCTTATGGATAACATTGGTAGCAATAGAAGTAGAAGGTAAACACACAAAAGGAAGGATAGAAAGTGAAATCGAAGGTGAAGAAAAAGGACATTTAAATTGAAAGATATTGTAGAATAAAATTTCAAAACAAGTGATCATGATGTTGAAGGTGATAATAATGATAATGATGATGATGATCATCATGATTTTCATCATCATCATCAATGAAGTAAAGTGTATCCTCTTATTCAGAAATGAAACCCAAAGTTCTAATTCTAGTTAAAGAATAGATAAGCAATCGTCTAACGCCACTAAACTATTGCAAGTCTGTTAATTATGCACGCACACACTGTCTTCTGATCTCGCAGACGACTTCAAGTACAGATTGTTGTAGTCACGTGATATATTGTTAGCATTTACTTGAACACTGTTCACAAGCAAATTAGCCAGTGCAGAAAAGATTAAAACCAAGGGGGAGACCCGATCAGTCTGTCACGATCCTAGGCCCTAGAGAAATAGGCCTAATAAAACATAATTGGCGACTACAGAGGCCCGCCAACGAACGCCAACCCTATTATTTTCACTGAGGTTTAAATTAATTGGATTCCAGAAGAGGAGGAGGTGGAGCTGAAAGTAGGGAGGGGACTTGCCCCTCCCCTCCACATTACCTGGTGGCTACTACTCAAAACAAAAACGTACCTCTGTAGCGGCTCAGTGACGAATTACACGTTTTTGCACAGTTTATTGTTTACAATTTGCTGCCGAATGTTCGTTCGGCAGATGGCTTAATTTAAATATCAGTTTGGGTTGGGTTAGTAATTTATAATAGACGAGATGTTGTTCTTAATCCTTTATACAAGAAGTTAAGCATCCATTATCCTAACATATTTTAGTGGTCGTCTATTTCTTATGGTTTTACTCGTACAAACGAACATTTTTACAAATGTTAGTGATGCACACCTATAGCTTTCTGCACTTCTTGAATCTACTCCGTCAATACTTTACTGTAGTTACCGCGCTCTTCTATTTAGCTTTACCTCGTGAGTGCAGCAAGCGTGTCGTAAAAACCTATTTGTGTTTTAGGGAGAAAATGGCACTGACGTTAGGAAAGGGTGGTGGAGATTAAATAGAACTATAGCAGGTTTGCATCCTTGAAGAAGTTTTTCTCTACTTCGAGATATACATCAGGTTTCTACTCTACCCTAAGACATAGGGGCAGTGGTAATCCTTCATTAGGTGGAATTAAAAAAAAATTATATTTTACTGCGGTTTTAAGGCGAACAGCCAAGTATTGCTAATGGCCTTCGAGGGGTAGGAAAGGGTTGGGAATATAGCTAGGCTAAAGTAAGGATATAAACTTGAAGAAGAAATACAGTGAACCGTGACACAACGTGCAAACGGAAGCGTATCCCGATAGACCTACTCTCTATCGGAGTTTTATAGATGTTTATAGAGTCCTATAGAGGTTCTATTATGTTGAGGTTTCCACGCCATTTAGAAAAGGATAAGAAAGGAAAAGTGGAATTAGCACTAAGGATAGATCATTATGATTGCCTGGCACAGGCAATAGGGAAAACTTATTGCATTTGGAGGGCATTGCCTTTTACTTGAAGTAAACCAGCTTCGAGGGTCACTTTACTGAGGCAGAAATTCTCTTCCTGGTGTCGTTCTGTACCTTTTCATAACTCACATCATCACTTCTAGCATTAGGCCTTCTATACTAATACCAAGAAACTATTAGGCTGCCTCTTTAGATCTACTTTTATCCCGCCTCCACCTATTCTCACTGATTACACTGGAGTGTTGCGGCTAAATAACTAGGGAAGGTCACGAGGGGAAGTCTCTTTCACGTAAGTGACCTGACATACGTGACTTCACGAATACGTATTTCCCAGACTAGGTGTTTTATGTCCCTATCGTAAACCTACCTTTTTTCACAGTCATTTCATTATCCTACATAGTTAGGACTACACTCTGGGTAGCGGGTAGACTCGTTTATTCAAACCGCGTGAGTGCAGGCTCACTTTCGGTAAGCTACCAAGTCGCTCATTGTCATAGCTTCAACTATCGTAATGCCAGATCATTTGTCCTTCCCTTACCTTCGCCCTTCCTTATCCTACATAGTGGTAATAGTTAGGACTACACTCTGGGTAGCGGGTAGACTCGTCTCTTCTAACCGTGTGAGAACAAGCCTACTTTAGGTAAGCTACCAAGTCACTCATTGTCATAACTTCAACTATCTTAATGCCAGATCATTTTGTCCTTCCCTTACCTTCGCCCTTCCTTATCCTACATAGTGGTAATAGTTAGGACTACACTCTGGGTAGCGGGTAGACTCGTCTCTTCTAACCGTGTGAGAACAAGCCTACTTTAGGTAAGGTACTAAGACATTCATTGTCATAACTTCCAACTATCCCAATGGCAGAAAATATTTTCCTTTCCTTACTTTCTCCCTTCCTTACCCTTCTTTTTACAAGGGGAAGACGCTCCAATGGAGCGTAGGTCCAGTGTCGGAGACCCAGGACATGTAAGGTCTGATACCCCTGTATCATCTACCTGCAGGCCTTATGTTCCCGCCAGGCTTAATGATAACTCCATTACCAATAGTTTGCTATGGTTTGTACACTACAGTAGTCACATTGACTGATCGCCTTAAAAACTAACAAAATACATATATACACAGTAATATACATATCTCATAATTATAAAACTTTAATTTCAAACTCGTTTCAATGACGTATGTCATCATCACCAGTAATGCTACTACACAAATTTAACTTTAACAAGAGTTAAATTATACTGGAGTTAAGGTTATATGTTTGTAGGAGCATTCTGATGATGATGGCATAAGTAATCGAAACGCGTATGAAATTAAAGTTTTGTAATTGTGAGGATATTTATCGTGTTTCAGACTTTAACAAAAAAACAGCTCGAATATTATTTATAACAAAATACAGTAGTAGAATAATAAATATTGTGCTTAACCGCTAGCAAGAAATATTATTTATTATTATCTTGTTATATTTCATTTCCGATCTTATTATTCCTGAATACCTTTTACCTAAATACCATATGTTACAAAGTAGGTTGGAGCTCTCTGTATTGTTACTGGCCTACTGTAGTTGTATTTTTGCTCGCGCTTTGAGCTGCTACCTATATCTAGTTTTATATTGCTGTGTATAGTACATACATGACCAGAGCAATTTAAATTAAATTATCTGCTGACCAGGAAAATGCCCTTGTCTTATCTTAATTCTACCACAAATGAACACTCCCTCGTAAAACATTAAGGAAATAAACACATTTCATTGTAAAAGACTGATTCGCAATTCGATGAATATTCAAGTCCAGTGGTCAAGTGGAGTAAGAAGCTGAGTTTTTGATTAAACTTTCCGACCCGTCAGAGGGTAACAGCATGCATGCAAGCACAGCAATCCGCGCATATTTGCGGCATTGCCAGACAATTGGGCCGTCCTTGGAGGGCGTTATCTCCGTAACGCGCTGTCATTGGATGTTCGCACTGGTTTCGTTAAGTGAAATACTTATTTGAATATATTCGGCTTTCGCTGTGGACGGAATGACGACGACGAAACTGGAGAAATGCTTTTATAGAGTTGAGCCTAATGGATTTTTGAAATTTCCGAATTAATATACACAAAAACAGAAAAATCTGATCCAATTAAGCAAGTTTACTTTAATTAAAATCAAAGGAAACAAAAAGCCAAACAGAATTCTAGGGAAGTGCTTTAAAATTTCCTTCTGGAATTTCACTCACAATTTCCATTTAGATTTTATAAATGGTTAGAAAAATTCAACAAACAGAATACAAAATATATAACTAGAATATGTGTGGTTCAAAGACGATCGGACAATGTATTCTCTCGAAGGATAACAAAGGATTGTGGGAGGCTATATGGGACATCATGGCATCAATAGTGCCAAGACGTGTCCTGAACTCGCTTACGGGGCAGTAAAGAGTTACCTGCACATTGAAAGAAGAAGGACAAGGAGGTGAAGGTGGAATTAGTTAAATGCAAGGGAAAGGCTTATTGATTCTGCTGGATTCTGAAAACATCGGATTACTGGAAGGTCTATTGAAAACGCCGGATTACTGGAAAGTTCATTAAAAAACACAATGTATGTTGAACAATATTGACGTGTGTTTCTCAGAAATAAAGAAAACAGGAAAATATTCCTGTACTGTACTTGAAATGAAAAAACGAGAATGAATATACTGTTCTGTACTTTACAATGAAAGGTTACATTATCTTTGTCAGTAAAAAAGAAAATGTTTCCATTTACACTGCAACGACATTTTCCCCTTGCACTTCAGTAACAGTCACTGTGCATAACTACTGCAACGATATCGTTTGTGTATCACGAGGTACACAACTAGGACCGGGGGACGTTAAGGTCACTCAGCCAGTAACATCGACATGCAGTGGAAAATATACCTGTTATGTTTACATCCTCTAGAAAACGCTTGATAGGCGAAGGACCGAATTATAGAGAGTTTACTGTATTTGGAATAAGGGAAAATTCTTAACGTGAGAAGGATAGTTTATCTGGAGTAGGCGGTGTCAATCGGAGTGTACAGAAGTGTCTAACTCATTAGTCTTTCTTACTAGAAGTAGGCTAAAAGAGGGAAAGTGTAATTCGGTAGATGGAAGGGTAAAATAGGCTCATCACACGCACATGCACGCACAAACAAACACACACACATACACACACCACACACACACACACACACACACCCCACTCTCGCACACATACTTACAAACACACACCACAATATATGCACACGTACAATACGCCACAAAAATTAGGTACCTCTTACTGACCCCGAAAGAGAGTAGGTTACTTCCGGTAGTGACATTGCACAAGTGACGTATCACATATCCGCTACCAAGAGGTTTATGTTCCTAATATATTTCTACTTCTATCCCAAACCTTTCTACACTTCGTAGCCTTTAGTCACAATCACTGATCGCCTTATGAACATCACATTTTAACTGGGAATTTCATTATTTTTATTACGTTAGACAAATAACTTTGAACAGAGACTCTTTTGGACAATCAAAAATAATTACAATGAAAACCACCCACAGTTTGTTACTTAAAACATTTATTACGGACAGATTTATATTCGAAAGACTACTGTTAATTATACATTTGGGTACAGTTTTCTACCTTTCCTAACAATATTTTTTTAAAATTATTTATTTATTTTAATGTTGGAAAGGCAGAAAAATGTACTCATGTGTTCAAAAATGTTAATAGAAGTGAACTACTGTTATGATCTTTTTATTTTCTAGAGTTTTATTTCTAAGTTATTCCGATAGGTGTCTAACCTGAAAATAGTTTCTCATGTTTGTACCAGCTAAAGCGTATGCCACCTAGATCGTCATTATAACACGACTGTCAAAATAGCTAAGAAGAAGGCGACAGAAATAATGTACTTTCAATCTATTTGTATCAAACTGCTAGAAAAGTTATATAATTATAAAAATTAATATCATACTACAGTCTTCGCCAACAGATTTAATACTATTTTTATTTTAGATAACCTCTTTGTTTTAAAAGTTTTGGCATTTAATCTGCCCCATAAAGATTTCCGCCTACTGGGGTAACTTTCAAACAGTTGATTCAAGCCGTATTACATTGTTTTTCTTGGCATTGTGCTGTAATTAGCCATAACTCACTGGATGGAAACGGGGTTACGTGCTTGCCCGCTTGGGAAACTAATTCCTTTTAATTAAATAAAAAAAGGAGTAGATTTAATTTATAGTTTGGAGCACGGTTTGTGTTGGGACCGATGGGCGGTGGGGCTCAGCGTTTAATTGTGTTCCGTAAAGCCCGGGCCCGACCGATGCAGTTCTAACAGTAGTGAATGGATCCCGCCGGTTTATAAATAATTCATGAATTTATTTTCGTTCTCTTAGAAAAAACGTTGGGCATATTTTGAAGAAAACTCTGCAAAACCATTGACCGTTAGGAAATCACTTCTTTGGTATAGTTTCGTCAATATTCTTAGGTTATTGGAATGCGAGAATTAAAACACAAAGTTTGAGGATACTTAGTCTAACGTTTGTAGTAGATAGATTTTAAAGTTTATATTTATCTTTCTCTCCGTGTCTATGTGACTGCACTCCTAAAAGGCCGAAAAGATTTTTATGAAATTTTGTGTGCGTGATTAAGTTGATTCAAGGATGGTTCAGATTCACAATTTGATCCGGTAGGGATCGCTGCGATCGCGTTTTACGTTTTTTAATTTATTTTTTGCACTTATTCGTAAATACAACTAGATTTTTGACCGAGCATTAAGTCTAATTTAAGTCGAATACTAAAAGATGCCACTATTAACCAGTAGATAATTTTAATATCTATATTAATATTAATTATAATAATATTAATATAATAATAGGCCCTAATTATAATTAGTATCAATATTAAAAATATTAACCAGTTAATATTTGTTATGTGTTTAGGTTATTTTGCATAACGTGTTTAAAAACTAAGGTTATTTTATTTTATTTACTGTAAGCCAACGTTATTAGTCAAAAATGCTGTTTAATTGAAAATGTGTTTAATTTATAATTTAATATATAGGCCTTTGCGTATTATTATTGTATAAAATAAATCTTACTAAATTAATTTAATATAAAAAATGGATTTTACATTTTTTGATATTATTTTAATGTAATAAATATATATTTTGGCTAAATTGTTTTGTTTGAGAAAGATACGAATTAGGTTATTCCTCTTACGTTTAAATGCTAGAAAAACTTGTTGAAATTCAGTAATCTATGATCCCGAATGATTTCATATAAGCCTATAATAGGCTATAGGTGTTTTTCAGTAGCCCTAAGTAGGCTACAAGGTAGAATTCATGAATACAGAATTCTTCGATAAATTTAAAAGTGGGTAACAATCCAAAAGAAGTCGAATAAATAACTAGAATAAAAACATTTTGTATAATTTCCCCGGTGTATATAATCTATTTTTAAAAAACTGAATCAATTTAAATTGATTTTATTCATAAGGAGTTTTCTTGATACTCCTTCCTTCTGATATCGCAGCAATACACTACGAGTGAGCTAGTGTTAAATGAATCTTTAGTAATTTAAAAAAGTTAACAAGTTGAAAAAATATAACAATGTCTGCGACTTATATTGGCAATGTAAAGGAACATCATTTATTGTATCGCTGTTACACAGTGCACCCTCATTGCTCGAACCTCGAGGTGTAGGGGTTATCGCATATTTCGACTAAATGAAGTTTGAGGGTGAAAATCGTATACTTCGAGTAATAAAGTACCCCTAAACTTGTATTTTATCCAGTTTTGGTACTCATTAGTTCAACTGAAATTTATGCTTGGTGTAGTCTAAAAACACTAACATTTGGGACACTAACAATTGCTATTTTAAACAAAAATAGTCCTGTCAAACTAGGCGGATACTAAGTTTTAATTTGCTTCCGATGATTAAGTAAAAGAATGACTAAGAGGAAAATTTATTCTACTTACGCTCTACACTCACTTACGCTTATGTAAATGAGGTTTTCATTTTGAACTTGGGTTAAATTCATAGTGGAATGTTACTTTTGGGGGAGCAACAAATCCAAGGTACTGTGGTTATACTCGGGAGACTTGTGGGGCAAAAAACTACTCTCCTTAAGCAGACCTCCCTCAGAGTTACTGTAGAGCTGGTCATAGGCCATGGAATCTGAGGGGGTTACAATACAAAACTGGAAGATCTAAGTCCCCCCCCGTGTGCAAGAGATGCGACGGGGACCAAGAGGAAAGCCCAATCCACGTGCTCTGTGAGTGCCCTGCTTTGGAAGTTGCAAGGAGAAAGTGGTTTGGCTGGCAAGTATGTACACCAGAGGATATCAGAAGATTTAGCATCAGGTGGGTACTTAGATGGAAGGTAGGTATCTAAGCTAATCCTGTGGTAAGAGTGGGAAGAGAGTACAAAGGCTGTAGCAAAGTGCTCTACACCGATAAGTCCCTCGTTTAATAATAACAATAATTTCATAGACATATTGTTGCTACTGGTTATATAATTTTTCAATTTAAACATTGTTTTCTGTAAACTGTGTCTATTTTAATGTAGTTAATTAAAGTTTATTTATTTATTGCAAATAGATTGAAGATGTATCAAAGATGTCTGTCGATCTTGTTAACTGAATAAACTATTGTAATTAGAAAATTTTATAATTAAAATAATGTTAAAAAAACGTATTATTTGATATATTTTTCTCAAAATTTAACTTGTAATTTATAAAACAAAAGTTAAAAACGTAAATGTTTAATGAAAAATAACTTGTTTAAAAACGACAAACAAATAAATCTGGCCGACAAATAACGCTAAACGGGCGCTGCTGAGATGAGGGCAAAGCGCTGCTAGGTTGCATGACTTGCACTCTTGTAGTACACACACATATAAAGCCGTTGGCATCAAATTAAATAGGAGTATTTATAAATGGCCAACAGTGTTTAGGCTATTCAGGTTGCCGTCTGCGGTGAATGGGTGTTCATTAGCATATTAGAGTGGGACCGTTCGGCGTGGGTGTGAGGTGACGATGGCCAGTGGGTCTAGAGCCACATCTCCGCCAGTAAATATTGTCAAGTGTCGGCCGGCAAGAAGGGGCAGCAGAACTGCGAGCGCTCTGTCAACGCCTGCGACTTGGCAGGATGCGGCTGTTTACAGTAAACACGACACCCTTTCAGGGTAAAAATGCGGTAGTCAAAAGTTTTAAAATGGATTCAGTCATTTGTAAATAAATATGTCAGGTTAGGTTTTTTAGGAATTTTTTTAGTAACGAGGTAATTCTTATTTGAACTTGATAAAATTTTTGGTCTATTTAGGTCAATTGATAAAATTTTTGGCCTATAATTTAGGTCAATTTATGAAAACATTATTGAAACGTAAAGCTTGATTTCGACTCGACGCGGTCTTTATCAGTTTGAGTATGATGGAGGTTACTTGGAAAACCATCTGTCTAGGTTTTTACAATGCTAAGTAAATTATAAGTTCCGTGAATCATTATTTTACTAATTTAAATGAGAGTCTTATCGATCACCATTGTCAATAAAATTCACGAGACTAATTTTCAATAATAAAATAAGGTCAAAACGGGTGATAAATGTATTGGAAGTATTTTTAAAAATTATATTATGACAATATAGATTATGATTATAATTATAATGATATATAATTATGATTATATAGATGACAAAGCATATGGAGTAAATCTATAAATAAATGTTCGAAGAATAAATGCTTCTCAAACGATTGTAGTATAATTCAAAATAAATTTAAGTAAAAATATCTTACTGGTATTAAGTTATGTAAACATCGTTTGGATAATATGATTACTCTTTTTCCAGACCATTGAGAATCAACCCTAAGGATGATAATCGTATTATATGTACACAATATATAAAAGATTTGACCATATACAGTAAGCGCTCACTAATCCGGCAGATATGGGGCTAGGGTAATGCCGGATTACTGGATGGTCCATTAAAAACACAATGTACATGAAAATATTTGTGTTTTATGAAAAAATAATGAAAACTGTGCAGTACTGTACTTGAAATAATAAAACTAGAATGAATACACTGGTTTGTACTTTGCAATAAAAGGTTATCTTATATTTAACGGTAAAAACAGAAATTTTAATGTTTCTGTTTACACTGCAACGACTCTTCACTTGTACTTCTGTAACAGTCATTTTACATAACTACTGCAACAGCCTTCGGTTCGAAACAGTTTGTATATTACGGCCTACACAACTAGAAATAAGCAGCGCGAAGTTCACTTAGTCACTGACATCGGCATGCAGTGAAAAATACACAAGTTATGTTTACATATTGATAATGTTTACATCTCCCTACCTTGACGAAAACACCCGATTACTGGAGGGGCCGGATTGAGAGTTTACTGTATTGTGAGATCGTTACAGTTAGAATTTATATTAGAAATACTTACAGGTGCAAAACTCACAGTCTCCCAACTTAATTACTTTGATTAGTTACTTAATAGTTATGAAAGTGTTTTTATAGTCAAATCAAATTGTAAATTAATGAATGCAGATAAAGGACCTATTCCTTACTCACCATTATATACTTTACTTAAATAGCTTTCTTCAAATTACGATGTTTTAATCTAATTACTTTTAGTTTATTAATTGTTATTGCTGTAGTTTTTATTACATATGTATTATTATAATGTAATTTTTGACATAACCTATTTGGTTCCTGATGGCCGATCGTTATTTGTCGGTCGAGGGCGGAGAGGGGGCGGAGCTTACCTCACGCCTATATATAGCGACCGCGGAGAACGATTGGTATCATTCTAGTTTGTAACTTCTTGTGTGCTAGATTGTGTTTTGTAACAAGACCCTCTGATGATGATGACATGGTCATCGAAATGTACATAAGGGTTTAATCTTAAGTAACTTGTCTTATTTGTTATTTTTGATTATTTTTGTGGTATTGGGGTTCTTTTCAATATTTTTATTGTAATATATTGTACCACTGTGGTCTTGATATTGTCCATATGTAATAGTTTATAATTTGTGTAGTTTTATTCGTTGATGATGATGACTTTGTTACCGAGACGCGTATGAATACATGATTATTTGCGGGTTAGTTTTTCTTGTTTATTATGTCATACAATATAGGTTTTTCGAATTTTGCCAGAGAAGTGTGAGAGGAACGAAACTCGTTAGTAGGGACAAATTTTTGGTCTGGAAGTTGGGGAACAATTCTTTTCCGAAGTAGAGTTGATCCACCTCTGCTCAGTGCTTGGAAAGGACTAGAAAAAATTATGAAACATCTCAATATATCTTTTCCTTAGGTTAAGAATAATCATTTCCCTAGGTGCAGGAGGTATTTTTCCTCTACCCGCTACTTTCTCTATGAAATTATTAAAAAGGATTCGTAATAGATTTGACAAAAATGTTTTGAAATTTATCTCTCATCTGATTAAAATATTTTTAAAAAACTTGCAGATTTTGTGTTGTACATCTTGAGGTTTTTATGAAAAAACAAACAAGTGTAATTATCAAAAAAGTTTGTGAGGGTGGTTTTTCTCTTAAAAGAAATACTACATAAAATTTGAAAATGTAGAACGGTTCTTATGACGTCACGCTTTCCTCTCTGTATTTCCTGTTGCTTAACCTACTTAATAGTATTTTTAGAATTTGACTTTCTGGTAAACCTGTTGTATTTCCGGAAGACTTAAACTGCACCACCATTATCATGTATTTTTACAATTGGAATGAGCGTGCCTCTAACAGCAATAGCACGCCGACAGTCGACAGGCATATCTTCGAATTAATTGTTCCGAGCTATTGTAAAATAAAATACCTGAATCCAAAGAGAAATGTGCGAACTGTGAAGAGAAAGCGCGGCATTTCGAAATGGTGCATTACTGTGCGTAAAAAGAAATTACCTATTTATGCAGTCCTACATTTTAAAGGAAACTTTCACATGCATCAACACCATTCGTCAAACACACACGGTCATGCAAAGAACAAGCGTAGCTGACTTACTTATGTTGCAGGTGGGCCCTGTCCATCCCGAAGTGCAGGCGCAGTGAAATTGTCCTGAGGTCTCCTTGCAGGAACCGTCGTTGGCGCACGGGCCGGTTGCGCACGGGTTGTCCACCACCTCGCAGTTCAGGCCGGAAAAGCCTTCTGGGCAGCTGCATCGGTACTGATCGGGAGCTGTGTTCTTGCAGGTGCCTCCGTTCTGGCAGGGCTCGTGAGTGCCGCAGTAGTTGAGATCTGAAATGGGAGAGAAGACGTTAAGTGTGTCCTATTGCTTTGTTTCTCTCTCTCACTCACTCAACCACAAAACACACACACACACACACACACACACACACACACACACACACACACACACACACACACACACACACACACACACACACACACACACACACACACACACACACACACACACACACACACACACACACACACACACACACACACACACACACACACACACACACACACACACACACACACACACACACACACACACACACACACACACACACACACACACACACACACACACACACACACACACACACACACACACACACACACACACACACACACACACACACACACACACACACACACACACACACACACACACACACACACACACACACACACACACACACACACACACACACACACACACACACACACACACACACACACACACACACACACACACACACACACACACACACACACACACACACACACACACACACACACACACACACACACACACACACACACACACACACACACACACACACACACACACACACACACACACACACACACACACACACACACACACACACACACACACACACACACACACACACACACACACACACACACACACACACGAACTTATTTATTAACTATTACAACGACCACAACCTTTGTCTCAATTTTCTAATTGAAAAACATTTTGTCCCTTCATTTCAAAATAAATATTAAATTTCTTAGGAATAAATCTTTATACAACTTGAAAAAACCTAAGTTTTCTGTGTTTTTCCACGTCATTCTTGAAGTACCATATTTGTATGTGGTCACGCCTTACGATTATACACATGTGCGCACCCCCTTAAAAGCTCTACCTCTCAAAACGGACCATATCAATGCTTTCACTTGCTCGACATCATTCTTACAACCTCTATGGACCCATTAAAGAGTAGGTCTAACTTTAATTCCCGCCTACACCCATTGCCAGGGCACTATCATGTCTCTTTTTCAGTCATGTCATTATCATACACTTCCATCATTTCCCTTTTCCTACTTCTTTATACACACGATTGTAACAAATAAACATCTATCTACCTATCGCTCCAATAGAGGGTAATTTTAGTTAAAACATAAGACCCTGTAAGTATGACGGAAGATCTATCTCAGACCCACAGCCTATACGTTCTATATTGTAAGTCAGCTTAATGTCTACAATGTGTTCCTTATCATCCACAGCAGAGATAATAGTGTAATTGACTGAATATCCTGAAGATATCTTACTTTCCTCGACCCCTTCTTGAGGAATGGTTCTGAAGATTCATGGAATAATGTTTTGTGTTCTTAAATGAACTTTTTTTCCTTAAATTCTTTGGATGACCACCCTTTTTTTCATCACCTCATTTTCTTTGTATTCGTTCCTTAACCTAAAGACGAGTCAATCATTGTAGCTAAATCTCCTTCCAACATTCTTTTTTCCCAAAGAGCCTTATCAGGCCTATGTTACAAATCCTTTACAGTCCTATTAGATAAAATTTGTCCTTTCCTTTGTACAACGACTGCAATTTAGTCTTCCATTTGATACAACTCTCTTGACTATGGTGAGGATGTGACGAAAAAATACTTTAGCACTTTTAAATATTCTAAGAAGTGTAATCAATGTAAAATTAGATGCTGAAAAACCTTTTGGTTGGATAGAATCTGACGCCTAGGTTTTCTTTTTGCAAAAGCTCTTGTCATTTATACCTTTCCAACTGTGGATGTAATAGAGTAAAATTCTTTTGGATAGTGATGTTTCATGATTACAAACAAGTTATAAATTTTAAAAAACTAAAGTAAATTCCTATTAATGTCAGCAAAAAAGTTTCATTTTTAATCACTATTTATAAAATAATTACAATTAACATAAATAAAGTAACATAAACTATGCGTTAAACAGCTGTTCAACCACATAACGTATGATCAACTATTTAATGAAGTCATATGTTATTACTCATTTTAAGCCAAATGGGACGAAATAACTATATTACATACCTTGCCCCTTTTGTGAAATATTTTCTCCCTATTTTTCTATAAAACTAAAATTATTCATTATTAAATTTAATTAATTTGAAAAAAGTTTTTTTAACATCAAGTGTCATCTACTACAAGTTTAAAAAATATATTGTGACTTTGTGGATGTATTTTATTAACGATGGAAAATAATAGGAATTGAAAAATAAAAATGGCTTATTATAAACATCCCGATCGAAAGCATGTCCACTGAAATAAGCGACCACGTGGAGCCATGATAGTATCAGGCATATAATGTGGACCAGGTAACAGTGCACTTGGCGCTGAGAGGTCGGACGAGATTTCTCGTTTACTACCACTTCAGATTGTATGTTACATCATACCAAAGCTAATTTATCATCGAATTTACCTAATATCGACCGTCTCAGTGTTTTGACAGTTATCATTTTTGCAGGCAAGTATTTATACTAGCCCTCTACCTCCTGTCTCGCCTACTGCGATCTCTCAAGGCCAGGTGCACGGTTACGTGGTCCCCACTATACGGAATAGTCACTATACAGTTTCGTAGTTCTGCATAATCACAATACGCTTTCCCGTCCTTCTCCATACAAGGTGTTGTAACAGGGGGCCCCATTAAGACTCCGATAGAGATTAGGCTACCTTGCACACGTAATGTCATGATTTCTCCTTATATCCTCCTTCAAAGGGTATAAAATACATGTACCTACCTCAATCCTTGCTACATTCTCAATCCTTTCCCATCCTTCGTAGTGGGTATTAATCATAATGGCTGACCATCGTAAAACTCAAAAATTAACAAATTAACAAGTCTCCTTTTAAATCTCCTTCGCCTTTCTATATTATTCTGCATTAAACTCTTCAAAAATTTTGCGTATGCAAAATCTATTTTTTGTTTTCCTTTTCTAATTTAAATTTCGGCCAAACCCCAACCCATCAACCTAATCGGAACTCGTGCAAGCCATAAAAAAGTTTAATATAATCGGAGAACATAAAAACACACATTATGTCATGTTTATTACATTGAAGATATATACTTGAATGATAGAAAATTATAAACAATTTAAAAATGACATCATTTATATGTGTTACTTTAAATAACCTTTAAAAAAGCGTTATTATATTTATGTTTCAAGTTGAAAATGTTACGAGTGAATATCATGAGCTGTCATAGAAGACATTAAAGCACACAAAGAATCAACAGTGCGGTCAGTTGAAGCGTTGACAAGCCTATCGTTGCTGCCTACCGGAACCAAAACAAAAACAAAGTCTAACATGTTTCGGTTTTTACGTCGCCACTTGTCCGTCGCACGGTTGGAGCGGCGGTAGCGAGGCGCTGGGAAAGAACACAGCCGTGGGTGAAGAGCGCGAAGAATGTCAAGTGGGTTTGAAGGAGTAAACCCAATAACATCTGGCCCATAACCAATTCCGAGTAATTAGCAGTGAAAGTCGGGAGTTTATTGGTGGATACGTCGAGGGTTGTGAACAGGCGTCAATTTTAAACTATTCGAAATCACCCGTGATAAGAGAAGTTCAGTGAGTCTTTGAAAGTTTTACATGAGCATAAGGAAAAAGTGTTTTAAGATAGAAGTATAATTGAATTTTAAAATTTCAATTCCTTTTATTGAAAAAAAATCGAAGTAACAATTTTGATAAAATTAATTTAATGTTCATTTCACAATATCTTGAAAACGAGTACACCTGTAATTTTTTTTAAGAACTTTATAAAAACAGACAATTAGTCGGATTTTAATATATACTATGCATCTCAGACAGATAAAAAGATGATGTAGGTTTTAAAGGACACAAGAACAGGTGATAATAATAACTGTTTGATAATTATTATATAATAATAATAAAATTATTATTAATTTAGTGTTATTAATAATAAATACAGATAAATAATTATAAGGGCATAAGGATAAAAATGAACAACTAAAAATGTGTAGACTGTAAAAAACCTATGTAGGATTTGAGAATTCTGAGGGCGTAAGAGAGAGTTTTATTTTGCCCCAATTGGTTTTTAACCTAAAACATTCAGGGGGGCTCGATGACTAGGCCGTCTAGAGGGTAGAGTAGTCTACGATTCTACTAATCTAAAAGGTTCGTGTTCTTTTGTTGATAGCGCTAAAAACAGATGCTTTTTTCAGTCCCCAGGTCGTCTCACCTATGAATATTAGACTCACGCTATGTAAATGAGTATTAGTTTTGAAGTCGCTAGCCACAACTGCCTCGCTTCGGGGATAAAGGTAGCTTATGAAGGGTCATCTTCTGCCCTTTCTCTCCTAAACAAATCCAAGCGTAAGAATGGTTTCCTTTCAATACTTTTCACTAGTAATGTTATATAACCGATTAAAAGTAATGCAATACAATTTCTTCAGACATTTAAACAGGGAAAACATTTCATAGTAAAATAAAACGTAATAATATTACTTTGCAAACTTAAAGTAAACTTGTCAAATATTTATTAGATACTGAAGGCCGTGACTTTACCTTTTAGATAATCACAATGCTCTATACAATAACCGTTTGAAGTACCTCCCTTATTTACCGTTTAATGAACTCTGATTGTTCTTATAAAGAAATCCAGTTGGTTATATTAAACAGATAAACATCCAAACCTAATCGGCATTGCCATTGTTGGGAAGCAGCTCACAGCATCCTGTTTATTATAGGTATCAGCTGTTTATAGGTGGGTAAGTCAGTGCACGAATTGTATTGCCAGATGGGCGGCGGTGGCCATCTTTCAGGCAACATTAAATTACTGGACATGATAGCTAACTAGTTGCCGTACAGTGTTGCATCAGTTTTTGTTGCCTTAGGGGAGTTTAGTAAAATGCAACTAAATTTACAGCGCTTACGGTGGGGATTGAGTTCAAGCCGATTTTACTTTCGTCGTGTTGCAAATCATCTGTCTATAAATAACTGCCTGACCGTCCTCTTTGTTTTAAACGGTCGCTAACAATTGCATTAATATATGTTAAATAATAAAATCAATTATAACGTTCGAGTAATACTGGTGCTGGCAAGAAAGAGTCGACCAATGGGAATTTCGGTCCAACAGTTGCTAATTAAGCGGCCTATACACATCGGAACATGGTTCTCGATTTTGGTTCGAGCGAACCAAGACCGCCGTTTTCATCGCGTGTGTGGATGTAGCAGAACAAAGTTCGTGATTGGTCGGGATATTTTTGTTCGGTTCGTCGTTGGAGCACTACAACATTGCTGTATGTAGAGGACACGTTGTTAGACTTCTCTTTCCACATTGGTTGATAACAGGTCTTCAGGAAAGCACTACTAAGCGTGATCACAATTCTCTCCTGTTTTCAGTTTTGCCGGTTAGTATGTCCTCTGCCTATCCTCTGCTTACCTAATTCCTTCTATTCTGTTTACAAGGTGTGTAATGAAAAGCCGATACCTAAAATTTTCGATTCCGCTTTAGATTTCGATACTAATATTTTTCTTTCGATTGTCGGTTTTTTAACGTTATATAGGCCTACATGATTGCTCTAATAAAGAGGTTATTCTAATATCTTGGTCATATGATGAAGTCTTTTAAAAGTTCCGTATTAATGTAATAGGCTACACAAAGCGTTATTGTTTGGTTTATGAATAGGAATTTCTTAAAGTATGACAAACAGATAAAAGTTGGAAAAAAGTAATGATTTATTTAAAATTACAAGTTTGTATAACAGGAGAAATCGGAACTACTTTTTCTTTATGTTTCGTTTTTAAATGTACGAACTGTGTCAGAGTATTGAAGCCAGAGATGGAGGGAAGGGAGTGAGAGAAAGACAGAGTACACAGAGTGAAAGTGAGACAGCAGAGAGAGACGGAGAGGAGGAAGTGAGAGAAAGACAGAGTCCACTGAGTGAGAGTGAGGCTGCAGAGAGATACGGAGGGGAGGGAGTGAGAGAAAGACAGAGTCAGAGAGATACGGAGAGGAGGAAGTGAGAGAAAGACAGAGTACACAGAGTGAAAGTGGGACAGCAGAGAGAGACGGAGAGGAGGAAGTGAGAGAAAGACAGAGTCCACTGAGTGAGAGTGAGGCTGCAGAGAGATACGGAGGGGAGGGAGTGAGAGAAAGACAGAGTCAGAGAGATACGGAGGGGAGGGAGTGAGAGAAAGACAGAGTACACAGAGTGAAAGTGGGACAGCAGAGAGAGACGGAGAGGAGGAAGTGAGAGAAAGACAGAGTCCACTGAGTGAGAGTGAGGCTGCAGAGAGATACGGAGGGGAGGGAGTGAGAGAAAGACAGAGTCAGAGAGATACGGAGAGAAGGGAGTGAGAGAAAGACAGAGTACACAGAGTGAAAGTGAGACAGCAGAGAGAGACGGAGAGGAGGAAGTGAGAGAAAGACAGAGTCCACTGAGTGAGAGTGAGGCTGCAGAGAGATACGGAGGGGAGGGAGTGAGAGAAAGACAGAGTCAGAGAGATACGGAGAGGAGGGAGTGAGAGAAAGACAGAGTACACAGAGTGAAAGTGAGACAGCAGAGAGAGACGGAGAGGAGGAAGTGAGAGAAAGACGGAAAAGAGGAAGTGAGAGAAAGACAAGAGTCCGCTGAGTGAGAGTGAGGCTGCAGAGAGATACGGAGGGGAGGGAGTGAGAGAAAGACAAGTCAGAGAGATACGGAGAGGAGGGAGTGAGAGAAAGACAGAGTACACAGAGTGAAAGTGAGACAGCAGAGAGAGACGGAGAGGAGGAAGTGAGAGAAAGACAGAGAGTTTGCTGAGTGAGAGTGAGGCAGCAGAGAGAGACGGAGAGGAGGAAGTGAGAGAAAGACAGAGAGTCTGCTGAGTGAGAGTGAGGCAGCAGGAGAGAGACGGAGAGGAGGAAGTGAGAAAAAGACAAGAGTCCACTGAGTGAGAGTGAGGCTGCAGAGAGATACGGAGGGGAGGGAGTGAGAGAAAGACAAGTCACAGAGATACGGAGAGGAGGGAGTGAGAGAAAGACAGAGTACACAGAGTGAAAGTGGGACAGCAGAGAGAGACGGAGAGGAGGAAGTGAGAGAAAGACAGAGTACACAGAGTGAAAGTGAGACAGCAGAGAGAGACGGAGAGGAGGAAGTGAGAGAAAGACAGAGTCCACTGAGTGAGAGTGAGGCTGCAGAGAGATACGGAGGGGAGGGAGTGAGAGAAAGACAGAGTCAGAGAGATACGGAGAGGAGGAAGTGAGAGAAAGACAGAGTACACAGAGTGAAAGTGGGACAGCAGAGAGAGACGGAGAGGAGGAAGTGAGAGAAAGACAGAGTCCACTGAGTGAGAGTGAGGCTGCAGAGAGATACGGAGGGGAGGGAGTGAGAGAAAGACAGAGTCAGAGAGATACGGAGGGGAGGGAGTGAGAGAAAGACAGAGTACACAGAGTGAAAGTGGGACAGCAGAGAGAGACGGAGAAGAGGAAGTGAGAGAAAGACAGAGTCCACTGAGTGAGAGTGAGGCTGCAGAGAGATACGGAGGGGAGGGAGTGAGAGAAAGACAGAGTCAGAGAGATACGGAGAGGAGGGAGTGAGAGAAAGACAGAGTACACAGAGTGAAAGTGAGACAGCAGAGAGAGACGGAGAGGAGGAAGTGAGAGAAAGACAGAGTCCACTGAGTGAGAGTGAGGCTGCAGAGAGATACGGAGGGGAGGGAGTGAGAGAAAGACAGAGTCAGAGAGATACGGAGAGGAGGGAGTGAGAGAAAGACAGAGTACACAGAGTGAAAGTGAGACAGCAGAGAGAGACGGAGAGGAGGAAGTGAGAGAAAGACGGAGAGGAGGAAGTGAGAGAAAGACAAGAGTCCACTGAGTGAGAGTGAGGCTGCAGAGAGATACGGAGGGGAGGGAGTGAGAGAAAGACAAGTCAGAGAGATACGGAGAGGAGGGAGTGAGAGAAAGACAGAGTACACAGAGTGAAAGTGAGACAGCAGAGAGAGACGGAGAGGAGGAAGTGAGAGAAAGACAGAGAGTTTGCTGAGTGAGAGTGAGGCAGCAGAGAGAGACGGAGAGGAGGAAGTGAGAGAAAGACAGAGAGTCTGCTGAGTGAGAGTGAGGCAGCAGGAGAGAGACGGAGAGGAGGAAGTGAGAAAAAGACAAGAGTCCACTGAGTGAGAGTGAGGCTGCAGAGAGATACGGAGGGGAGGGAGTGAGAGAAAGACAAGTCACAGAGATACGGAGAGGAGGGAGTGAGAGAAAGACAGAGTACACAGAGTGAAAGTGGGACAGCAGAGAGAGACGGAGAGGAGGAAGTGAGAGAAAGACAGAGTACACAGAGTGAAAGTGAGACAGCAGAGAGAGACGGAGAGGAGGAAGTGAGAGAAAGACAGAGTCCACTGAGTGAGAGTGAGGCTGCAGAGAGATACGGAGGGGAGGGAGTGAGAGAAAGACAGAGTCAGAGAGATACGGAGAGGAGGAAGTGAGAGAAAGATAGAGTACACAGAGTGAAAGTGGGACAGCAGAGAGAGACGGAGAGGAGGAAGTGAGAGAAAGACAGAGTCTACTGAGTGAGAGTGAGGCTGCAGAGAGATACGGAGGGGAGGGAGTGAGAGAAAGACAGAGTCAGAGAGATACGGAGGGGAGGGAGTGAGAGAAAGACAGAGTACACAGAGTGAAAGTGGGACAGCAGAGAGAGACGGAGAGGAGGAAGTGAGAGAAAGACAGAGTCCACTGAGTGAGAGTGAGGCTGCAGAGAGATACGGAGGGGAGGGAGTGAGAGAAAGACAGAGTCAGAGAGATACGGAGAGGAGGGAGTGAGAGAAAGACAGAGTACACAGAGTGAAAGTGAGACAGCAGAGAGAGACGGAGAGGAGGAAGTGAGAGAAAGACGGAGAGGAGAAAGTGAGAGAAAGACAAGAGTCCACTGAGTGAGAGTGAGGCTGCAGAGAGATACGGAGGGGAGGGAGTGAGAGAAAGACAAGTCAGAGAGATACGGAGAGGAGGGAGTGAGAGAAAGACAGAGTACACAGAGTGAAAGTGAGACAGCAGAGAGAGACGGAGAGGAGGACAGAGAAGAGTGAGAGAAAGACAGAGTCCACTGAGTGAGAGTGAGGCTGCAGAGAGATACGGAGGGGAGGGAGTGAGAGAAAGACAGAGAGTTTGCTGAGTGAGAGTGAGGCAGCAGAGAGAGACGGAGAGGAGGAAGTGAGAGAAAGACAGAGAGTCTGCTGAGTGAGAGTGAGGCAGCAGGAGAGAGACGCGCTGTGACAAACGGTTCAGAAATACTTCTGATCCTTTTTTTGTTGCGTCATAAATAATAATAACATTTTCTTTATCTCAAATCGACATTTGCTTTAATCGTTTAATTCATTCAAAGCAACTAATACATAAATAAGACATAATCGATAATTATTTTTCCAATAAATTACTTGCACACCTATTTTAATAGTTGAAAAAAGGATCGGCATTTTAATCAATGAGAATCGAGTATCGACGATCGGAATCGAGAATCCGAATAGGCCCTGCCTTAGAGATAACACGTCTCCGTTACCTCGATAGAGAGTAGATCTACTTTAAGTAAGCGACTCTGTACCTGATATGCCAACTATATCCTCTATCAGGAGAGTTTACTTCCCTTCTTTAATTCTACATATGTTTAGATTCCTTTTCTATTTTTCGAAGTGATATTAGTCATACAGGCTTCTCACCTTAACTGGAAAACCATTCATTCTCTTCCTGTAACTAGGAGTAGGGAAATCATGATACAATAACGCGGTCTCTGATGTAAAACCACTCGTATCGGGTTAGGGATGTAGAACCACTCGCATCGGGTTAGGAATGTAGAACCACTTGTATCGGGTTAGGGATGTAGAACCACTTGTATCGGGTTAGGGATGTAGAGCCACTCGCATCGGGTTAGGGATGTAGAACCACTTGTATCGGGTTAGGGATGTAGAACCACTTGTATCGGGTTAGGAATGTAGAACCACTTGTATCGGGTTAAGGATGTAGAACCACTTGTATCGGGTTAGGGATGTAGAACCACTGGTATCGGGTTAGGGATGTAGAACCACTCGTATCGGGTTAGGGATGTAGAACCACTCGTATCGGGTTAGGGATGTAGAACCACTCGTATCGGGTTAGGGATGTAGAACCACTCGTATCGGGTTAGAGATGTAGAACCACTCGTATCGGGTTAGGGATGTAGAACCACTCGTATCGGATTAGGGATGTAGAACCACTCGTATCGGGTTAAGGATGTAGAACCACTCGTATCGGGTTAGGGATGTAGAACCACTCGTATCGGGTTAGGGATGTAGAACCACTCGTATCGGATTAGGGATGTAGAACCACTTGTATCGGGTTAGGGATGTAGAACCACTTGTATCGGGTTAGGGATGTAGAGCCACTCGCATCGGGTTAGGGATGTAGAACCACTTGTATCGGGTTAGGGATGTAGAACCACTTGTATCGGGTTAGGAATGTAGAACCACTTGTATCGGGTTAAGGATGTAGAACCACTTGTATCGGGTTAGGGATGTAGAACCACTGGTATCGGGTTAGGGATGTAGAACCACTCGTATCGGGTTAGGGATGTAGAACCACTCGTATCGGGTTAGGGATGTAGAACCACTCGTATCGGGTTAGGGATGTAGAACCACTCGTATCGGGTTAGAGATGTAGAACCACTCGTATCGGGTTAGGGATGTAGAACCACTCGTATCGGATTAGGGATGTAGAACCACTCGTATCGGGTTAAGGATGTAGAACCACTCGTATCGGGTTAGGGATGTAGAACCACTCGTATCGGGTTAGGGATGTAGAACCACTGGTATCGGGTTAGGGATGTAGAACCACTGGTATCGGGTTAGGGATGTAGAACCACTCGTATCGGGTTAGGGATGTAGAACCACTCGTATCGGGTTAGGGATGTAGAACCACTCGTATCGGGTTAGGGATGTAGAACCACTGGTATCGGGATAGGGATGTAGAACCACTCGTATCGGGTTAGGGATGTAGAACCACTCGTATCGGGTTAGGGATGTAGAACCACTGGTATCGGGTTAGGGATGTAGAACCACTCGTATCGGGTTAGGGATGTAGAACCACTCGTATCGGGTTAGGGATGTAGAACCACTCGTATCGGGTTAGGGATGTAGAACCACTCGTATCGGGTTAGGGATGTAGAACCACTGGTATCGGGTTAGGGATGTAGAACCACTCGTATCGGGTTAGGGATGTAGAACCACTGGTATCGGGTTAGGGATGTAGAACCACTCGTATCGGGTTAGGGATGTAGAACCACTGGTATCGGGTTAGGGATGTAGAACCACTCGTATCGGGTTAGGGATGTAGAACCACTGGTATCGGGTTAGGGATGTAGAACCACTGGTATCGGGTTAGGGATGTAGAACCACTCGTATCGGGTTAGGGATGTAGAACCACTCGTATCGGGTTAGGGATGTAGAACCACTCGTATCGGGTTAGGGATGTAGAACCACTCGTATCGGGTTAGGGATGTAGAACCACTGGTATCGGGTTAGGGATGTAGAACCACTCGTATCGGGTTAGGGATGTAGAACCACTCGCATCGGGTTAGGGATGTAGAACCACTCGTATCGGGTTAGGGATGTAGAACCACTCGTATCGGGTTAGGGATGTAGAACCACTCGTATCGGGTTAGGGATGTAGAACCACTCGCATCGGGTTAGGGATGTAGAACCATTCGTATCGGGTTAGGGATGTAAAACGGTAACACGCAAAACTCGTATCGTATGTGAAGAGGAGCAGTGGAGAGACAGACCCGCCACTTATGACACTAAAATGTTCAGATATTGTGAGCGCGTGCGTGCGTTTGTGTGAGAGAGATGTAATTAATCCCGAAGTTCTCTTAGCTGTTGGCAAGGCTCCCTTTTGACGTTTCTAACACAACAGGTAGCGGTGAAGTTGCCAAATGAGAATCTTGCTAAACGAAAGAGGTTCGGCCCAAACTACTAATTTTTCCTACTATTAATCATCCTATATTTTAACCACACACGCACGCAAACAACAGTAGGTAATTTCAATATATATATATATATATATATATATATATATATATATATATATTTATATATATATTTTACGTTATCCATTGTTTTTCCGTTGCACTGACTTTATGAAGTTAATATATTGCTATTGTAAGTAATTTTATCCACCATTAAGTGCAATGATTTTACCTTGTGTGATGAGGCGCTTTTCGGTCTCTTGACCATTGTCGAATCACTGATTACTTTTTCTCATTTTTCTGGTGTGAGAAACCCTCATTTTTCACTTTTCCCCACACCAGAAAAATGAGAAAAAGTAATCAGTGATTCGACAATGGTCAAGTGACCTCATCACTGAAGGTAAAACCATTGCACTTAATGGTGGATAAAATTACTTACAATAGTAATATATTAACTTCATATATATATATATATATATATATATATATATATATATATGTATATATATATTTATATTTATATATATATATATATATATATATATATATATATATATATATATATGTATATATATATTCCATCACGAGAAGCGACGGAACGTTTTTCACATTTTAGTGTAAATTTAGTGCTAACAAATGATTGCACACAACAGCTGTTTTGACACGTGGGTCATGTTACTTTATTTATTGTACACCATTAAGTAAACATGTAGTCATTAAATAACTGTTATCAGTTGATGAATATATTATTTGATTTATATCTCGATTAATCTATTTATAGTTTCTTGAATAAGATGATATAGTGTTGTATATGTTTTATTCAAACTTTAAAATCCAAACTCTCTTAGGAGTGTTAGACAGTTTTTAAGAACAGATTTTAAATAAATTCTGTTCAATAAAATGTTTAACATCTAATAGAAGTTTCATATAAACTATATTCTTTTATTATGAGCTACATTGTATAGATTGTATTAAGCCTTCTAATTACTACATTACACAAATAAAGAATTTACCTAGTCATATTGACTGCCACTTAGGCCTAGTAAATCGTTTTTAAGGAAATTATTTCAGGGTACAACTTAGTATCTTACTTTCCCATAGGATTTTGTAGTAGTTTAGACGTTTCTTGAAAACGATATTTTTACAGTAAGTGCACCATGAAAAATGGGAAGAATCTATGAATGTATTATTATTTAAGTTCAGGACTCTAATGAACAAAACTATAACAACTTATTCAATTTGTTTCGTCAACGTTTCGGGCATTAACACTATCTTATGGCCATTACCAAGGCCTGGATAAAAGAACACACTTACAACATAAAACTTGTAATAGTCAATTTTTAAGCTTATCCAACAGATACATTGTCAAAAACTCAAGAGTTTAGAGTCCAGAACTTGTATGAGCGGTCAGAAAGTAATCACAAATAGAAATATTAAGGTATAATAATATACACAATTATAATTTTATAACTATTCTATGTAGGCACAATTAAATCATTCAGTTTCTTAGAAGTAGAAAGTTATTACTTAAATATAGAAATGTAAACTAAACCTTAAAATCTTTTGTACAATTAAATTTCTGTATAAGGTAGATTAAATTTTATAATAGAATAGTGGCTAAATGCAATAACTTCAAATTTAATCGTATTTGTCTTGAACTGAATCTAACTAAATGTAGACGTGTCTGATCTATTAATTGCCTTATTTGAGGTACTGAGAAACAAATACATTCCTACTGTAATGATAAAATAAAGGTTAATGTTTAATGCTCATGATAATCCAGAGATGATTGTAAATATATATTTACTGACAGATCTCACCAACGGTCAAAGATTCAGTTATTTCCCTTTGTAAAACCATTTTTTTATACTTTAACTGTCTGAAACTGCGATAAACTTCAATAGTGCAAAAATGCCACTTACATCCCTTGGTTTGCCGGTGTATCATTTCCTTAACTCTGACAATTTCCTTAATGGCATGATAAGCCTTTAATGAACAATACAAATAGTTCTTTACTGAACCAAGGCTACTCAGATTATCTCTACACTGTACAAAACTTCTTCCTTAAAACGGATTCTACAGGCCTGTACAGAGTCTAATGTTAGATTCCACATCCGGTTTATTTTGAACCATTATTTATTAGATTATAACAAAATGGCTGATGAATATTACGAGTCTGATTGGCAAGGACAATTAACCGTAAGTTGGCCATTATTAATGTCAGGCCTAGTAGGTAGTAACTCGCTTGAAAACAAGCAAAAATGTTAGAAATCTAAGGAAAATATTGTTGACATTTAAAAATAGTCATAGAGCCTTTCTGGTAGAAAATAGTTTTTTTGAAAATTACTGGTACTTGAATGTCATCATCTACATCAGGGCCGTGCGGAGAGGTAGTTGCATCAGGCGCCACTTCCAAGAGGTGACACGGGCCTGAAGCATTTGGAAATATTTTGCTGGTAGTGCCAAAATAAGAGTGATAGGTAGAGTAGAATAAAGGGCGAAGCTGTCTTAGTTCTAGAATTACAATTTTAGTAGTTTGGGTAGGTCAAGGTCTTAGTGCTATAATAATCTATTGTTGAACCCGTTTAGATAGAGCTGTTATACTCATATGTTTTGTTATAATAGTATTCTATTATAATTAGTGGAGTTCGAACGTATTAACCAAATTTGGAGTTTAATGTATAATAGGTTTCTCAAAATAGAAAAATAATATTTAACTGTGCATTTGTTTCCTTGAATTACCCACGAGTTTTGGTTTCAGGTAAGTGTTTGTATAGAATTGCCTAATGCAGAATTTTGCCTGCATTTTAATTAAAATAAAATTTAATAAAATTTTGAGGAGACATTGTAGATTTACTTCAGGCTCAAAAAGAATACCGCACGTTATTGATCTACATTTTCAAGAAACATAATTACGTAAAGGCAGAATTACCACCAATAGCGTAAGGAGTGAACGAAGAGAGATACACTGTGTTTCATTTGATATTTTCTGCCTTGGAACCTTTCTCCCAGAGTTGCCAAACCCTAAGATAGCTATTTATAGCTAAGTTCATTTTCTCTATCTTATCACTCAGTCCTTTGCTAGTTTTAGAGTCTGAATCAGCTACTTAAAAAATCAAAGGTCAAAATCAACAAAATTTCCCCTTTTTAAACTGATAAAAGCAAGTTTTACGAAATGCGCCATTTGTTTAAGACTGTACTATTGCAGTGCTAAACGCTCTGTTTTGGTTGCTACTGTACATACTGGCAGTAAATGCCGGCTACATGCGATCTATGTTGCCGCTTCTGAAGTCACAATGAAGCCCAAATCATAAATTTCCAGCGCGTTCTAAAGGCCTCTCCGCCTCCCAACCATATTTGCACCGCCCCTCTACAAGTCTTTGGTTAAATTGTAATTAACTTTTATCCTTCCAGAAAGGCAATTAACCGGCCCCTGTTATTACCGTTTGATGATAACTGGCGCTTTGTTTCACACTGACAGGGTCAAATGATTGTGCACTCTTCATCAGCAACAAAAGATAACGCGCCATCTGATAGTGACTTGTGCGCTGGTGTAGCAACGATGGTCAAGTGAGAACCGTCTTGTGTAATTTATCTGATTTTATTTAACGTGCGTTGAAGTAATGGGGTATGTATATGAGCAACTAAAACTGCAAGGGGAAAATTGCAGTAATTATGCTTAGGTCTTAGAAAGGTAATAAACAAACTCTTTTTGTCTTCATGTTCAATTGTAAAATCGATACTTTTTGGCATTTAATAAACTGTGTTTGTGAAACAAACATTTACTCTTGAGGGTTTAGTGGTTTAGTAGTTGTTTAGTGAAGATAGCTTACTCACATTTTGATTGTTGTAAACAAATATTTTTCTAATAAATTTAAACTTAGATAATTTTTTCAAATGTTATCTTTACTTCCGTATTTTTCCTTATTTTTTTGCTTTTTGTATTATATATAAGAAGATTAACCAGTTTTACTTTTATCGTCTACGAAGGATATGATAAAATATAGGGATCATAAAAGTTAGGGATATAAAAGGTGGGTGAAGAGAGGTGTTGCTTACTATTCAGTCTTTTTTTAATTTATTTAAATTTATACTTTTACCACGTAACGAATAATGTAAAATTGGCTGTAAAAGAATATCAATAAAGAATTAATTTTAACTAAATAATATTTCTGTGAAAAAAATTATGTTATTGGTGGGCTACTGGCATTTTGCAATTTGAAATGTTCTGCTTTGTATATTGCCAATAAAATCATAAATTTTAAATATTACCGTGCGTAAAGCGTTTCAGTAAAGTTGGATACTGTGTAGCAATGTGTCAGCTTACAACTTTTAATGTTTTTTAGTTAGTACGTGAATTTTTTTTTGTTTTTCATAGTTGTTTTTATATTTACATACATCAAAAGCTGACGATGGTGAATCCTCTTGTAATTTTAAAGCTGAAGTCAAGAGATGAAAATGATCAATTTTCTAGTCATTTACACCAAACTTTTAAGATATACTGTAACAGTTGAATTTATTATTATTAGGAAATTATTAATGGCAAAATGTGTTCCCGTGCATTTAGGTAGTGAAATAAATCAAAACTTTTGACCATTTATAAGGGAGAGTTAAGGATTAAACGTTGTTTGCCTGCTAAGGTACAGTACCGCTCAAATTAATTGGAACACCAGGTAAATGACTACGATTCTTAAATGAAACACAATTTATTGACCACAAAAATTACAAACAGCTCCCTAATAATTAATATGTCCTCCTTTGTTTTTTATAACCTCTTCACATCGTTTTGGCATTGATTCTATGAGTTTTTTGCATTTATTTTTAATTTCGTCATCATGGTACCATATTTTGATTACAGCAGTAATCATGGATGTTTTTGTTGTACAATCTTCTTTAGCAATCCTTTTTTTACAAATAGCCTATAGATTTTCGATTGGGTTTAAATCGGGTGAATTACCAGGCCATTCCAGAACTTTTACTTTGTTCTCAGAAAAGAATTCCTTGCATTTTTCAATGTATGGCATGGAACCGAGTCTTGTTGAAAAATCCCATTGGCTTTTGGAAAAATTTGCAAAAGGAGTGGGACAACTCTTCTTTGTAATAAAGTAATATATTTGTCTGAGTTCATCATACCTTCAATTGGAACTAATGGCCCTGGATCATTATAGGACATACAGCCCCAAAACATTTTTTTAGGTGGATGTTTGGGTTGTTGAAGGATGTGAGCTGATGTCTCAGCTTCATTCCCACTTCTGCGGACAAAGTTAACTTTATGTCCCTGAATCAAAATATGTGTTTCATCAGAGAAAACGACGTTTTTCCACTGTTCAACAGAGAAATTGTTGTAGGTTATAGCCCACTGCAAGCATTTCTTCTTCATTGCCACAGTAAGAAGCTGCTTTTTCTTTGGTCGGTAAGCTTTTCGCCCAACTTCTGTCAACCTTCTTTTAACAGTAGCCTACTAACATGAATATTAACTCCATTTTTGTTAATTTCTCGTGCCAAATCTACAGCCGACAACCTGGGGTTGATCTTACTATTCCTAATTAATTGGCGGTCAGTTTGAGGTGTGATTTTTCTTTTATGACCACAATTTCCTATTCTGTTAGCAGAAAAGGAACCAGTCTCATTAAATTGCTTAATAAGTCGGTTAACTGTAGCTAGGCCTACCTTACATTCTTCAGCTATCTTCCTCTGAGACATACTTCCATACTGATGTAGCGTAATAATCTTGCTACGTTTTCTAGGTGTGGTATCCATTAATTGAGTTATTGTAAAAATAAAATAAGTTTGTTAAACAAACACACAAACTTGCAACAATAATAAAAACTAAAAATACTTCACTGAAAATGTGTAAAGCACAAAGAATCACTTGTGCACTAATGTTTGTGAGGTTAGGTTGTATTAAAACAAAATCAAAGTACTGTAGCAGTGATGCCAACTGTCGCATGATGAAAAGAGTGAAATTCCCTGTGTGTTCCAATTAATTTGAGCGGTACTGTAGATACACTTTGGGGGCTAGTCACACTTAGCTTTGGCAGCGATATATCACCATCGTCTGTTTTCTTTACTATGAGAGATGGGAACGGAGGCAAACAGTAGCTACACAGTGACAAGTGGCATCGCTCTGCTTGACCGTTCCCAGTCCTGCCGACTTTCCAGTCCTTTCTAAATTTAATTCAATAGTTATAAAGTTTTACTACTGTTCTTGTATTTGTCGTCACTGTTTATTTTATATTCCGCTACAGTGCTCTTGGAGATTTTAACGCCGTGACTACAAACTTAGTGCAATGATTACAGTTTCAATTAGCATTTGAATAATTTTAAAATAATTGCTACAATCCAACGAAACGTCTGTCGATAAACATACGCAACACAGAAAGTTTAAAATAGAATTTTGTTTCTAAAGTTGTATGCTATTCATTTTTATTGGTGTAAGTTTTTAAGCAATTTAGTTGCAAAATGATAAACTGGCTTTGGAAGAAATACGGTAGCAATTGATGTATCTGTCAAAAATACAGCTCGTAACAATACAAGTGAACAACAAGAACCGTCATTAAAGAAACACATGTCGTGGCAATTATTTAAGTCGATCAATACATCATCGTATCGGCCCAAACAATGGGTCATTACTCACGAGTGCCGCTAATGTTTAGTCAAACCATAAGCGAACAGTAGTACACCGTAAAAAAATACAATAAACTGCGAGATGAGAATCTGCCCACATGTTGGCATTTAAGCGGCTCAATGGGAATAAAAAAAGTCCGAGTGGGCCAAAGTTGGCATCGGAGCGGAACGCGATCGATCATTGGACGGATTAAATACTCAATCATTCAAATTACTATGTCACAAAAGCTTGCCATCGGTGGCGCGCTCTGCTGAGCATTCGAGCAGTGGGCGACAATTTGCTCAGCCGCTAATCTGACCCTCCCCACCTGAGGGGATTAAATGGCGTATGTTTAAAATTATTGGCAGCTTTAAAAAGAGTTGAAAATTCAAGAAAGTAGTTATAAAATGTTCACATTGTTTATTTGACTGCCTTCCCCTATCTTCTGACAAATCAAGTGTGAATGAATCTTTCGGGTTTTAAATTTGGCTTCATATATCCCAAAGTAAAACACAAGTGGTTTTGCAGAACCGTCTATAAGACATAACGACTTTATGCCAATGTAGCTTATATCATAAACATGCGCTATAGAATTCAAACGTAAGAATCCTGTCACATTACAGCATAGAGTATCGATGTACATTCCCAACGGTGGAAGTATATTTGTCGACCCAGCCAACCCGACGCGCTTACAAAAACACGTACAAAAAACGCAAACACGGGCAACTACACGTGCGTATAAATTATAAAAAAATGAAAGCTGAACGGATCCTTGGCGCGGAATGCAGCTCTGACAGATCTGGTACGCGCACAGTGGCGATTATTAATTATTTATAAAGGCGCGTATGTCCGAGCGTATTAGCACAACGTTCCCACGGCTTGTGCTCAACCCACGGTACAAGCGCTGGAGTTGTGTAGAAACACAAGTGTTGAGATTTGTAAAAAAGAGTTACATTTTATAACTATAACCGCGCCCAAGGCGAGGAAAGCATTGGCTTCGAGCGTTCCGGACAGACGCAGGATTTATAAAGCATCCGTCGAACAATGGTCAAAGATGTGTCGCTGTGGTCGCCGTAACCAAGCAGTGATTAAGGACTTCCGCGCTGAGCATCGCCATTCAACGTCTGCGCTGCGTGAGAAGTAATGGCGTTTGAGCGGTTAATTAAAAAAAGCCAACCGTATTAAATAAATAATGATTAAAGCACCACTAATGGCTGAAACAATGAACGAGTACAATGGAGCGCGGAGACAATACCAAAATCTGATCCATTAGAGTGAACGGACCTTTAATTAAAAGCTGAACTGACTTTCTGGAACAGATGTCTGGAGGTAGAGTCTAGACTAGAGACAAACGACCTCCTATAGTAGGCTATAATCGGTATAAGAGAAATGTACTGCACAATATGGTTATAGAATTGTGTGTAAAACCCCAACAAATGTAAGGGGTTTAGAAAAAGAAAAATGTCCAACGAAGGTGTTTAGGAAATTAATGCCTTAGAAGCATTATAAAGTCTTTTCACGTCTTTTATAGACCACAAAAATATTTGACCAGTTTTAATAACTTATCTTTTAATATTAACCCTATTCTTGCTCTTTCCTTTAAACAGGAAGATTTAATATGTAATGACGTCATTCACCAATCAACTAAATTTCACTTACATAAATTGTAGTTTACTTTTATAGTGACTTTTCACAATTTCATAATATTTCGCTTCACAAAGTTGAACGAGTGAGTTCTACTCATCTCACAGTTCCCGAGGGGTTTCATATCCGTGATCCCATCTATGACTCTGGATCCACTCAACATCCCTACTTTGATGATAATAACCTCACCGTGGTCTCCCATTTAAATGAGAAAGATTTAATATGTATGACGTCATTCACCAATCAACTAAATTTCACTTACATAAATTGTAGTTTACTTTTATAGTGACTTTTCACAATTTCATATTATTTCGCTTCACAAAGTTGAACGAGTGAGTTCTACTCATCTCACAGTTCCCGAGGGGTTTCATACCCGTGATCACATCTATGACTCTAGATCCACTCAACATCCCTCCTTTGATGATAATAACCTCACCGTGGTCTCCCATTTAAATGAGAAAGATTTAATATGTATGACGTCATTCACCAATCAACTAAAATTATCTTACGTAAATAGTTTTTTTTCTTTTATTGTCAATTTATAATAATTTTGTAATACGAGTATTCCGCTAGAAACGATTTTTATTAGTAGTCTTTTAAACCTTCATAGATTGTAATCAAATGATTTGACGAACACAGACTGAACACGAATCGTTTAAAATAAGATGAATTGTTTTTAAAAAATACCAGAATTTAAAGCATCCCTTTTAATTGATAAACGGACAGGAAAATGTCATAATTTCCTCATTTCCCCTTTAAGGTTATCACAGCTCTCTTTCCTACCCCTTAGGCTTAATTTCATTGATAAATCGGTCGGATTTGTTTGGGGGGACGCCGTAATTGCAGTTTGTGGGTTCGCATATCATGAATAGTTTATTGTGCCTACTTCCGTTACGATTTGCCATTGTCCTGCAATCATTGACTCGTATGGAAATCGCGGCCGTTCATTCAGCTTTCTCTACTCCTACGCCTCTCTCATCTTTCGTCAATGGAATCCTTTCACGTATAAATCACAGATTGTTGAGCCACATTGCGGCCTAATTACGCTACCGAAGCGCATTGTTGAGCGCCTTGAGAATTATGGTAATGTGCGACCAGCGGCTGCTTAGCTTTAAATGGAAGCGTTAACTTGTTACAATTGCCTTCTTCACTTCCGTTTGTCCGGCAAGAGTTAGTCGAGTAGTTTGAATCTTATCGCCAGTGTTATGAATATTACAATACATACTAACAATCTTTTTGTGTCATATTAACTTTTATTGAAATATTTTGAATTCTGAAAAGGTTTTTAGGTCTAGCAGTCTTTACGGTAAACAAGATCTCTAGATTGGCGTCATAATTGTTTATCTATATTTGGAGGTAGGTATCACTAATTGGAGGGTTTCCCTTCACTTAGAGGTTAATTGGAGGTTATGAATTAAAAAACTTGCAAAACCAATTTAATATATAGTCAGAAATATTGCATGCTTGATTAAATTAAACTACATCGTATGATTTCATACAACAGCTGACTTTAATACGCTTAGCCTATGTTACCCTTCGTATTGTATTTTAAAACATTAGTGTTATTACTTAACATCAATGATCAGTTTCAAAAACATAAATTATTATTTTAATACAATGAGTTTAATATAATAATAACAAATTACACACAATATATTTATATTTTAATTTTTGAAGTAGAAACGTCTAGGCGCGTTCGAACGAATTTTTAGAGGCAAACTCAATTGAATTGATTGAATTGATCTTTTCAATCAGTACACTTTTTTTTAACTTGAAGCTTGCATAAAACGTTAAACATTTTCACTCTAGGTTTTACTTCTATCAGCCAGTCCTTAGGATAAATTAAAAACAAACTTTAATATAATGTATTCGGGGGAATAAACTTTCTGTTAAATATTTATACTAGTGAAAGTTTACGTCAGCTTAGGAAGATGATTTCCAAAAACTATGACTGACCCGCGGATAAGACGAAACCAGAGGACGTTTCATAAGAAAAGTTTTACCTGTGCTATATATTTATCAAGACTTACGTCCATTATTTTACACGAATTTTTAACCTAAACTGACCACGAAAGAGAGCTCTTCTTAGTTGGGGATAGAGAAAAGAAGCGGTTTTACACTTAGAAACAAAAAACGAAGGCCCTATTTAGTAAACATTTTGACATCAGACGGTATCCTGAATGTATTGTATATAATGTCTAAATATTCTTTTTCATTATTTTTTTTAGTTATGAGCTTATGTTATTTATATTTCCTATAAGAACTGAATATTTCGGGAGATGAGTTCTAATTATGTTGGAAAAACTAACAGGTTTGTTTCAATTCCTTCCATTAGCTTACTCTCCTTATAGGCTATATATATATATATATATATATATATATATATATATATATATATATATATATATATATATAGAATATCAAATGTGTTTTCCTGTTAGAATATTTTTAAGATCAAATAATATACACAAATACAGGAATATTTAATTTATTGAACAATAAACTCAAAGCTTTTCGTTGGTTTACATTACCAACATCTACTGATCTTAAATATATATATATATATATATATATATATATATATATATATATATATATATATATCTTGTACAAATGTTTGATCATTAATAAAATCTTTTTATTCATCCAATTAAATTGAAATACATTTTTTTAAACCTATAGTAGGTGACAATTAATGGGAATACAGTTTTTTCAAATATTTATTCATTAAATTAAATTTTAAAACCTTGATGTTCCGGTAGGATTTGAACTGAAGAACTGGTTGTTTAAAATCCAGCACTTTGGCACGAAGCCAACTTTCCCATATCTAGAAATCAATTACTTAAAGATATAACCCTATAAGAAAAAGGTTCTTTGCAATAGTGAAGAATGACAATAGGTGGATAGAATGAGAAATTATAGATCACCATTAGCTTCATGAATTAGAAACGAAAAAAACGAATAAATAGTAACAAACAAAAATAATAGTCAAACACCTTTTACTGTAATAAGAAGGAAAAGAAAAATCGCAAGGAAATTCGCTTTCTATTTTGTTACCTAATATTTATATATACATTTGTATATACATATTTATATAATTTGTAATTATAAAATAAAAGTAACTAAAATTATTTTTTTCCGACTACGGTAGAAATTGACTTAAAAATTTCTTTTCTATATTACTTGTTTCAATTAATTATAATGTAAAAGGCTCGTAATATTTAATATAGTGTGAAGTATTTGGATTATTTTAAAGTAACGCTACCGGGAACGCTTGCACGCTGAGAGGAACTTGTTACACACACGACTTGACACCGCTTAATTGGCTTTATTCGGTCCTGACACCTTACGTCGCAACTTGACTTGGCGCAATAACTGTCACCGTGTTTGGTTAAACTGACTGAGCTGCTCGTCGCTCCACGTCTTACCGTTACAACGAGCAGCTCGGAAACAAAATAACACTGTTCAAGAGAAAATCAGAACCGTATTGGGCTGAAACAATTTTAATAATTAACAATTAATGGTTTTTAAACTGGTCGATGGCTTAAACAAAATTTATTCATCATAAAAATTCTGAAGTATTTGTCTGATAATTTTAAAGATTTTTTAAATAGGAAATTAGGTAGCACGTTCTTAAATGACCTCTAAAATTTTATAATAGTAAAATTGTGAGTAATTGAATTACAGTTGTAGTTAATGCTCGTAAGGTAAAAAAAACCAATAGTCGAGTTAAAATTACTAACGCATTTGGAGTCGTCAGGGTGGGGGGGAATGTTTGCGGTGTTGCCACACCATCGGTCGCAGCAAATGTTACCTATGTTTGTATCATTTGTAAAAATTAAAGCTTGAAAGAAATGTGCGGTGACAAATGCACGAAGAAATAAGGCAAACCTTGCCAGTATCGATTGTCACACAGTCTTCAAAGTGGTTTTATAATTAGGACTCTGACGAAAAACAAGAGACAATTTACAATAAGATATTTAATTGAATTCAATATTTCCGTCAGAGTTTCTACGATTTTTGTTTTTTATGTGTAGTAAATTTTTTTTATTGTTGTAGGTTTTAGTCTTGAGATTGTTCATAAAGAAAACTGAAAATTTCGGAAACGTCGAGGAAATATTGAACTAAATAAAGTAAATAATTAGCCTTATATACTGTCTTGGGTCATTTGTCATAATCCTGCTGATGTATTACTTTAACAAGACGTCGGATTATTATATTGTTGAAATCCGTTTGTTTAAAATACATTTGTAACTATTCTCAAGTAATGTGTCTACTTTTGTTTGTGCGGCCATAAATCATATTGTCTAAAATATCAGCTTGTGTGGAAGAAAAACTTACTAAAAACGCCTAATTCTTTTAAAAACTCTTAAAAAAACTTGAAGGAACCTAGTCATGTTTAAAAGCCAAAACTTTGAAAATGATTTTTTAAATTTGCTTCATGTGGTCAGTTTTTTCCAAATGGAAATCTTCGATATTATATTTAAACAATGAAGTAATTTTAATTATATTATGCTACTAGATATAATCAGATGTCCTACATCTTGAAATGACGAGACTCTACATCAACACCTTTTGCAACATTTACACACAATTGGACAAGCTTCTCCACGCACTGAATAAGCAAAGTCCTGAGAGAGACGGGAATTGAAGGGAACAGTTACGTGTCTATTTAGTTAGTTCACGTTCTTTAGAACCACTGATGGAAAAAGAAGGCAGGCTGGACTTAAAACCTTGTCTGTAAGGAAGTGAAATGGGAGCGTTTGAAATTTCAGTGTCACTTTACAGATGATTTAAGATAAGTAATTTTTGTTTTAGAATTAATCGGTAAAATGTATTTACCAAACCAACATTAAAAATTATAAAGAGATTTTTGTCAGCTGCCTGGAAAATTACAGTTTCACTACGCGAACTGTTGGTTCATTTTAAATGTTTACAAATATTAAATTCGCCCAATGAGTCTGTGAAGCACGCAACAGCTGTTCGTTATTTCTCTACTGGTTAGCTACCATTTAATAATTCATAGCCCCCCGTACCATTCTGCATACATCTGCATACAAATGTAGTTTCAAGTACTGAATTTCAAGATTGTTAAAAAACATTAGCAAAGAATTGTTTAAATATTATAAAGTACCCTCGACTCTAGTGCCGCAAGAGTTTGGAACAAGGTATGCGAGTGTTGCGCCGGAGTTGAAACCGTGGCCAAGTTCATCCGCTTAAATTTGATTTACTTTCTAGCCCTTTTAATCATACACTGTTCAAAATGCTTCAAAAAACAGTTAATCGCGTATTATATAAATGACGGCCAATTAAATTTTCTCGATTGTTTATAACTTTATTAAAACTCGTGGGGTTGTTCATATTCGGCGAAACTTTTTTGTTCAAACTCGGCGATTTTATAACTTGCAGAAACGTCTTCGATATGCAACATTAATGAGTTCTAAATGTTTAAGAAGATTCGAACTTAACATAAAACCAATAATCCTCCAGAAAAGAGCTTAATATGGCACAACATGTTTCAATTAAATAAAATTGCAATTTGTGTGTAAGATAGTTAATTAGTTTAATCAAACAAATATACTATACTTCATCGGATTGTTTTTTAAATATTTTAACAACAATAATTTTCGTTTTTATTACAAGCTTTAACTACAAGACTCGTATAGTTTTGAGTTTACGTTTATTTAAAATAGCCTTAAAGGATTGACTCTTCTAACTAACTCTTTTTTATTATTTAAAAAACATTCTCACTAATTATTATTGATAGAAAACATTTTCATTTTATGCAGTTCCATACAAAACCTATTTTACAAACGTAATAACTTCATTTCTTTCTCAACGAGTTCTCTTATTGCTTCTAGATTCTTTGTGTCGTTGTAAATCGTTTTCTCGAAGAAATTCAGTTTCATAATAAATTTTTCAATTTATATACTAAAAGATTTATATAATAACTTTTTACACTGAAAATATAGTTTGGAAACTACACAATTATCATATTTTTAGTTGATATCGACTGCGTATAGACTTCTGAAAGTTTTATAAATTTTCCTTAAGTAGAATTTTAATTTTTTCACGGCTCCATTTAAGTCTGGCTTTAAAAAATGTTAAATGTAAACCTTTTTGGCGTGTTCGGTAATTTTTTTGAAAGGAGTAAGACTATAGATATGACGTCAAAGCCCTTAATAATTTTTTCCGTCAGATTTCTGAACACAAACAAACTATCTTTGAGATTTTCGAAATCCAAACACGGCGCTTATAGTGGAGTCGGTCAACTCTAACATTTTACGTCTCCACTTGGAGGTTATTTTTAGGATCTGTTGTAATAATTTTCAAATTATGTAATTATAAATATCGAATATTTGTATAAATTTAGTGGTGGAGTATGATTTCATACAACAGCTGTTTTATAACTCATCAGTTGACTTTTTTTTGCACTGTAATCTACATTATTAATTTAACATGCATCATAATTATCAATTATACTTATTCAGAGTTTAGAATTATTTAAAATAACTCTTTTTAAAGTTTGGTAAAAGTACAGAATAATAATATATAATTCATTAAAAAAAAGGTCTACGAAAAATTATTCTAGTATCTTATTTGTAAAAATTTTAAATTCATAAAAGTTTTCACTGAATTAGGAATCAAGCTAGAAATATAATTAATTTAGCGATTCCTTAATGACATATGATTTTAGTTTAATTTTTTACTTTTCAAGACTTTAATTCAATTGTGCTTCCTATTTCTTACTTAAGTTCAGTATCGTTTCCCCCAGATATATAAATATTTCAGTGTTGATTATAGGGTGCAAGTGACGTCACACAGAGATTTGTATTAAGAGAAAACCCAAGCGAGTTTGTTTTTAGTATACTAATTATTCTAGAGTTGACATAATACTTGTAGGTCTGTAGTCCTTAAAAAATCATGTCATTTTTTTAATAGGTAACAGCCGTCTGCTAAAAACGAATAATCAAGACTAGGAAAAATTACACAATTTCTTTGCAAGTTTTTCCAAAATTATTGAGAATCTATTTCCAAAACTCAGAAATAACGGCTATTGCACTACAAATATAGGAGCCCATGCCATATGTAAGGACATTTTTATCGGCCCGTACTGTACTGTTCCCAGCTCGTATTAAACCACTTAAAATGTTAGCGAAAGGGAAGCATTATCCGAAATTGATTTCAGTAATAGGAAGACTCTTGAAGTAAAACAGCCCCACTGAGGGTCGGATAAAAAACGAGCGGTCCCTGAGGGGTAACATTTGGTGATTTGAGGACAGAAGCATTAACCGAGTCCCTTGGCAACCTGTAACCCTTCCGGAATGTCCTGCCACAGCTGGAACTCTGACGCGTCGGTCAGATGTTGAAAGTGGGGCAGAGGGGTTACAACAATGGGATCTGTTTAGATGTGAGTGCGTGTAATCGAACATAGACCGTGGGTGCTCATGAATGATGAAAACTTCTATTTTACTTTTTGAAGTAAAAAACGAAGTAAATTTTACTCATTTAAGCGTAGATAAAAGTTTAACTAGAGTGCTGATTGTTTTTGAGATTTAAAACGAAGAGTTCAAAACGCTATTTGTTCGTGAAATAAAACAAATAAATAAATGCCTAAACTGAATTTGATTCATTCTAGTTTATTTTAAAAAAATTGTTTATAGGCCTACATAAGATTATTTAATATGGTTTATTCATTGTACGTTCGTGAGTGTTGAACAAAATTAATATTAATTTTAAACTTTAACTGCACTGAGAATAATGTTAGTAAAAAAAATTCTTCAATTCGCCTTAGTTAATTTATATATTATGTTGATTACCACTGATAGTAATTCGTATTATTAACTGGGGGTAGTTACCATGTTCTAAATATTAAATAAAAACAAAAATCCACTTACAATGAATAACTTTATTTCTCATGTACGTTTCGAAGACAAAGCTATCATCACAAAGTCTTAAACTCATTCGTGGTATAGGTTTTATAAAAGCTATCCTCGATACGCGATGATGACCTTGTGACTGAAACGAGTATTAGAAATTAATTGACCGGGAGTGCATATTTGTTCTTATTCAATAATTTACTCTCAAGCTAATCTCAAATTTAAGTAATTGTTAAGCGGTCTACAGAAACATCGAAAGCGGATTGACAAACAACTAAAATAATTATGAAATGATACTTACCCTGATCACAGAGTATGCCGCCCCAGTTGGTGTCACAGATGCACTGCCAAGATGAGCCGTTGCAGTATCCGTGTTTGCAGCCGGGATACGGTTTGCACTGGTCACAGAACTCGCCTTTCCATCCGGGACGGCACCTGAGAACAATACCTTTGATTTAAAACCCAATCTTATTCGATTTTAAACCTTGAGTAGAATGTTTTTATAAGTAGTTAAATTTAGGACACCACTCTCACTTGTCTTTTGCAAGATAACTGTGGAGTTGGCATTTCAATAACTGGTTTAAACTATTATAAATGCGTTAATACCATTTCCAGAACAGTTGTGGAATTTCTCTGTAAAATCATAACGTTGGTAACACTGTTAACGAAAAACATTTACCTATGTTTCTGATCTCTTATTAAATTTTCTCGATAAACTCAAGTTTTACAGTAAATTTTTAAATATATGTGATGAAATTACAACCTTATGCAATTTGGTACAAAGAAGAAATTTTAATTTTGGTTCTGCCAGACAAAATCTGTTTGAAAGTTTTTTTTTCAAATGTTTGTAGCAGCCACTTGCATTGTTCTTGTGGGGACGAGTGTGTGTGTGTGTGTGTGTGTGTGTGTGTGTGTGTGTGTGTGTGTGTGTGTGTGTGTGTGTGTGTGTGTGTGTGTGTGTGTGAGTGTGTGTGTGTGTGTGTGTGTGTGTGTGTGTGTGTGTGTGTGTGTGTGTGTGTGTGTGTGTGTGTGTGTGTGTGTGGGTGTGTGTGTGTGTGTGTGTGTGTGTGTGTGAGTGTGTGTGTGTGTGTGTGTGTGTGTGTGTGTGTGTGTGTGTGTGTGTGTGTGTGTGTGTGTGAGTGTGTGTGTGTGTGTGTGTGTGTGTGTGTGTGTGTGTGTGTGTGTGTGTGTGTGTGTATGTGTGTGTATGTGTGTGTGTGTGTGTGTGTGTGTGTGTGTGTGTGTGTGTGTGTGTGTGTGTGTGTGTGTGTGTGTGTGTGTGTGTGTGTGTGTGTGTGTGTGTGTGTGTGTGTGTGTGTGTGTGTGAGTGTGTGTGTGTGTGTGTGTGTGAGTGTGTGTGTGTGTGTGTGTGTGTGTGTGTGTGTGTGTGTGTGTGTGTGTGTGTGTGTGTGTGTGTGTGTGTGAGTGTGTGTGTGTGTGTGTGTGTGTGTGTGTGTGTGTGTGTGAGTGTGTGTGTGTGTGTGTGTGTGTGTGTGTGTGTGTGTGTGTGTGTGTGTGTGTGTGTGTGTGTGTGTGTGTGTGTGTGAGTGTGTGTGTGTGTGTGTGTGTGTGTGTGTGTGTGTGTGATTACACGTTTAACTTACTGAGATGTAAATTCTCTGATCAGCTGTTTAGCAAACACGCTTCACCAAACATGATTTCACACAACAGCTGTCTTCAATTTAAACCAGGGGTTATGTTTATATAACTTTAAACTTTGTAAATATTGTATAAATTATTTGATTCAATTAAGTACACAGTAGTAATTATTATTAACCAAGGTTTAAAATCTAGGTTTAATAATTCAAGTTATATTCACAAATAAGATGTTTTAGTGCTTTTTATTAAGAAAAAAACATCGCTGTTTGTTTAAAATATTAGTATAATCATATTTGTACTACACAGTTGGTATAAGCTAGAAAGGCTTCCCCTTTATAATTTTATTATATTTATTTCAATTGTTTAATTTGTTGTACAGTAATTACTGTTCTTTATGATTCTGTTATTTACATTGATAACTGTTGTATTTAAACACAATAACCAAAACAAAATTAATTAATTAGCTATAAATCAACTCCTTCACGAAGATTGTTAGCAAAATGTATAGTGCGGACCACGTAACCGCGCTCTCAGCCTTGAGAGATCGCAGTAGCCGAGACGAGAGGTAGAAGGTTAGTATGAATACTTTCCTACACACAAGGTAAAAACTGTTAAAGCACTGAGATGGATGAGTTGGATGGATAAAGCTAATTGCATGAGATGGATATTGAAAAATTTTTATGATAAATTAGCTATGGTATGATATATGCTAACAATCTTGATATATGTGCAGACATATCGGATGCAGAAGCTGTTGATGTGTAGAACATTGTGGATGTGTAACATGTTTTAATGAGTACAAAGGCTGCAGCTAAGTGCTCTACACCGATAAGGTCCCTCCGAGTTTTAGTAATAAAATAAACATGTTTTAAGAAATGGTAGTACAAGAAAAATTTCGTGCGACCTCTCAGGACCACGTGAACGGTTACGTGGTCCACACTATAGGCTACATAGGGTAGGTTGTAAATTTATAGTTAATACACTAATTTTGTTATGGTTATTGGGTTTTTATTGTACTGAATTCAAACAAGTGGAACCACAAGAATTTATTTAAATGATTAATAACCGAACTATAAAATTTATTTTAATTAATATTTTTATTTAATGTCTGTTATTAACTAATAATTTTTTCTATAGGCTAACGACAGATCACAGACAGTTTTGCTTTTTTAAACACTCAACGTTTCGAATTTCTTTCCAAAATTCCTTTTCAAGAGCTCAATTTCAACTAAACAATTATACAACATAACATACGATTTATAAAATACATAACATTATATAAAACATAATAAAAATCAACAAATTATAAAACTCTTAATAAATATCCATTTACAATTATTTTTTTTATTATTTGTAGATGGATATTTATTAAGAGTTTTATAATTTGTTGATTTTTATTATGTTTTATATAATGTTATGTATTTTATAAATCGTAAGTTATGTTGTATAAGTGTTTAATTAAAACTGAGCTCTTGAAAAGGAATTTTGGAAAAAAATTCGTAACGTTGAGTGTTTAAAAAAGCAAAACTGTCTGTGATCTGTCATTAGCCTATATAAAACAAGTTTATTTTAGGTATGAGAATATAAACAAAGGTTAGAAAAATAAATTCCCGATTCAATTATATAATCACACTACTTTAATACTTAATTATATAGATTTTTGTTAATAATTGAATATGCTTAAGCTATTTATTTTGTAATGTATTTTATTTACATTCTATATATTACTAACATATATACAAACATTTACAATACTATCATGTCCCTCATGCGTAAATATCGCCCCTAAATACTTGTGTATATAAGAATAAATACAGAATTTTATTTGTATAATATGTTGTTAGGAGTTAATCTATACAAACTTGTAGTAAAATGCTGTAGAAGGTTTTTATGTAGATAAATATAAAACGATGATTTACTTTCTAAAATTATGTCGGTATACGTGGGTTTTTATTGTACAGTTACTCTTCAAAGTTTTGTTTAAGTTATGTTTATTGAGCAATTTATAGGGCTGGGTAGGTAAAAAGAGGGTACAGTTACGTGTTTACAGCTTGAAAACACTTCCTAGAAATATAACGAATAAAATAAAAATTATTTTGAGGCTAGTCGTTATTTAAACAATAATAAATAGGACTGTGCAAATATAAAGGTGGCTAAGACAAGGTGTATTCCAACACGAAGAATACCTTAGAGTACCTTAATAAAGAGAAATAAAATCAATACTCAAAGAGTCAAAGGAACTAATCTTCTTCTTTCAATATATCAATCTTCTATACTTGTGAAAAAAATGTGAAGAGTTTAATTTATAATTATGACGTCACAAATTTGTATATATTTCCACGGAAGAGAATTTTCCTTTAAAAAACAAGTCTAGTTCCAATAAGATAACAATTTACAGCCCAAATATTTTTTAAAGAAATGACCTTTCATAAATATTTCCCCATTTCCGGAATCCACTTAACCGGACGTAGATTTTACTACGACCATTGTGAGCAAAGTCGATCAGCCACTAATTACAAACAGATGACGTAATGCCAGGGGCGTGGGAATCTCGGGCCCTGAGGAAACACTTATTGTTCATTAGAATAATATAAAACCTCTCCACGTACTTGACTGCCTTCTAAGAAGCACAGAGCGTCGGTTCTATGTATGCCAGCGCTGTGTCGTTGGTCGCATTTCAATTGTTTCTCAGTTATGACCTTAGTGATGAGTAAGTAAGGTCGGCCCTGTTGCTGAGCATCTATGAGCTCGCGTCGGAGGTTCTGTGCACCTTAACGTTCACTGGTTGCGGAACCACCACACAGGTTATGCTTTGCGTAGCGGAAGGCATACTTAAGCTTGATTTATGAAATGAAAACCTGTACAGATTACGGTATCACCTTTCAAAGCAGTGGTTTAAGGCTTTATTTTAGGGATGGGCCGATTCCGATTCTCGATTGTGCATTGATTCCAATTCTTGTTTTTTTAGCTGTTAAAATGTGTACGATGTTTTAATTTATAGGAAAAATAATTATCGACTATGTCTTATGTATGTATTAATTACTTTGAATGAATTAACCCATTAAAGCAAATGCCGATTTGAGACAACGAAAATATTATTATTATTTATGATTCAACAACAAAGACGATTGGAAGCATTTCTGGTTATATCGTTCGTCTCTGTCTGCTGTCTCACTTTCACTCGGACGGGTTTGACTCTTACTCTCTCCCCCTCCACGTCTTTGGCCACCCCTACTCCACCCCTACTTCACAAAAGTTAAAAAAAAAACAAATAAAATGTAGCTCCTCCAGTTATACAAACTGAAATGGATATTACGGAAGTTATATTGTAATTGTGAACTGAAGTTTACATTGGTAATTTTAAATAAATCTTTAATTTTATCTTATATGTTTGTCATTCTTTTAGAAATTCCTATTCACAAATTTAGGTTGAACGCTTCGTGTAGCCTATTACATTAAAACGGACCTTTTAAAAGGATTCGCCTTATGGCCAAGATGTTCACTAAATTCATTATTAGATAGTATCATGTATGGTTATATAACTTAAAAGAATCGAGAATCGACTTAAGAAGCGAGAATCGGAAGAAAGATTTTAGAATCAAGATCGGAACCGAAATTGGAACTTTTAGGCATCGGGACACCCTTATTTTATTTCTATTAAGCTTTGTCTTTTACACGATTCAAATGAAACAATTTTATCCATTTTCATTGCTCGTCTTCAAATACTCCTTCAATTCACTATTCAGGCAAACATCATTCTTTAGAGGCAATGAAGATTGTATTTGCACACCTCGACAAGAAACTTTGCACGCGACCAGATACTATACTTGAACTTTGCTCGTGTCTAGGAGTATCTAATAATTTATGTTGAAGATCCTTAGAAACAGAGTTAACGAATTTAAACTATCTGGGATTAAGTGATGAAGTAGGTTCACAAAATTAGGATGATGGTTTTAGCCATCACATTGGATTCACATTTTGTAACCAAAATAGTTTACCTTCGCCCGAGATGTAAAACTAGATTACATTAGCACCACTATAGTTAACATGAAAACTAAAATCTGCTAAAATAAAATATAAAAATGGACAAGGCGAAACTGAAATTTAAAATGATTTAAAATTAAAAAAACTACAAGAAGAAAAATATAGCAGGAGTGTAAACTAAACTACAATAAATAAATACTTTGAGCGAAATTGACGGTTTTTTAATCTGAAATTCTGTTTTACTTTTGTTTTGATTCCGTGGTTTTAATTTTTAAAAGTACAAGACAAGCGTCTTTATGTTGAATAAGTACAAAAGTTATTTATTTATTATTTGAATCTGTGTTAAAAATACATTACTTCATTTTGTTTGCAATTACATCAAGGAGTTTATCACAAAATTAAAATAGGAACTAGAAAAAGTGATGAAATTGAAATATTTAACAAAAGAAACAATAATAGTGTAGAAAATGGATAAGATGTACATAAATTAACACATACCCTGCTATCAAGATGTACATAAATTAACACATACCCTGCTATCAAGATGTACATAAATTAACACATACCCTGCTATCAAGATGTACATAAATTAACACATACCCTGCTATCAAGATGTACATAAATTAACACATACCCTGCTATCAAGATGTACATAAATTAACACATACCCTGCTATCAAGATGTACATAAATTAACACATACCCTGCTATCAAGATGTACATAAATTAACACATACCCTGCTATCAAGATGTACATAAATTAACACATACCCTGCTATGAAGATGTACATAAATTAACACATACCCTGCTATCAAGATGTACATAAATTAACACATACCCTGCTATCAAGATGTACATAAATTAACACATACCCTGCTATCAAGATGTACATAAATTAACACATACCCTGCTATCAAGATGTACATAAATTAACACATACCCTGCTATCAAGATGTACATAAATTAACACATACCCTGCTATCAAGATGTACATAAATTAACACATACCCTGCTATCAAGATGTACATAAATTTACACATACCCTGCTATCGTGGACAGACTAAACGACGCAAAACTAATTACATAAAACTAAATAGGTCTCATAAAAAAGTGATTGAAAAATGGTATGATTTAAGAGAAGGCTTGAAGAATTTAACTCTGGTCAAAACATAAGGGTGAGTTACAGAAAACCTCATAATAGGTCGAATTATATATCGGGAAATTCTGAACTACTTCACAAAATTTCCAGAACCCTGCGCTTCATCATAACGTATTCATAATCATAAACTTTATGAATGAGGAAAACATTGTTAGAACTCTATTTTAATTCATAGCTTTATTGAAGAAAAGAGAATCCCAGCGTGATTAAAACCATATTCAGAATCCTGTCCTATATAAAAAGACATGAACCCTAGCTTGCATTAAAATATATTCATAAGAAGCCTATTTGTGGAAAAAATATACTTAGTAGCCCGTAGTATTTCAAACTATAGTCAGAATCCTAACCTCTCAGAATCCTGAGTAATTAGAATCCCAGCATATTCAGAACGTATTGCAAATCTTAAGTCTATATCAAATCATATTGATCCTGTCATATCGAATCGTAGCTAATATAAAAATATTTATTGTCATAGCTTATTTTAAACGAATTTCAGAATTATAGTATAATGGCTACTTTAAAAAAAATACCTACATATCACTCAGAAACAAAATGTCAAGTTCTCTTTAAACGTACATTGTTTGAACCACAAAAAAGGTAGACTAATGAAAAAATTAACCAAACATATATTTTTAAATAAAACATACAATAAGGCGTTTTTTGTTGTTAAAAATTGGCGTAAATTTAATAACGTTGACACGTAAATACTTATCTCAACATAAGTTAATGTTCACTGTAGTGTTTGTTTAACGTGGAATAATTCGGAATGGATCAGACAAAGGAATTTTACTGCTGGAACTCTGATAAATTTCAGGTTTGAAATATTTGACACCCGAAGTCGACACACATCAATCAGGAGAGAGATAAGCCAAGGTGCCAGGGCTTGTACTGAGCGTCCGTCCTTGCCTTACCGAGGAAGAATCCGGATGTTGTATGTTTGCAGGAAGAGTAGTAGCCCGGTCCGAAGAAATCCGCATATTCCAGTCACGGCCAGACTCGACAAGCGCCAACCGAACACTCATTGATCGCGCATCGGCTCTGTCTGTCCGTCTGTCTATATCAACAAACATTTCGACTCGTGTTGCCTACATCGCCGGACACCCTTTATACTTCAATCCCCCGCTCAAACACCACGGGTTACAGTTACAGAGGTGTTCACTTTTTCACATCTAGCAATAAATTTCTCGCATTTACATGGGCGCGCATTTACGTTGCCAACCACACATCAATTGCAGCGCCTCTTCCTAACGCTCGGTCGTTGAATGACCTCGATGACACCGTTCATGTGAGACGTGACGCTGGGTCGCGGTTTTTTTTACCTCTTTCAAAGCTATTCACAGTGAAAACAATGCCTCTTCAGAGGAATCGCTGTCTAGTTTTGTAAAAACAAGTTAAAACGATTAAAGTAACATAGATAATTTTATTTCGCAAACACCTAAACTAAAATATCTTGATTATGCTACAAATGTAAGAGAAAAGAAAATACAAAAACATGACATCAAGAAATTTTCAAGATAGGCCTACCACTAAGAAAAAAAGTACTTTAATTCAAAAATGTAATAAGAGATTGGAAACAGACCAAAAGCAAATTAAAGATGAGTTATTTTTTTTATTAAACAGTAGGATGATGGAGAAATATCTGAGTACGAAAGCGCTCGCTCACATCTTATTTAAAGCGAGTGTAAGTATAAAAAAACGATATTGTTGAAAAGATCGTGAGTATGACAGAAGACATGAGGAGAAGAAGATTTCAGTATGAAAGACGTCGTGAGTATGCAATAGGGGCGAGAGTGTGAAAGGCGTGAGTATAAATAGGAGCCCAATTATAAACAATAGTGTGAGTATGTGAAAGAGAACAAGTGATTCACTCGCTCCCTTTTTCATACTCACAGTATTGCACTGGTAGGAAATGTATGATACTTTCGCAGGTAACAATGTATTAGTGTTCGCCAAAAACCGGAATAAAATGAGTTCAGAATAAATTCTCTAGTAATTTGAAAATAACCTAAACCAATGGCTTCGAATTATCATTTCTAAAGGTTTTTATTTTTAGTTAACAGGTGATCGGCCAAAATAATTATGATTACCTACAAGGGTAGGGAATGGTTATGAGTTATTAAAGCAGGGATATAATCAGGGTGAAGGATGTAGAGAGATATGGCATCACATGCACATGGTCGCAACAGACCTACTATTTGGTGGGGTCATAGAGGTGTCGTAAAGATCTGTTACAACCCGTAAGAAGAAGGATAAGGGAGGTTAGATGTAAACAGGTGTGAGTAAGGAAAGCCCTCAATCATCCCCTCGTACTAAGAATAAGGGAAAATTATACCTTGTGCAATAGTGTGCATGGTGTCACCTGAAATAATCGGTGTGAAGAGATGTGTTCTATCCGCTACTAGATAATTTTCAAAGGAACGTTAAGACATAATGGCATACAGTCTTTCTTCTAAATAAACTTATTATATTCATATATATTTTTTACCCCTTTGAAAATGATATTTTATAATAAAACGCGTCAGGAAGTAAGAATAATTTAATTATGAATGATTAAAATGGATTTTCTAAAAACCACCCTACTCTTACTGTACACTATCTCTGTACCAACGTTCCTATGTGGACAACAAGAATATTACAATTATTAAATATTTAATTCAATTTTTATTGTTTAATTAAAATATATTTTCATTATATAATGAATAAGTCTAGATAAGTCGCAGCAAAAGAGTGATACGTGAGATAACGCTACACATTTCATTATTTTGCCACCTGACATTTAGCCAAACCAGGCAAGACATCAACTGAATACAGACCTGAAACCAGTAGACTTCTAACAAACCAAGTATACCTTCCAGATTTGAATGCGATGAATTTGTTCACGTCGTAACGAGGAGAGATAGTGGTTACCCGTCATCTATAAGACACTGCGTCAACCCATAAGTTTCTGATGTAATGTAGAGTGTGGTTTTCGAAAACATCGAATCTGTACGATGATCATCTCACACTCTTTTTTTACTCACGCTTTACAAACTTCCGATCTTTCATAACCAGGCTCTCGTTTATATCCACTTTTTTTCATACTCACACTCCTTTCTATATTTGCTCTCTAAATAAACACGTCTTCTTTCTTGCTTACGTTCTCTTACATCACACACAATTTTGTATACTTGGGTTTCCTTTTATACTCCCGCCTTTTTCATACTCACGCTCCTATACTTCGGATGTCTGTTGTAGTCACGAATGCTTTCATACTCACACTATTTTGTATACTTGGGTTTCCTTTTATACTCCCGCCTTTTTCATACTCACGCTCCTATACTTCGGATGTCTGTTGTAGTCACGAATGCTTTCATACTCACACTATTTTGTATACTTGGGTTTCCTTTTATACTCCCGCCTTTTTCATACTCACGCTGCTATACTTCGGATGTCTGTTGTAGTCACGAATGCTTTCATACTAACACTATTTTTTATACTTGAATTTCATTTTATACTCACGCTCCTATACTTCGGATGTCTGTTATAGTCATGAATGCTTTCATACTCACACATTTTTTTATACTTGGGTTTCCTTTTATAATCACGACTTTTTCATACTCACGCTCCTATACTTCGGATGTCTGTTATAGTCACGAATTCTTTCATACTTACACTATTTTTTTATACTTGTGTTTCCTTTTATAATCACGACTTTTTCATACTCACGCTCCTATACTTCGGATGTCTATTATAGTCATGAATGCTTTCATACTCACACATTTTTTTATACTTGGGTTTCCTTTTATAATCACGACTTTTTCATACTCATGCTCCTATACTTCGGATGTCTGTTATAGTCACGAATGCTTTCATACTAACACTATTTTTTATACTTGAATTTCATTTTATACTCACGCTCCTATACTTCGGATGTCTGTTATAGTCATGAATGCTTTCATACTCACACATTTTTTTATACTTGGGTTTCCTTTTATAATCACGACTTTTTCATACTCACGCTCCTATACTTCGGATGTCTGTTATAGTCACGAATTCTTTCATACTTACACTATTTTTTATACTTGTGTTTCCTTTTATAATCACGACTTTTTCATACTCACGCTCCTATACTTCGGATGTCTGTTATAGTCATGAATGCTTTCATACTCACACATTTTTCTATACTTGGATTTCCTTTTATAATCACGACTTTTTCATACTCACGCTCCTATACTTCGGATGTCTGTTATAGTCATGAATGCTTTCATACTCACACATTTTTTTATACTTGGGTTTCCTTTTATAATCACGACTTTTTCATACTCACGCTCCTATACTTCGGATGTCTGTTATAGTCACGAATGCTTTCATACTAACACTATTTTTTATACTTGAATTTCCTTTTATACTCACACTCCTATACTTGGGATACCTGTTATAGTCATGAATGATTTCATACTCACACATTTTTCTATACTTGGATTTCCTTTTATAATCACGACTTTTTCATACTCACGCTCCTATACTTGGGATGTCTGTTGTAGTCATGAATGCTTTCATACTCACACATTTTTTTATACTTGGATTTCCTTTTATACTCACGCCTTTTTATACTCCGTACCTATACTTCGGATGTCTGTTATAGTCACGAATTCTTTCATACTCACACTATTTTGTATACTTGGGTTTCCCATTATACCCGCACTTTTTCCTATACTCACAGTCCTTTATTTTATATTTGCTGTTTCTAATAACAGACTCCTCTATTACGTACGCTCTCTTTCATACTCACACCTTCTTTCATGCTCTTACCCTCTTTCATATGCAATACATCTTTCATACTGAGGACTTCGTCCACAAGCTTTCTTTCGTACTCACGATCTCTCTTTAACGTTAGGCATACCATCTGAAGTAATATTATCACCGCCGCTGTTGAAAGCAGTTGTTTAAAGCTTCAGCTAGCGGTGAATCAATGTCCAATTAGTTGTGCTTTGAAGGGAACAAAGAAGTGTGGAGATGTCTGGCCTCCATTACGTCTGACCGGGAAAAGAAAAGAGTAACAATGTGTGACATACAAAGCAAAAGACAGAAGAAAAACGTAAAACTGTTGCTGAATTGAGAAGCAGATGATTGGCAACAGGAAAGACCGGAAGGGAAATGGTTTGTGGCATGATAAAACAAGTGGGAATGTAGGTCTTGTTTGGAAACAATGACAAACCGGTTAGTTACCATGGAAGTGATAATACTGTACAACGAAAACATTTGCATAAACAATTCTCTATTCTGACGCCGGAAAAACGAGGAAATGAAAGACTCCAGAGTGAAATATAAGTTTTATTAGAGTTAGCCTATATCTTGCCCTAAAACGAAGTTCAAATCACTCATGACGAGGTGTTCATCATTAAAATAGGTGTTTTTGTGAATGTGTTTAATTTTTGTTTTTATATAATTTTGTATTGTTAGAAAATACTGTTAGGTTCAGTACACCAACGGGATATAATTTGAGGCTAATAATTGAAATTTACCCAGTATGTATTAAAAATAACCTAAAACCGTTCCATTATCAATAACGTATACATATGTATTGAGAAAGATTAAAATTTTAAGTTTTAATGGCAATTTTGTAGTAAAAAAACCAATCTATATATAACTTAACTTGTCGGCAAAGATAATGAATATAAATTAAGAATCAGTAATAGAATTTTTGTAGTGATTTTTCCTGATGATGGCTTTGTCATTGCAATTTTTATGAGTAAATAAATTGAGGATTATGATTGTTAATCGTTATTATTTAATTATTAAAAATCTATCCTTTTTTGATAAAACAATTGAAATAATTAAGTCTAAGTGATTTAACGATATTTTTAATTAAAACAAAATTCAACTCTAGTTTTATTTATTTGAGGTTGTGTGAAACAAATAGTGTCAGTAAGCCTATATTATATCTAAGGTGACCATGAATCCTGAAAAAAATTTATTTATCCCGAATTTCTAGCGCATTTCGTATCGGCAAAATGCCAATACAGTAAATTTTAATTTATTTAATCTATACAAATTTTAAACTTGAACAAATAAATAAGCATAAACAGATGTTGTTAGATCATAGTAATTATGTTTAAGAATAGAAATATAACATTGTAAGTATATTTGTATTATAATATATGATATGATACAATTCTAATAATTCTTTCGTGGGTCTAAGTGTTTCTTACATTCGACTACATCCAAAAGTACGTTTAGACTATATAGTCACTGTAATTATATCAGAAGTATAAATAACAAAATATATCTGGGAGTGGAGAGTAGAAATAGTGTGTGCGTGTGTGTGTGTGTGTGTGTGTGTGTGTTGTGTTTGTGAAAGTGTGTAAGACATTTTGAATAACCAACTAGGCTATATCTCCCTCATTATGGGCCCATTTGAAAAATTTCTCAAACTTCAAATCATTTTAGTATACTCAGCAATACTCTTAAATAAGACGCAAGCTGAGAAAATCGTTTTTTGAAATTATTTGAAGAGAATTAAATTAGCATACGCATTGTTTGCCTCGTTTAGCCAATGCATATTACTGGAATAGACTTGAACATTTCGATATAACTTGTATCAGAGACATGGGTGGCATAATTCCCGCCCATCCTCACTCCCCTGTTCTCAGCGGGGATGTAATGACAGCAGTCCGTCACTGCTTCCGCCTCCGTCAGATTCCACAAACAAGATAAGGACACGTCCTACCTCCTCCGCACCGAGACGTGGCCGGTTGAGCTTGTTCTTCAGTGTGCTGCTGTCAAACACAAGTTTCGATTTAATGTATGGATTTAGCTTTTTATAATAATTTACAGGAAAATAATTCCTCGAATTAACAATTTGATTACCTTTAATCAGATGAGAAACTTATTCGTATGTTTTTGTCGGTTTTCAGAGCTGTGTGTGTCCCTCCTTGAAAAAACAATCGGCTTTCAGAGCTGTTTATGTCCCTCCAAGAAGAAACAATCAGCTTTCAGAGCGATGTGTGTCCCTCCATGAAAAAACAATCAGCTTTCAGAGCTATGTGAGCCCCTCCATGAAAAAACAATCAGCTTTTGGAGCTATGTGAGTCCCTCCATGAAAAAACAATCAGCTTTCAGAGCTATGTGTGTCCCTCCATGAAAAAAAACAATCTGCTTTTGGATCTGTGTGTTTCTCCTTGAAGAAACAATATGCTTTCGGAGATGTGTGAGTCCCTCCATGAAGAGACAATCGGATTTCGGAGATGTGTGAGTTCCTCCAGGAAGAAACAACCTGATTTCGGAGTTGTTTGTGTCCCTCCATGAAAAAACAATCGGCTTTCGGAACTGTGTGTCCCTCCAGGAAGAAACAACCTGCTTTCGGTTCTGTACGTGTCCCTCCTTGAAGAAACAATATACTTTCGAAGATGTATGAGTCCCTCCATGAAGAAACAATCGGCTTTCGGAACTGTGTGGCCCTCTAGGAAGAAACAGCTTGCTTTCAAAGCTGTGTGCCCCTCCATGAAGAAACCAGTAACGATTGTTGCTAGTAATTACAAAACCTCAGAGAGTAAGTTCATTTCATACGAAAGTAAAAAGAAATGAAATTATAGTTGAGATTTATTATTCTTACTAACGGATTCAATCTTAGTAATGAAGACCGGGTAGCGAGTAAACGTAGATCCAGAGAGCGGGGTTGAGCAAATCTACTTTACTGGCTGGCGATTCTACAATTCCCCCTATTGCCCATGCAAGGGAACCATTACAAATCCACCGGTGAGTGACTTTCCATTAATCCTAGCTAATTGCATATAACCTTCATTACCTCCTTAAAAAGGGATGTAACGGGTAGACGCCTTTTTATTACCTTGATAGAAAGAAGTTAGGTGCGCAACCTAACGCCACCGTCAATACAGTAACTTAGACCAGATAGCTTTATATTCAACTCTTTCCAAACCATTGAAGATGGTAACAGTCATACTGGGTGATCACTTTAAAAGTACAAAAGAATAAATAAAATCATTAATAATGAAGAAGAACTTTGGGCTATTTTAGAGTGTAATTTCGTCAAAATTACAGTAACGGTTGTTAGTTAGTTTTCTAATATTAGTTTAACACATCTTATAATATCCGAAGACAAAAAACTATCGGCCACGTAATATAACGAATAGACTTTATCATGTGCAGGAACCAACGAAAGAATTATATCCCTTGCTGAAGTATTAGCAAAAACTACTGCCTAGAAGCAGGAACCACTGAACGAATTATATCCCTTGCTGAAGATTTAGCAAAAACTACTGCCTAGAAGCAGGAACCACTGAAAGAATTATATCCCTTGCTGAAGATTTAGCAAAAACTACTGCCTAGAAGCAGGAACCACTGAAAGAATTATATCCCTTGCTGAAGATTTAGCAAAAACTACTGCCTAGAAGCAGGAACCACTGAAAGAATTATATCCCTTGCTGAAATTTTAGCAAAAACTACTGACTAGAAGCAGGAACCACTGCAAGAATTATATCCCTTGCTGAAGATTTAGCAAAAACTACTGCCTAGAAGCAGGAACCACTGAAAGAATTATATCCCTTGCTGAAGTTTTAGCAAAATCTACTGCCTAGAAGCAGGAACCACTGAACGAAAAAATTATATCCCTTGCTGAGGTTTTAGCAAAAACAACTGCCTAGAAGAATGCAATTAAACATATGAAAAGGGAACTTGATAATGTGTTTAGGATACTTACTCGCATTCGCCAGGGTTGTCGCACTTCCCATGCACTGGATGGCAACCGTTCTTACACACAGCTGAAAATAAAACAAGAATTATTAGAAAAACATATTTGTAAAACATCTTACTAAAGTAAATTAGCTCTTAGGTGACCAACGTTGTCACATTGTGCTCGTGTGCAGTTTGGAGAAGTTTGTTAGTTATGCTAAATCCAACACTTACATGTTATTTACTTTTATTTCACCTACTCAAGTGAAGAAATGAACACATTGTAAATTAACATTTAAATTAGAGTTGTCACTTTTTGAAATATATTTTTAAGGGGAAACTAATGTATTTTCTTTATAATACTTTTCTTTTGTTTATAGAAGTATTTGACCCATGTCATAGAAGAGAACCTGTTGCAAAATCAGCTTTACGCGGAAGATATGATGTGACTACTTTCCTTAATGGAATGGGAGCTTTTAAGGAAACACCTGCCAAATAACAGGAATTAAAAGAAAAACACACATCATCTCTAATTGATATACATAAAATATTCAACAATTAATTGTTCATGGTCAAAGAGATTGATGTATAAATCAATTTGTAAATACAATATACAAATAAAACTGTTTGTTTTTGCTATAATATCCAATCTCTCTATTATTCAACGATCCTAGAACAAGTTCTTGCATGTAACAATGGATGAAAATATGTAACAAAAAAGTAAATACATGATATTACCTATGAAAAGAATTCAGAATGTAATCTAAATTTACGCCAGAAAAAATGGAAAGTCTCCTTGGTCACACACCATTGTTGAAGTCGTACAATTTCTGGATGTCACCTAAAACGTAAGATGATTCAAAACTGTTAAACGTGGTGTAACTGAGTTTAGTGATAAAATCTTGTTTCACAAATGTTCGACTTTGGGAAGTCACAGATTCTCTAGACATGTTTTACTTGATAAAAACGTATTGTTACTAATAATCGATTGCAATGTACTTCGATTGAGATCGTACAAAACTGGTGAGAAAAAATTGAAAAAAAAACAGTGTGTATATATTTTGGATCATTAAATGAGAAACCGATGACAATTTTTTCGAGAAATAGTCCTTCGTTTTCGGATTTTACATGATAGTTAAACCTGACTCAACCTAAATGTTTTCAAATATTTCAGAATTTCAAAAGACGTTAATTTTATTGTAGCTATGCATTACAAAAGTAGGATGAACACAAATTTGAGTATAATTCAAATCTTTTCGTCGTTTATAAATAACGAGTTGAATACATAAATGTATTTTTTTGCATAGGTAACAAAAGTAATAGAGTGCTGTGAAATGAGTATTAAATATGAGTCCTAGTTAGATAGGTTAGTTTATTTTCGACTTGACCTTTAGATAATCTGACGAAGCTATTGCCACAAGTTCTTTTTATTTAAGGTTAGGCTTATGCCAGGAGTTCTTAACCTTTGAGGCACAGTGCCCCCCTTTGAACACAGATGGGACGCCTCACCATGTATGGTCAATACAAGTAGTAGGCCTACAAGTTAGAATATGAAATAAAGCATGAAAGATTAGGTTAGCTGCAGATGGTTATTAAATTATACTGCAGATAATGTAAATGCGTCATTAAATATTACCACACATAACTCTATTTTGAACATTTACTAAGAGTGTAATTTGATTTATTCTGAAATCAAAACATCAAAGTACAAATATATTTGCGTTTACAAGACTTTCCTGGCATCACGCAGACTATGCAATCACGCACCCCAGTTGAGAAGCTCTGACTTGGGCTGTTAATTCAATTTTAAGGGGAAGGGTGGTATTTTTCAAATAAAGAAGCACAGACTTCATATAGAGGAACGGAACTCATTTGTGTTGAGTTTAGTGAGCCGTACACAAAACTTCTTCAGGCACATTTGTAGTTTGTGAACTAGACCTGACATTTTGTGAGTTAAATGTATTAAAAAGCAAGACACATTACAGCCTCTCCAAAATATTAATTTCTACATTTCTGTCAACATAAACTGCCAACAAATGTACGTAAATCCCTTGGGTCTACGTAAAGAAACGTTTTAACAAGCACTTTTCCTGCTTCAATCCAAACATGTAATGCAAAGAACCTGCCGTCGTGTCGTATTGTATTTGGATCTCGTTCGTAAAAGCGAACGTTAAAAAGACATAAAAACAAAAACAGTCTTTGAAAATGTATAAAGAAACGTATTTTAGTGTTGGTGATGGAATGTAACAAATATAAAACGAACCAGAGCTGTTTGCGATATCGGATTTCCTAAGCCACGTTCGACTCGACCGGTACGAATCGAGAACTGTTCGACCGTTTGGTCGAAAAAACTAATCGAATTACACAGCCGAGGAATTAAAGTACTGATGTCAAGACGTTTGAAAACAAGGGAACTAGTTCTATTAAAAAGAGTTATTGCTAATAGCTTTATTTTTAGCTTTAATAAATTCGTCAAAAGAAATTGATAAACAATTTCTAACCAATAAGTATTTCTTATTTGTTTTAATATATTTTAAATTCTGATAAGCCGGTTTATGTACGGCGCGTTTTGGGGTATTAATAATGAAACAATGAACATAATTTGATAACACTTGTAAATTTTCGTAAATATAATTTATTATTTGTATGTTTTAAGTTTATTTTGAGATTGTAAGAGGCTAAAAGGATGAAACGTGGGAGCTTAACGCGAATATGGAATGAGGATATCAACAGAGGCGAAATGTTAAGTGAGGTTCGAGAGGACATTTAATGAAGAAATAAGACATGAAATTGAATAAGAAATAGAAAGAGATTAGAATATAGAAGAAAACGGTTTGAATATGAAAATATCAATGAAGAAAGAAAGTCACGGGACTAGAATCTAGTAGGACGGAGAATTACATGCTCTTCAGATATGTAGTAGACAAACAATGTAAAGGATATCTGGAGATACATGGTTATCGTACCTTTTAGGGGAATTTTAAATTAGTTTTTATTAAAGAATGCATATTTATCTTCAGAAACCTTACACAGAGAGTAATTTATCATAATCGTATTATTTCCTGCAGGATCTAAAATTGTCTAGACAGGTTTCACCTTTAAAATGTTTGTCTCAACTGGTCTTAGTAAAACATAAATATAAAATAAATCAAGCATTTGGCCACCCACAGTTTGCTTGATCGCGGAAGATCCAAGACAGTGAAAACTATTACAAGTTTTGAAGAGCCGTAAATGAACGTTTTGGGAATCATCTAAGAATAAACTGGTTAATTGAAGAAACACTGGTGGACATAAATATAGCACTTGGAAAAAGATTTCAGATAGCAGACTATCCTACCATCACTTGCTGAGAGAAATAAGATGGCGAAAAGAGACAAGTTTCTCGTTAAGTTGGATTTGAAAAAAAGGAACAAACTTGTCATCTTTCCTATTCAGCAGTCTGAGTGAAGCTCAACTGTTAAAAAATGTTTCTCAACTGAACAAATGTTCAAGATAGAATAGGTTAAGTCTTCTCGGAGTTGAATTTTAAAAGTTGACTACGTCACATTAGACTAAAAATAAATCGCATTGCTATTTATATGCTGAAAAATATCTCTACCAGGAGTATATTTCTGTCCTTGCATTAAGTGTTTGCAGAAAACCATGAACTGGAAGGAATTGGAAACCGTCTTGGTAAGAAATACGAGGTCCTGTGTTTTAAATTGCGCATTTAAATGCTTCTATTACTTCCGAAGGTGTGTAACTAATTAAAGAAGATGCATCAGTTTCGTCTTACCGATTTCACAGTTGGCTCCGGTCCAGCCTTCGATGCACGCTTTGTCGCCATTGCTGTCACAGTTGTAGTGGCCGAACTTGTCGTTGCGGGGTCGGCAGAACTTGGTGCACGTGGAGTTGAAGTAGTTAAGGTCGCACTGGACGCGTACCCTGTACGTAATCCTCGCTATCAGGCCGTGATGGTTGAGGGTGTGCCAGTCAGCGCTAGGTAGGATGATGCCCGAGTAGGATGCTTCCTCTATCAGGCCGTTTATCGCTGCAACAGGAACAACAATATATTAAAATGCAGACAACCTTAAGAGAACAAGCATAACAACGCTATTCCTAATTATTTACGTATAACAGGTTGTATGATTCTATTAACAATAAAGTGAAGCCTTAGAAATTACAGGTAATAAGAGCAGGTATTAATGATATTTGATTTCCAACACATGCGAGTCTATTGGAATTAATGTAAATTATAGCGGCTGATAAAATGCACCAGTTTAAATTTATAACTGTGTTATTTCAATGTGTAGAACCTCTTTAGTCTTGCTGTATGAATCCTTTATTTCTAAAAATATATTACATTATTACTCAGAATGCATAAGTTTGGGGACCTGTATCACATACGATATTAATATGCAAAACAAAACTATAACTTGAGATGTAGAAAAAACCTCGGGAAAAGAAAAATATTAAAACTTGGCACTGACGCCCCACAATTTAATATCTTTGAAAAAAGATAAAAATAGCTTCACAACACCAAACAACTTTCTAAAGTTTTTATAATTTTCTGTTGTAAAAAAATCACTTCCTGTATGACTTAGAATAGAGCTACAAAGTATTACGTTTGTACAGATTTGGTTATTAAAACTAAAATAAAATATTAATATCATTATCTAAAATAAGCCTAGCTGATGAGTTAAGTGGTTTCCATTTTAGTATAAGTCTTTGCATATTTGGGACGAGGCGTGTTCCATTATAACACTTGAACTGTTGAAAAATCACAAATTTATCCTAACCGGATACTTTGTAACTATATTATAATGTTGATACATTGTGAGTGTTATATTTTATAAAAAATACTTGATTTTATAAAGTTTTGTGTATGTTGAAAATAGAGTTGAATGTGTTTTTCATTATTTTTCATATTTTGAATTTTTGAGGCCTAAGCACCAGGTGTTATTATTTTGGGCTTGTTCCTGAGATAGTTTTACATTACATAGGTCTATGGTTGTATTGGTAATATCAATGTTGCATTAGTTGCCAAAACTCCGAAATGTATATAGTTGTTGTTATCAATAAATATATTATTATTTCGTGTAGTTTAAATTTTCGCTACCAGACGTCGTTGGTTTAAATGAGAAATTATCCATTATGTAGGAACTATGGCTTATTATATTGTTAAATATAACTTACTAGCATTACTAAACTAAAAAAAATCATTAAAAATTTTTATAACGAACGCTGAATGTGTTTTGCACATATATGAGAAACACTTTCAGAACCCCAAGTAAAGCTCAGAAAACTCGAGTAAAATTCAGAAAAGATCAAATAAAGCTCAGAAAAGCACAAGTAAAGGTAAGAGAAGCTCAAGTAAAGATGAAAAAGCTCAAATAAAGCACAAAAATGTTCAAGTAAAGCTAAAACTTAAGTTCAGAAAAGATCAAGTAAAGTTTAAAAAAGCATAAAAAGCTCGAGTAAAGCTATGAAAATCTCGAGTAAGCTTAAAAAGGCTAGAATAAAGCTCATGTAAAGGTCAGAAAAGATCAGATAAAGTTTAAAGTTCAGAGAAGCTCAAGACCTTGGCATAAGTGTCAGTGTAACTATTCATTAATAATATATTGAACACAAATTCAAATAAAATATGTTAATTAAATCAAAGATGTTTCGATCAGTCACCCTCGTTGATTATAATTACAAGATACAAGTAACTTAAACGAATCTAAATAAATAAAGAATTTACTGTTTGTTTTATTATTTTATTTTTTGGTATATAGATTTTGCTTGCTATTTTTGAAGGAAGTTAATTTAACTAAAGATACCCATTTCATAATCGGTCAACCTCCATTACCGAATGCGTCTTGTGACAGAAAACCAACCAACGGGGAAGGCAAATATTTTATTCAAATGAATAATTCGAGCCCATACAGTGATAATATTGTCTCATAGAGAGAGATAAGCTCGTCAACAGCTTTTCTTCATTTTTGTACCTACTTTGTAGCATCACTGTCGGTCATCGGCAACACTGGAGCAACATTGGTGAAACGAGTTTTACTTCTTGCAAACGTGTTTGAAATGAGAAGAAATACTATTTTTCCTAACTCAATATAAATAATGGCAAATACATTTCGTTAATTTACATCCCGCACGCGAAATTTTGCTCCTAATCATAAGGACAGAACAGGTGCGTGACGCCCGAGTTATCTCCATGCAGAACCACTTCGTGCTCCGTGAAAGGTCTTTCAGTTATCCTTTCTAACTACAATTATTAACAGATACGGCGTACATAACACGGCCGACAAATTCGTACTACCAGGCGGTGTCGGAGAAAATTCTCTCCTTCGCCAATCAAAGTAGGCGCGATCACGTGATGAGAATTCCTTCGTGGTGGAACGTTCGCTGACTCACTACGCGGAAAGACGAGCAGAAGAGGAGGAGTTTGCGTGCAACTGTAGTGTTGTCATGATGCCACAGCCTTCTGGACGAAGAGATTTGAAACTACTGTTTTATAAATAACCAAGAAAGGTTATCTGACATGTAATTTAGTAACGTAACTATATTCACTGTTGAGATATAAAGGAGATCCTACGAAACACGTAAGGAATATAACACGTAGGGTTATAAAGTTTTTCTCATTAACATCTCTCTCTCTCTCTCTCTCTCCCCACACATTTATTATACAAATTTCCATAGTTTCCTTTATTACACATAGTAGGCCTATACAGTAGAGTCTCGCCAATCTGAGTCCCGAGTTTTCGAGCTTTCTTAAATTCGATCTTATTTCTATTTCACACTATTTTATATATTTGAAAGGGTAGAGGATTATTTATTAGGCAATGCACCATCGCATCCCGATGAAGATCAACTGTGGTCTGATGATATCCGTGGTTTATTTGTACCCGCAAATGTTACGATCCTTATTCAACTGATGGATCAGGGTGTTATAGAATGTTGGAAAAAATACAACAGACGTTAGTTTCTACCGACTGAAGGGGAAGGAAACATTGTAGGCTTACTAAGGAAAATACAATACAGTCAAGGACGTTGTGTACTGGAACGAGTTAAGAGGATAAAACATGAGTAAGTCATTGAAAACAATTCTGAGCCATAATAAAACTGTTGACTGTGTTATTGATCCACAAGAAGAATCAGATTTGACATTTCTTATGCCGTGACTTCAATGCTGTGAAATTGTCGATGATACCTATACCCTCGGTTTTCCCAGTAAGTTTGTATAGCTGTAGAGATTACTACAAGCTACAACGCGTGCAGGTAGAATATCTGAAGTATCTCTCCTTAAATAAACAGAAAATGTAGGCTTGTTATTGGAAAACTTTGTATTAAGTACATCCATAGAGTGTAATTCCTTTCAAATAATTGATTTTCAGATTGCCTTTAAGTGAAATTTTTGTCGGCTAATTTAAAATTTTATTTTTACCAACTTAGGGTTAACTATTTCACTCATTACTGTTTACGTTTTAGTGACTTTGATCCAGCTTTATTATCGACTCATCCTCTCGCTTAGCACACAAGTCTTTAATGACGTCAACCGGAGCGATGCGTTAATGTGGCAATATTTAGCGTTAACTGACGGCTCCGGCCCACGGGATTCCGCCCCGGGTGGTTTCTCCACACTCGTCACTCAATCATCGCTGGCCGGAACGAATTTAGGGACGGACGTGCAGCTATTCATGGTTTCGGATGCTACAGCTTCGCTCGGACAAAAACAGACACAATGTCACGGCTTCTTAGAACCGGATTAATTCCGTCTCAATCGGCCGTTCACAATAACTTCATCACAGAGATCATTTATATTTTGTGGGGAAACAGTGTTTCGCTCGCCCAGCATTCTTCTTCAGCTACCTTATGAATCAAATTTAAAATTTGTGTGTCTCAGTGTGTAAATGCATTCAGTGTGTGAAGTGAGAATGAAAAAACTAAAATGGCGCTCCCCTCTTCGTGATTGAAAATGTCTATAAATTTTTATTCTAAATATCTGTCAAGGTTAAAAGCTTGGTCTTAATTATAAGAAGAAATGGAAAGAAAGAACGAATCAATTTGTGTATTTAACGCACAAAAAAAGCAAACACATGTCAGAATAAATTTATACATGCAACGGGTAGCTAAGACAAAGGGAAAACAAGAATGAATCTGTCACATCGTAAAATATGTGAATGTAAGTAAAGGAAAATAGTTAATTCCTAATATCGGGGATTTAACCGTTCCCCTACAAAAAAATAAATGACGTTTCCTGTCCTAATGCGATTTAAATCATATTGGATGCGTGTGCGCGGAATCGTTTGCGTATGAAAATATACGGTAAATATAAATTGAAAACCCTATTCTTTTTCTTTAAATAAAGACAGTCGTATACACAGCTTATGTCTAGTTATACGATTATAGTTTATAGTGTAGAATAACCTATAATAAGTACATCTTTAACAGTCCAGAAATATTTTGTCAAACTCAATTGAGGAACCGATTTTTAAAGAGATGTTCAATGTACACTACTCTAGGACGTTCGCTTGGGTTTATGTACGTTATAGTCAATCCAATCATCGGCTTTCATTAAATACCCAAACTAAGGTTATCAAAGAGCAACGTCCTACACTATTTCACGTGCGGACTTCGCATCTATTCACTAAACCAGTCGTAAAACCCCGGACAAAGCAGTTTACGACACCTTGATTTGTAGGTGAATGTTTACATATTGATAACCAATCCTTCTGCGTCTGGTAATTGCTTAAAATGCAATCATAATACAAAGTCAACGGTCTTTTTGTACAGAAAATGTGATCGAATAGAGAAATGAATGAGAACGAGCGTACACACACACTCACACACACACACACACACACACACACAGACACACACACACACAGACACACACAGACACACACACACACACACACACACACACACACACACACACACACACACACACACACACACACACACACACACACAGACACAGACACAGACACAGACACAGACACAGAGAGAGAGAGAGAGAGAGAGAGAGAGAGAGAGAGAGAGAGAGAGAGAGAGAGAGAGAGAGACACACACACACACACACACACACACACACACACACACACACACACTAACACATACACACTCACACACACACACACACACACACACACACACACACACACACACACACACTCACACACACACACACACACACACACACACACACACACACACACACACACACACACACACACACACACACACACACACACACACACACACACACACACACACACACACACACACACACACACACACACACACACACACACATACACACACACACACACACACACACACTCACACACACACACACACTAACACATACACACTCACAGACACACGCGCGCGCGCGCACACACATGAATTTTCTCTTAGTAGTAGAACTCACTACATTACACTACTGTCATTTAAATTATTCTACAAATTAACAAGTAATAAAAACAAGATGTTTTTAAAGTCAATTCCTATTTAGGTCAACAAAGAAATAATTTATCCTAGTTACTTTTTATTATATAATTACAATTAGTATAAATAAAGTAATATAACCTATGCGTTAAAACAACTGTCCTGCTTGAAAAATTATCTAACTTGAATGTATGAATAAAAATATTTTGTAGTCTATACAATGAGAGTGTGAACTAACAGAAGGAATTGAAAAAAAACTTGAATATAACAAATGACATATTTAATAAGGTAAGCACTTGAATCTGCAATTTTGTTATCTTGAACCTACGACTAATAGTTCTTTGTAGTGTAAAGCACTACGAAACCAAAATTGATTCACTTTCCGGTAAAAATTAATTTGTATTTTCTCAATATATTTAGATTTTGTAAGTTTTATGGATTGGGAGCACAGATCAAAAGGATCACTAGCAAAATATTTTCAGTACTTGCTTTAACAATATTTTTTATTGTTGAAGAAAATTATAACTGTTGATTAGGTAGTAATCTAGACTATTATATAAAACTCTAATGGCGTATGTGTGTGTCTTACTCAATCATATAAAATCTACTGAACCCACTAAGCTGAAATTTTACGCGGTAAATTTTAGGGTCCCTGGTTAACACATAGGCCTATTTTTGTTTTAGAAATTTCATCAGGGCACAGCCGCACTGGCCTTGAAAACACCTTTAACAATCAATTATATATACTCCATTATGTAAGTGAATTAATCATCTGATAGTAAATGTGTTTGTAATCACCTATGAAAGTCACTTTTAAACACAAGTAAACAGGTGAAAGTAAAGTTTGTTGTTCACTTTTCAAGATTAGTTATACTTTACAAATGTCATGGTGCAAGCAGAAGATTTTCCTTCTCTTGGTTTTTCAAGGCAATAAATCGGTAAGGTTGTAAACTATGCTGGATATAATTCAGTAAATTAAATTCATCCCAAATTAAAATAAAAATAAAATCAATACAAATATACGGGTACGATGCTAGTATAATCATAATTGTATATATCACATTACCAAAACATCCTCAATACACAAGCACAATGTGACGTCACATCTATTTAGCACCTATGTTAAAACTACAACGTCTCATCAGACCATATGCCTTATAGATTTAAAACGTAATTAATATTGCAGTTACACGGAACAAGGTGTGTTGTTGGGTCGGCCATTAATCACACAGGCACATCATTCATTTGACTAGAAAAACAAACAAGCTGCAACAATGGAGTGGAGAGGAAATGTCATTAAGCTGGTTGAATACAGCATTGCTAATGAGAGCGGTTTCTACAAGTGATAGTCATAATTACTGTGAACCACTGCCTACTGTATCTTAATGTTGCCTGCCCACGGCCTACCGTATTGCGGCGACGTTTATTTCAGACGATTGTCATTTTTGTGGCTTCTCTACTTCTCCATACAAAAGCATTTGTAACACGCAGGCCTATGCTGAAACTCATCGCGAGAGGTAACAGCGGTTACTAAAGTTTAGGTTACTGTTATCCTTCATTGAACATTTTTAATACGAAGCCGATGTTTCTAAATAAAGTGTTTTCCTATAATATAAACATTGCGTTGCAAAGAATACCAGCCGTTTCGGTACAAAAAAAACTTCTAAATAACTTGTCAGCACCGTACGTACGATAACACTTGTACCGGGGTTTTAGTGTTATTATTGCCGGCCTCTGGAAAAACGCCACAGAAATAAACAGTTACTATGTCGGTAATTATTGGCGTTTATGACGTCATCGAGTTCGTGCTGTATATCACTACAATATAGCTACTGTATATTACTACAATGTTGCTACTGTATATTACTACGATATTGTTACTGTATATTACAATATAGCTACTGTATATTACTACAATATTGCTACTGTATATTACTACAATATTACTACTGTATATTACAATATTACTACAATATAGCTACTGTATATTACTACAATATTACTACTGTATATTCCAATATTACTACAATATAGCTACTGTATATTACTACAATATTACTACTGTATATTACAATATAACTACTCAATATTACTACAATATAGCTACTGTATATTACTACAATATTGCTACTGTATATTACTACAATATTGGTACTGTATATTACTACAATATTACTACTGTATATTACAATATAACTACTCAATATTACTACAATATAGCTACTGTATATTACTACAATATTACTACTGTATATTACAATATAACTACTCAATATTACTACAATATAGCTACTGTATATTACTACAATATTGCTACTGTATATTACTACAATATTGCTACTGTATATTACTACAATATTACTACTGTATATTACAATATAACTACTCAATATTACTACAATATAGCTACTGTATATTACTACAATATTGCTACTGTATATTACTACGATATTGTTACTGTATATTACAATATAGCTACTGTATATTACTACAATATTGCTACTGTATATTACTACAATATTACTACTGTATATTACAATATAACTACTCAATATTACTACAATATAGCTACTGTATATTACTACAATGTTGCTACTGTATATTACTACGATATTGTTACTGTATATTACAATATAGCTACTGTATATTACTACAATATTGCTACTGTATATTACTACAATATTACTACTGTATATTACAATATTACTACAATATAGCTACTGTATAATACTACAATATTACTACTGTATATTACAATATAACTACTCAATATTACTACAATATAGCTACTGTATATTACTACAATATTGCTACTGTATATTACTACAATATTGGTACTGTATATTACTACAATATTACTACTGTATATTACAATATAACTACTCAATATTACTACAATATAGCTACTGTATATTACTACAATATTACTACTGTATATTACAATATAACTACTCAATATTACTACAATATAGCTACTGTATATTACTACAATATTGCTACTGTATATTACTACAATATTGCTACTGTATATTACTACAATATTACTACTGTATATTACAATATAACTACTCAATATTACTACAATATAGCTACTGTATATTACTACAATATTGCTACTGTATATTACTACGATATTGTTACTGTATATTACAATATAGCTACTGTATATTACTACAATATTGGTACTGTATATTACTACGATATTGTTACTGTATATTACTACGATATTGTTACTGTATATTACAATATAGCTACTGTATATTACTACAATATTACTACTGTATATTACAATATAACTACTCAATATTACTACAATATAGCTAATGTATATTACTACAATATTGCTACTGTATATTACTACGATATTGTTACTGTATATTACAATATAGCTACTGTATATTACTACAATATTGCTACTGTATATTACTACGATATTGTTACTGTATATTACAATATAGCTACTGTATATTACTACAATATTGCTACTGTATATTACTACAATATTGCTACTGTATATTACTACAATATTACTACTGTATATTACAATATAACTACTCAATATTACTACAATATAGCTACTGTATATTACTACAATATTGCTACTGTATATTACTACAATATTGCTACTGTATATTACTACAATATTACTACTGTATATTACAATATAACTACTCAATATTACTACAATATAGCTACTGTATATTACTACTGTATATTACAATATAACTACTCAATATTACTACAATATAGCTACTGTATATTACTACAATATTACTACTGTATATTACAATATAACTACTGTATATTACTACTATATATTAAAATATAACTACTGTATATTACTACAATATTGCTACTGTACTGTATATTAAAATATAGCTACTGTATATTACTACAATATTGGTACTTTATATAACTATAATATAGCTACTGTATATTACTACAATATTGCTACTGTATGTTACAATATAACTACTGAATATTACTACAATATTGCTACTGTACTGTATATTAAAATATAGCTACTGTATATTACTACAATATTGGTACTTTATATAACTATAATATAGCTACTGTATATTACTACAATATTGCTACTGTATATTACTACAATATTAGTACTGTATATTACTACAATATTACTACTGTATATTACAATATGACTACTCAATATTACTACAATATAGCTACTGTATATTACTACAATATTACTACTGTATATTACAATATAACTACTGTATATTACTACTATATATTACAATATAACTACTGTATATTTCTACAATATTGCTACTGTATATTACAATATAACTACTGTATATTACTACTATATATTACAATATAACTACTGTATATTTCTACAATATTGCTACTGTATATTACAATATAACTACTGTATATTACTACTATATATTACAATATAATTACTGTATATTTCTACAATATTGCTACTGTATATTACAATATAACTACTGAATATTACTACAATATTGCTACTGTATATTTAAATATAGCTTCTGTATATTACTACAATATTGGTACTGTATATAACTATAATATAGCTACTGTATATTACTACAATATTGCTACTAAATATTACTACAATATAGCTACTGTATATTACTACACTATTGCTACTGTATATTACAATATAGCTACTGTATATTACTACAATATAGCTACTGTATATTACTACAATATTGCTACTGTATATTACTACACTATAGCTACTGTATATTACTACAATATAGCTACTGTATATTACTACAATATAGCTACTGTATATTACTACAATATAGCTACTGTATAATACTACATGTCCTGAACATATTTTTTTTGCAAACTCCATGAGGTCTGGGACTTCTATAACTGCCAAAGTTTTGGGTAGGGGCTAGCAAAGGAACATACAATTATAGTTTAATTTATTTTTGTACAATATTAACAATAAAAAATTTTAAAAATTTATTTTTATTCCTTATGAAGCATTAACAGTATCATCATCAACTGTCCGAAACATAAAAATAAGATCTCTCACACTTTATATAAATTACATAATGTCAGTTTAGATGTCTATTATATATATATATATATATATAAAACTTCTGCATTTGCTTAAAACGTTGTTAAGTAGTTCAAAAGTAGAAAGATGTAAAAAATAAATTTTATAAAAAACAATTTGAAAGTTTTAAAAGTAATTGTAATGGGTGAGGGGTGAGACAGGAACATAGCAATAAAAACAAACACAAATCGATCTTTTGATTCTGGACTACGTTATTGCAGCGCTTCTGGCCAGCGACAACAATGCTCAGTGTCAGCTGACGTAACCGTAAGTTGCCGGGAACGCAAATCCGACATTAAACTGCTATTACACACAATTTGCGCCGTTTTAGCGAAAATGTTAAAATCGTGCGACACGGAATGCACTAATGACCTCACTACTGGCGTTATGGCGCTCTCCTGAATTCTTCCACCTCACTAAATCTGTAACTTTGTGGCCAAAATCTATAAAGTTGGATGTACAGGTTTGTTAGCAGGTGCTCTGCGAAACGGTGTATCCCTCAGTACATTCTACTGCCCAAAGGCAGCGCTAAGAACATAGATACGAGGGAGTAGGGACAGCAGTGCCAAGGCGGGATGCTTTTAGGAACGCTTTTCTAAGATCCTGTTCAAAGCTTACAAAGAATCTGGAAGGAACAACTTCATTATTAAGGATGGACCTCAGAGTTTTTCCTTGACCTAATCCGACTTATCCACTTCAAGACTTCAAACTTTACTTCGGCAAGTATTAGACTTCGTTACAGACGAATGAAGTTTAGTAAGCATTTAGCAGCTGAACGAACAATATAGCCAAAGTACAGTTCTGAGAGTCGTGTTTGGCGCAGAATAGCCTCCATGAGTTGTAGCGCCCGTCAATAAATACAGATTGTAGGGTATATAGTATGTACAGTAATGTTCTTTGCCTAAGAGAATATTTTCGGCCATTTTCTAAATATTTGATTTACTGATGACCTGTAATATATTTAAATGTAATAATTTAGTTAGAATGTTAGTGACAAGGTGATAAATAAATAAATACTTGTACACGAACTCCCAATAATAAACACTTTAAAATAATACTTGTTTTAATAGCTTACGTTATCATCATCACTGATATTAATCTATAAAATCACAACTTGAACTAGTGCTAGTTGCAGTTGTGATTTTGTAGTCATATTTCTGATGATGATGATGACATAAGTCAACGAAACGCGTTTGATAATAAAGTGTTAATAATTGTGAGTTAGTCTACAGTTATTTATTTATTGCAATACATGTTAAACAGATCTTACAATGTGATCTGTGATTAGTTTAACATAGAAAGCATGTCGATTAATTTTAATTATTTACTAAGAAAAGGCTTTGTGTAAAAGTGTTTCCATTATTAAAAATGCACTTCATTAATATGCAATGACAATTAAAGAAGAGAGAAGTCAAAAAGACTGAAAGAGAGAGAGAGAGAGGGGAGAGAAAGTCAGGCATGTAAACATGAATAATCTGCATTCATTGAGCGACTATTTATTAGATCTAATACACGCCTGCAGTCATGGACATATATAATTATACCCTAGTAAATAATATATAACAGTGGTTTTTAACGGAGGTGGGAAGAATTTAGGTTAGCCTGAATCACCGGATCGGCGTGAGAGGTTCTTTGTGAGCACGCTGGCAGGACATTCGTACCGGCGACCTTTCTAACTCGACAAATCACAAACCAGTCCTCGATCCTAATTTGCTTTTTAAAACCATTATACAGAAAACCCGATCGTTAGCGCAAATATTATCAACGGTCTTTCTTTTAATTTTTATTCTCTTGGTAAGACGAAGCGAGAGTGGAAAAAAAAGTAGCAGACCGCTTTTATAACAAGTGGAAAGACACTCGTGACGCGGCGGTCGTGGCATATTTAAATAACGCGCAGGTCTATCGCGTCCCTTAATTAAGCCGGTTTCAGGAAATTCTTGTTCCACAGGCCTGGCCTAACGAACTAATTAAAATACAAATCCATACGCCGTACTCTGAGAGCGTCTCCCAGCAGGAATGCGACAAGCAGAGCTATCCTATCAGGAATGTGACTGGCATTCGGTAATTCTCAATTTAGAAGATTTATGTCGGTTTATAACTAGAAATAAAGCAGTTGAAAGAATTTATATCAGTTCCTACCAAAACACTTTCGATAAAGCACACAGAAGTATTATTCGGAAAATTAAAGGCAGCAAAACGATCCATTTTTGAACGCTTAAACAGGTTTATAATGGTAACTTTTAAATACATCTTTGTGAATCGCTTCAATACAAGTTTTATTTCTTTAC
>JBAIZL010000003.1:129063533-129071033 GCA_036971475.1 Prosapia bicincta | reverse complement strand
ATTGAAAATAATACTAGAAACATTTCTATTACAACTTACATTAATGTATCTAGGCCTATAGATGTTTCAGAAACAAACAAATGGCCTCTTATAAGCGAAGTCCCAACGCCCCTATCGGCGTGTAAGTAAACCACACACGAAGTCGCCTAATGATGCCGCATAGTCCACAGAAATCTTAGATTCGTGGACATACATTTACATAAAACTCCCGTTTACAATCGAAACAGACGTTTCGAGTCCGATTTTTATTGGAACTTGTTCAAATCCATTCGAAAGAGGTCCGCTATGTTCAGGTATACTCGCCAAATTGTAGCGAGGGTTGCGTGTCATCGGTTGTCTGGCGCTCAGTTAAAATATTGTTTCCGTAATGTCTTTCAAACAAGTTTGAATAAAATTAATAAAATCCATTTACTGTTAAACGTTTTTGAGCCAACAAAAAATTTACTATTAGTAGATCTATACATATAAAAATGCAACACTTAATTCTCACAAGAAAATATTGCGAAAAAAATTTATCGAGCATGTTTCGGCCAATTTCCCGAAGCGCTCACCATCCTCTGCACGTTAGTCATTAGACTAACGTTGTAGGTTAATCAGTAATGACGTCAACATAGTTGTCGAAACAGGTTTGATGAGATTAACCATTAACGTATATGGCTTATTTTTATGAAACTGGAGTTATACAAAGTAGATTTACAGTTAACGTTTTCACGAAATTATAAACAAATTAAGCCAAATACATTTGAATTATTCTACAGCATGCACATATGAACGCATGGGTTTCAGAAGGCAATAAACTTAGTAACCAAAGCACAGCAGAATCAAATCAAAGACGGGTCTACTTCTAAATCTAATTTTCAGTGAGGCTTAAGAGTCTCAATTAAAGAACAGTAACCACCCCAAGGCATACATTTCCCCAAATATCCAAGGGTGGTAAGACTAAAACTATTTAAAGCCATTAGTCCTAGAAGTAGCAAGAAGAGGAAATACAAATTGTATTTGTACAAATCGTAAACAGAACCTTGTAAATACTGATCTCGGTAGTATAACGGAAGAATTTATAAAACTGCTTTTTCATCAACTTATGGCATTAAATGACAGCCCAACGTTACTTAGCCCCCCTTATATTGACAAAATCACCAAAAAATAGTGAATCCATCATTAAAAATTATTTAACTAAAGACAATTTATTAAATTATGAACTTCATTAATTAAATTAAATTTCATCAGACATGATTTTGTTTAACAAATAATATTTTTCTACTATTTTTATGTTATATTCTAAATATTTAATATATTAAATTTTTAAACTAGTATAAGTCTATATTGAATGCTTTTTAATAGGTTTAGAATACTAACATTTATCTGTAAGTGTGATGAAAAATCAGGGAATGGGGCAACTAAGCTTTGCCAACCCAATGCTGCTAATGTATTTAATGCTTTGATGTTTTTCGGTTTTAAATCTCTCACTTCCAATCTGTACAAGACGGAAAAAGCAACACCACATTCCCAGGTGTAGATTAAAGTCTCGGCAGCATAGAAAGCTTTTCATGCTGGTTAAACGAGTGTCACGTTATATTTATTTAAAAACAAAATTAATTCATACTTTTTCGTTTTTATGCTACACTTGGCTGAACATTGACTATATATAGTACTTGCGCGTGCTTAGCGTTACACTATTGTCGTGTTTGCCAGTCTCCTTGCTTTTATATTAATCATCCGACACGTTTGTTAGCAGACTGGCAACAACGTAAGGGTTAATTGTGTTACGACCTCAGACACATCGACTATCGACTGCCGTGGCACAACTTCATTAGCCGCGTGGTACGTGCCCCATCACCACGGCGAGAGTCGATGACAGACTTTGACGGCCATCTTGACTGCAGCGCGTCGCCCTGTTGGTATTTGGCGTTCGGTAATGCGTTGGCGGCGCTGGAAAGTACACGTGTTATTTTGATCGGATCATGTTATTATAGATATTTTAAAAAAATGCAAGATTAGTTAACACACAAAAAATATTTCTCTATTAAACTTGTTTTGAGCGATGTTTTCGTGTTTGTCCTTTAGATACCAATAAGTCATAACTCTCCCACATCAGAATGTATATTAAAATTAAAATTAATAAATTTACGTGCTTGATAAAAAAAATCGTTCTAGGACAGAATTTGTATTTGTAGTAGGACTATTAATACATTATACGATATTTTAATATTTTACAAAATTAAAACATTGTTTCAAGTCATGAGAAGCTACCGCATAAAGTTTTAACTTCTACAAATTTTGACATAACGTCGTTTAAGCGCTAACAAAAAAATATTTTTTTTCAGTTATTACCTTCAAGACAAACACCCTAGTAGGGGATATAGAGGAGATGTAGCATAAAACATGCAGAACCAACCGAAGTTTACCTACTCAATATCGGGGTCGTATAGAGGAGTGTACCAATTACACCTCCTTGTAAACAGGTGGATACCGGATGATAAAGTTAGATAAGGTTAAGGAAAGGAGAAATGCCCTGGTACTGTGTAGCGAAGATACTTTTTTATTTGCAGAGATGTAACGTGTGCAGAAGTGGGTGATTGTAATACTGTGGACAGATTGTCTATTGCGAAATAAATTGAGTGAAAGTGAATTTGTTAAATTTATGTTAACGTTTTGTCAGGTGACATTTTCTCATGATAGCTGCCAAACTCTAAAACATGGGTTCCCAAACTGGTGGGGTGCCCCTCTTGGGGGGCGTGGAGTCAAGTTAGGGTAGGCGCGAAAACAGTTGGAAAATATTAAGATAAATTAAATTTATTTAATATTAGAGGAACAAACCTGATGTTGTTAATGACTTGGATTGTGCCTTTGCTAAAATACAACCTAAAATAGGCATGCTAGTGTAAAAAATGCAAGCTAAAGCATCTCACTAACAGATTTTTCTCTTGTCAGTTAAAATTTTCCTTGCAAATTAAAACTTGAAATGGTTTATCATGTTTCTTGTGAATGTATCTATAAATAAATATTTTTAAATAAATAAATAAATAAATATATATATATATATATATATATATATATATATATATATATATATTAATATAATTCGATTTTCTTTTCATATGTTCATACTATTTATTTGTAGTGTAAAGTGGAGGAGGCGTGGGAGGATTTCCTCTCAAGAGGAAGGGGCGTGAACCCAAAAGGTTTGGGAACCCCTGCTCTAAAGCTAAGGAAGATAAAGTTCGAACTAATAAAGGAATATAATGGCCCATAGTAATGGTAGCAAATGAAATTATGGTAGCACTTATGCAGAATCGAGTGTCTGATATAAGCCTATTCCCTACCAGGGTAAAAAGACCATGTTGACTAAAGAGCGTTTTCTAAGTTTCCAATTTGTCCCATTGTAAAGTTTTCTTAAATTATCGTTGTCCATATATATCACTAAATATTCCTGACTTGGTAGGAAAGTACGTAAAATTTGCGAACAATGGCGTTGTAAATGTAACGTGGGAAAGTCTGCATTTTTGTTACACGCGTTAAATGGAGTCTCTGGCGATAAATAACTAAGACAACACCAACACGAATAACATCAAGGCCGTTCAACACTGCCCGAACTAACGTCTAATTCGAACTCCTATGAAAATGTATCCCCACCCACTAATAGTAGCCCTAAATCCAAGGGATAAGATTACCAACAGAACACCACAACAAATAAAAAGGCAAAACCCCACACCGCCACCATAGCTAATGTATAATTCGAACTGCTATGAAAACGTATCCCCACCCACTAATAGTAGCCCTAAATCCAAGGGATAAGATTACCAACAGAACACCACAACAAATAAAAAGGCAAAACCCCACACCGCCACCATAGCTAATGTATAATTCGAACTCCTATGAAAATGTATCCCCACCCACTAATAGTAGCCCTAAATCCAAGGGATAAGATTACCAACAGAACACCACAACAAATAAAAAGGCAAAACCCCACACCGCCACCATAGCTAATGTATAATTCGAACTGCTATGAAAACGTATCCCCACCCACTAATAGTAGCCCTAAATCCAAGGGATAAGATTACCAACAGAACACCACAACAAATAAAAAGGCAAAACCCCACACCGCCACCATAGCTAATGTATAATTCGAACTGCTATGAAAACGTATCCCCACCCACTAATAGTAGCCCTAAATCCAAGGGATAAGATTACCAACAGAACACCACAACAAATAAAAAGGCAAAACCCCACACCGCCACCATAGCTAATGTATAATTCGAACTGCTATGAAAACGTATCCCCACCTGTTAAGAATAGTGGATAAGAGAATCTATAAGTCACAGGGATCTGGTTGATAACAAAATACGATAATAAAATGCAGGTAAAAATACACACCACATTCAACACATTCACACATTCCTAGGAAGGGTAGCGGGTAGATACTTCTCCCACATCCTATTGGATAGTAGGACCACTTCGGGTGAGCGATTTTGCATAAGAATAACCGTTTCCACATACTCCCAAACCTCGGAGATGCTTATTGCTTTTCCTTGGGTTGTGCTTCACTTCTTCACCCTTCCTTAGCCACGAGTTTAGTTACTTCAGGTAATAACCCTATTTAATTACGCCTCCTAGATAGTCGTAATAGGGCTACCAAATATTAGGTACGGTAGCGTAATATCAGTAAAAACATTAACGCTGGACAAATGTAAGCATGGATTTAACAAACTGGCGTTATTCACGTTAGCTCAATTTATTTCGTAAACCATGGGAACGAAAATCTTTGTCCATCGCCATCACAATCACACGCCTCCAAGCACGTTCTCATCTTAAAAATGAAAATCGAATCTTTTCTTAAGCCAGCCGTGAAGCAGAATTCCAGAGAGTGTATTAGTTAATTAATTTTAACGCTCGGTCGGTTCAGTTTTAATTACTGTACTCTTTCAATAACTTTAACAACGCCATGAAATTTGATTTAATTCCAAAATGATTCCGTGAGCTCGCTTTTGTAAAACTATTCCCGTGGAACCGAAAACCATGAAATTGTAAATGATGTCTATAGATCTAAGACGGCATGGCGTGACTTCACACAGAACATTATGTGGCTTTCATTAGAAATGGTTGATTAAAAAATTAGAAGAATTTAACTGGGAAACAATGCTGACGATATAAATTAGTATTGTTTTTTAATGAAATTTAACTAGAGAGTAAATTTTAAAATAGGCTCAAAGCCTTGTTTAATAAATTTTGAAACACACCGCACATTTCATAGATACTGTAATAAAGATAAATAAAAGCTGTTCCCACAACTACGCCGTACCTCTCGATGCATAGAACAAAATGTTAACGCCAAGAGTAATAATACAATAAATCTAATGATTGTTGAACTGGTTCTGTCCTTAACGTATTTGCTTCAGTTTAGAGCTAAATGAATTTCATTCTTAATTTCACAAATTGTTTACCCGTAACTTTACAATAAATGAAACATATAATGCCTTAGTTTTAGCGAAGGGTGATTGAAATCTTACCTGGAGTTGTGTAGTTGTTAAAGTCTAGAGCCTGCAAGATCAGCGTGAAAGATCTCTGAAACAGACAAAAAGACAGGGTTAGTCGCACGCTGGTGCTAAACAATAGCCGCACGATGACGAGCCACTGCTAACTGTAGCAGCAAACAGAGGCCCTTCCTCCCACTGCCTCTTGGATGGAAGCAAACAACGGCCATATGCTAGTATTGTTTCACCACTTTTGTATGTTATTCACTTGTAAAATATCGCACTTTAAAATGAATACTCTTTTATTTCAATCAATACTGGTGAAAGAATACGGATAAGCTTTTTGAAAAAATTAAAGCACATTGTATTAATGGTAAATTACGTTAACATAAACCTAGTGGAATACCTTAACCTACGGTAAAATATGTTGAAGTATGGGTATATACGTTGAGGTATGCGGAGGTACAATAATGCATACCTATTGGAGTAAGTTATGTTATAGCATAGACTAACATGTTGAAGTATGGTTAGGTACGTTGAGGTATGGTGAAGTACATTAAGTATATCTAGTGAAATATGTTAAGGTATTGTAATATAAGTTGAAGTATGGTGAAGTAAGTTGATGTATACCTAGTAGAATAAGTTATGTTGCAGCATAATATGTTGAAGTATAGGTAAATACGTTAAGGTGTGGTGGAGTACATTAAAGTATATCCAGTGAAATACGTTAAGGTATTGTAATATAAGTTGAAGTACGGTGAAGTAAGTTGATGTATACCTAGTAGAATAAGTTATGTTGCAGCATAATATGTTGAAGTATAGGTAAATACGTTAAGGTGTGGTGAAGTACATTAAAGTATATCCAGTGAAATATGTTAAGGTATTATAAAATAGGTTGAAGTATGGTGAAGTAAGTTGATGTATACCTAGTAGAATAAGTTATGTTGCAGCATAATATGTTGAAGTATAGTTAAATACGTTAAGGTGTGGTGGAGTGAAGCATGTGAAGACGTGTTGAAGAAGTTAAGTATGTTAATACACATGAAATTGCAGTACAAAGAAGTTCGTTAAAATACTCGGTAAGTACGTTGAAGCACGATAGAGTACGCTTAAGGCGAAGTACGGTAACATTCTTCAAAACGTAAGGAATTACCACGAAGTACATTAAGCTACGTTGTACAAGATGTTGTAGGCTACTGAGTGAAAAAAACGATTCTGTAGAGTCATACATTTACTTACAGAACGATATTTGTAACACTTTTAAATATGACTATAAATTTTCTATCACTGGTAAGTTTATGGTGAACGTAATTAGGAATTACAGAAAGTCCTTTTTCATAAATTTGTTTTCCCACAACGTTTGGCGAAATGGGTGTGATTATTTAGTACTGAATGATGTACTTTGATAACGTGCAGTGTTTCTAAAATAAACGTATAAAGCAACTTAGTCCAAATGTATGGGTCGAAACGTTTTAAATCGCACCAGGCAATCTTTGAGACACTAGCGGGCTCGAAAATAATTTTTTAATAATAATGATACGATACTAAAGTCTTGTAATAAAATATATAGAGGTTTTTTACCCCGTGAATAGCACAAAATATTTATTTTGTCAACGTTTCGACCATGATATCAGAAAATAACATTTTCATATGGCACTTATCAATGGCCAATCAATAAAACATCATCTTAGTGTCTTGATAAGGGATATACTAAAATGTTTCTGTATCATGGTCGAAACGTTGACAAAATAAATTAATAAAAGTATTGATTGAGCTGTTTGTTAGTTTTCCTACCATTATATGAAAATAATTTATCTAATGCATTTATTTCAGTTAACTTTTCAAGAAGTTGTAATATTACCGAGTTTGATCGCACAAATAGGTACAAAATACATTTGCGGCATATTTTTTCAGTTATATTTATTTAGATAAATATTTCCTTTAAATCATTCAATTTTGAATAAGAGTGTGAACCTGGTTGTATTTAGACGCTACATTTAATTTATTTCTGTAACTGTAAAGTTAC
>JBAIZL010000003.1:129021033-129058533 GCA_036971475.1 Prosapia bicincta | reverse complement strand
AACCGTGGTCTAGCTATAATGGCTATCTGTTTGGATGAAGGAGATTGAAATGATTAAATAGAGAGCAGTGGAAATGTGAATTGTGGGTACAAGAAGGTTGGAAAACGAGGCATGAAGAAGTTGAGTTTGCTACACCTTTACCTCATCTGTTGGAGGACGAGACAAAATTCGACAAAATACCTTCGGTGTTCAGTTTCTTTGCAACTTTTTCCCAGACATTGTCTCTGTAATCCGCGTACCTATACTGTTCTTGCATCTAGCATGGTTAATTTCAATAAGCTGTTCCTATTTTATAACCGACTTTATTCCAGTTACTTACTGTAAGGTAGCCTTGAATTTTTTAGTCCATTACGTTTAGTGAAACTTAATTAATTCCTTCCAGATTAGTTTATGACTATCCTAACTTTAATTTTGTAAATTTGTAAAAACGTACTGTGACAGAACGATAATAAATACACAAAAACCTCTTCACCACAAACTTTCTTTATTTTACCCTTATGCACATTTCAGTTACCAAGTAACCATCCTCAGAGGAATAAGATACAAAGTCCGTCTTTGTAACCTTATCCCTCTGAGGATGGTTACTTGGTAACTGAAATGTACATAAGGGTAAAACAATTTTATTAAGCATTTTTCATCAGTTGATGAATATATTATTTTTTTTTTATTTTGATAAATCGAACTAATTAATTCAATATAATGATAATTAAGAGTTATATATTTTTGAAATGAAAACATTTTAGGCGCGTCTGACCCTTTTTAAGAACAGTTTTCAATAAATTTGTTTAGTAAAATGTTTATTCAGCAAATTTCTCAACACCGAAAAGGTTTTCATTAATACATTTATGTTATTACCTATATTAAATAGATTTAATTACAATCTCTACATTCTTCATGATGTACTCACTTCTGTAGGCCAGATGCACTACTTAATTTTGTCATATCTTTTATTTTTGTACATAAGGGGAAAATGTTTGTAGTTCAGAGGTTTTTGTGCATTTATTATTAAATTCAACCACAGGATATTTCTAATAAATAGTAATAGTAATTGAGACAGAATGTTTTCATCTCACTGATGAAGATCACCACGGAGCGATCGGAAACGACCTGTCTCAGTACCTTTTTACAAAATTAAAGTTCTTATAGTCATAAACTAATGTAAAAGTGATTATTGTAAGAAAGAAAACAACATCGCGCAAAACTGGAACACTAAACGACAAGTAGCTAGGAATCGAATAGTCTGCACTGTCAGAGCATGATCTGACAACGCAACGGAGACGGACTGGAGTAGGACTGGTTACGTGACTGTAAGTTGTGACCTGCGGCATTGACAAGTCACTGTCAATTCCCCTGTCATATAGTTGTCCGGCTGTATAATCGTAGTCGGATCGGAAGGCTTTATGACAGTTATGTCCACGGCTTAAGTTTTCGGAGGCAAAGTTATCAGCTGTAGACAATGGAATTATCATCCTCACTGTGGAATATTCTCCATTTACAATTCCTACGTTCATAAGGCCACAAATTTGCCTTAGGATTTTATTCATAACAATAAGAGTTATTAACTAGCGCAGTTTTTCTCAACAATCAGGAAAAATCATTTATTCACAACCGTTTCTGAATAAAGCGAGACTACAAAATATATAAAACACGCGAAGGAATAACGTAAGCAAAGGCTGCTAGAAAGATAAATCGTTTTGCACCTAAAGTCCTCCTGCACCGCTAGGGCTAAACAAAGGGAGAGGCAAAACGGGTTTCCTAACTAAATTATTATGGCGAACGTTGTGGTATATAAACATAAACAAGTCACCCGCGCCCACACTCGCTATAATATTACCTTCCTTCATTTTCTCAAGAGAAGAAATTTTTAGTAGTTCTGACCTGGATGAGAGGTTTGGTGTCCCTCGAGTTACCTAACGTGACACTCACACCAACTCATAACAAGCATCTCACACCTGATTCAACACACTAACAGTCTCCCTTTATATATAAACATTAGCGGGAAGATAGCGGGTGGTTTACACTTCATTTTGATCACGTAGTAGAGACCAGTACGCCCTGATTAAGAAGCCACATTACCCACGCGAGCGATAGTTTTCCACTTTAGTACGACGTCATCGTACCATTACTCTACTAACATATCTGTATCTTTCTACGAACAAATAGAGCTGTAAAGGGTAGTTATCTTCATGTCCCCATCAGAGAGATAAATAAAGTACTCTTCAAGAATGTATAAACTTGCTCATGTGATTAAACCTTCCACATATTTTACTTTACATCCTTCCCTTAATTCAATATTTATAATTCTTATTACAATTATATTCACGATCCTTTTCTTACCCTTCATAGGCGCTTCTCAATCCACTTTACTAATCGCCGTTAACATACGTATGCGCGCGCGCACACACACGCACACACACACACACACACTCGGACGCGGACAAACGCACGCTCGCACACACACACACACACACACACGCGCGCGCGCGCGCGCACACACACACACACACACACACACACACACACACACACACACACACACACACACAATCAAACACACATAATCAAAACACACACACACACACACACACACACACACACACACACACACAATCAAACACACACAATCAAAACACACACACATACACACACACACACACACACACACACAAACGCACGCTTGCACGGGCGCGCGCGCGCACACACACAACCACACACACACTCACACTTCACACAGCTACATCCCCTACATACACACGCATACTCTTATCTCTTCTACACACACATTCCCGTGCACCTGCGTACACAGATGAACGCACGCGCGCACTTGCTCGCGCACACTCACACGTTCTCCTACTTACATACACATACACAAAGAACGATTCCATAAATAGAACATAATTCATTATCCCTTTCAAGAAAGAAGCCTTCAGGTAAGTAGAGGAAGGAAGAAAACGAGAAATGTTTAACAGAGCGTTAAGTCAGTTCCTTTAAATTAATGAATATACTATGCTGCTCATTTCATTATAACAATAAAAATAATATTGTTCCAAATTTAAGTAAATAAAACATTTTAACCATAAACAAAATTGTTTATTTAAACCATTTCGTTCATTTCAATTGTAAAGCAATCATCTTGAAAAGACATTTTTAAAACTTTGTTTTTATTTTGTTTTGAAATAATTTCCTTTGAAGTTTAGCGCTTTCCAATTGAAATGTAAGATTTAAATAACAAAATTTTTATTTGTGTTAATAATAGGTATTATTTATTTAAATTTAAAAATTACCGCACACTTTATTCAAGTTAATAATAGGTGTGAGAAATAAAATAAAATATCAAAAATGAACAAATATAAAATGCCTTTTGCGGCCGACTTTTAATGGCGCAGTGGACGTTAAGGAACGGGCGTGAAATTTTCTAGGGGTTGAGAAGTACTGACTCACCAAAGTACTGACTCTAATGCGCGAAGTTGTTAATCTGTTCTATGCATGAAAACAATTTTAATGTTTGCTGTACTACGATATGTGACATTCAGTTTCGAGAGGCAACCTGCTCTAAGTATAAGAGCTAGAGGCATTGACTTTTTAAAAGCTCTTTGAGTATAGGCTCTCTACAAGCACCGCCCTCCTAACAAGCAGACAAATTCCTGAGTGGACTAATGCTAACAGCGTTAAGTACAGGATAGTTTGCCTCACGCAATCTCTACTCGTCTTGGACGCAGCCACCGTAAAAATAAAATCACAGGTTTTGTGCGAGCAATCTAGAGGAACCACGTTTTGTCCGCCATTAAAAGTACACGGAAATTATAAATTTACATTAAAAAAACACATTTTTACAACGGTGATTATTCGAACTAACTTTAATATTATTTTTGTCAGTGATTTTATTGTTCACAAAATAAACCAGCAAAATTTAAAACTACAGAGATTTAGAGGCCTAGATATTTTTAATAAAAGTGAGTATTTTGTTGTTTTTCTTTTACAAAATATCAATCACTGTTAGAAACATAATTTGCCAGTCAATGTGGAAGTGATTTTAGGAAGTTCGTCAATGCGTTCGCCTAATTAAGTATTGGTTTCCATGACAACCGGGATCGACAGAGTTGCAATGTTTCTCAGGGCCCGTGTCACAGCGGCATATTAACTTTAATCATATATGAGTTGTATGTAACGACTTACTGGCAAAGTAACGACTACCGATTCCAAATAGCTTTCTAATTTTAAACATACATTTGCTGGTTACGTCTAAAGGAACATCCACCTAACCGATTTGGTTATTACAAAAAATTCTGTAAGGCCGATCGGTTCCCTTTAAGATCGGTATTTTCTGTAATACAGTATACAAGAAATCTACTGCGCCTATGAGAAACCTATAATGCAGGAAGTAACAGAATGAGTACTGTACGTATGTAGTCGGCTGCCGCATTAAGGTTTCTGCAGTTCCATATAAGGAGTGTAAAAGAGGGAATTTGACACGGAACACCAAGTTATATTCCCCATTGTCATTACCTGTGTAGGAAAGCTAAGAAACCCTCATCAGATATATACCTTTTTATTTCCAGTCCATCTAATATATTTACCTGATTTCTACCCCAGCCTTGAAAGCGTGTTTGGCTAGTTCATTTGAGTTTTACATTTAACTAGCAGGCGCAGAGATCTTTAGCTTAAAAAAGTATGAGCTTTCAAAATAATAATATTCGTAAAACTATACATAAGAAACAAAGCCAATTGCAATGGCGGCAGCTTTATATATTCTTATCAGTTTGTTGCCAGTCTTCTTGCGTAGACTACTACTCCTAGATTCTAGTTATGCTTAGCAAGCTGGCGGTGAATCTATAAGTACGAAAGCACTGGCTCAGCAAGAAGAGGCGCCGTCTAATGCGCTCCACCAACAGTTGACACACTTACGTTTACTTCTTGGGGGGTAACATAATTGCAAAGTCTGGTTGCAGTCCGCGTTTAGTGGCCAGGGCGACACCTGACGCAGCAAAACCAATCCAGACGCCATCTTGCTGATCCGTCCTAAAAAACAATTTTATAAGTGCTTGCAGTTTTGTATCTCTTGTATATACAGAACTACTTCCGCTATGTCTGTAGGCCTGTTACGATTGACAATTAACCTGCCGTAGCACCTGAATTTGTATCTCCCTCATCAGCTCGAACCTTCTCTATCCGTTCCATCATACGACTGCCCATTACAATATTATTTTTGGCAGTTTAATTTTGTTTTAAATTGTGTAGTAACTGATAAAAACCTATTTGTGGGATTCGTAAAATCTTGATCTATTCGTAGAAATCAGGTTCTTCAGCTATACATGCAGTGGTTTGTCTTTTATTTGTGCTCATTGCCTATACTCATCAGACAATGATTTGTTTCCATCCATCACTTATTTATAATATTTCTAAACTACTCCTCAACCTATATTCTTCTTTAGTTTTCTAGATCACAAAAGTTATTACATATATATGTATACATATAGCCTACACATATATAAGATATTACATATATATATTTCTTCTCACTTTTTGCATCTCTCTCATTTTTTTGGTTAGTCTCTCTAAACACTGTTGAAGGTGTATGGGTTTAGCATCAAGAGTTTTCTTTTTTAATACGTTCTTAATTTTCGTAACTCAAGTTCGTTACTTTTGTTTGTTCTTGTCTAATTTGCTGCCTTTTCCTTTAATTTGAATATTTGACTAACTTAACGATTCCAATTGAATGGTTTAGAGGTACAGCACCAATATTTCTAACAGCGTCATTATAACTTCATTAGTTCACGTGATTAGCCTTCAGAACACGGCTAGGAAATGCACCTAAGATTTTTACGTAGACCCTAGCAGAAATATCACTTATAATGTGCTTAATTGTTGGACAAAATAACTTAAAGAGTTAATTGTTTAAACAGTACGAACAATTTTTGTTTTTTAAAAATAGACAGTTTTATAAGAAAACCTTTATATGTATATATATATCACTTTCTTGTTTAAGTACATAGGAAAGTGATAAGTGTATACAAGAAAACAGTGTTGCATAATCTACAAATATATATATATTTGTAGTTATGCAACACTGTTTTCTTGTATACATTCTTGTTTAAGTACATAAGTGAAAGTGATATATATATATATATATATATATATATATATGTGTGTGTGTGTGTGTGTGTGTGTGTGTGTGTGTGTGTGTGTGTGTGTGTGTGTGTGTGTGTGTGTGTGTGTGTGTGTGTGTGTGTGTTTTACTAAGCTTGCTGTTTTACAGCACAAAGATGGTATCACTGCCTAATAAGATTATAACCCTCCTTTACGTAGACGGCAGAATGTTTTGCTCATGATTGACTGGGACCCAAATCATGCTTTCTCATACTGGGTATAAGTTCCCTGACTTATCACTACATAGACAACAAATGTAGTCCAAGGAAGCATCGCTGACCAACCGAATCATGATTCCGGCATCTTTCCAGTGCCAGGGAAGCACACCGCCCTAACTTTAATTCCGGTTGTCACTCCTACCATATCCTACCCTATTTCTGTTATAGCCTATGGCAGAATGTTTTTAAAAAATTTCATCATTAGTACTACCTTTATCGTTAAAGGGGGCTCATATTTAAATGTTCTAGTGTATTCATTTGTTTTCTTTCCACCTTTAGTAGGTTATCTGTTAGTTTACCGCACTCTACAATAAGGTTTACTCTTTCTCAGGGCATATGTTTAAATACCACTTACACTGTAAGATACCAACTAGAATTACATAAATCTTTTCGTGTTACCGAGGACACAAAATCACGACAAGTTCTGGCTTTTTATAGTTCAATTAACAAGAGATTAATTAACAGAGTCTACTCAACTATTTGCCTTTCACTGAGAGAAACCGCAATATCTTACAAGGTTACCAGCCTTAACTACTTCGACTTTACGCTGACACAGGCTTACAAATCGAAAGATTATTAAAAATTAACAATCGCAAACATTTGCTGTCCATCGCTAGTAACAATGTCTGTGAGATGTTTGACGGGGGAGGGACAAAAGTATGAAGCTGCTTCACTGGTCAGTCAACCCATTCGTTGCCATAACAGCGCTCAAAGCACCACTATTTACTATGACAAGAAACCAATTGTTGACTGGCTAGTGACGTCACGACGTTATTTAATCCATGTCAGGTCTTGAAGTTAATCATAGACAACGTGTGTTTATTGAAGAGTAGACTTACCTTGGGAATCTGATTCAGAGTGATTCCCTATTCTCTTCAATCTTTTAGAATAGAAGAGATTTATTTTCTTCTCTTCCATTTTCGTTTGTTTTGTAAATAGTTCTGATTTTTTAATAATTTTAAGGCGATCAACCAATATGACTCTTAATGGCCTAGGTTGCGAAAATATTGTGATTATAGGTAGCAATAAGGTAGGAATATATAGTCCCTTGGTTGGGGTTTATATCCCTGGTAGTGAATTGTTCATCACATAGGTTATTAGGTAGGGTAGAATACCTGGACTAAGTCAAAAGTTGGACTAGGAAAAGGCGAGGAATGGCCTCGCAAAGATAGAGCTGCTTACTTGAAATATATCTGATCTATATTTCTTAATAGCTATTTGCTCAAATAGTAATGAAATTCCTAAGTTAAAAAAAAAAATAATTAAGCGTTGATAAATGCAACACTGTGAGGGAAATAATGATATTACAGTGAATATTTTTATAATTAAAACTGCGACTAAACTGTCACTTTTATGTATAATTCTTTTCTAGTCACAGTAATTAATATGATTTCCAGATTTTTTTAATATGATATGATGTTTCCCTTTTTAACAAATCTTAGCATTAACCAAATAAACATCGAATATGTTCTTAAAAATGTGATGGGACCTTTTTTTTTTTTTTTTTTTTTTTTAACTTGGGAGCGGGTTTGAATTGCCCGAAGCACTGCTACCTTAAGGTATATTGTACTTACCTCCCTGATCTAGTCAAATAACCCCTTCCCTCTTACCAGGTTTAGGAGTTTCCTGACTAGAGTTTTACCTTCAGCATCCACCAAAGCCGTTCCAGCACCAAAGAGGTTGAAGCGCCTCTCAGCAAGTACTCCACATCTGTAAATAATGTGTGTGGCAGTTTCCTGTTCCTGCCCGCACAATCTGCACACTGGTTCATCCTTGTAGATATCCATTTTATGCAAATGTTTCCTTAGTCCACAGTGTCCCGTGAGTAGTCCTGTGGCTATCCTTAATTCCTGCCTAGACAGATAGATGAGACTCTTCTGCAGCCCCAAGGAAGGTCTCCTAAGGGTTAGCTTACTGTGTCTCATCCCTTCGGCCCTGATCCAGTGCTCACAGTGTCTTTCAGCCATCCACCTTCGCACTGTCATCCTGACCATGGATTTGGAAATACCCACCGCAGGTTCCGGTCCAATCAGGGGAGTCGAGGACCCCTCCCTGGCCAGCGCATCTGCGGCTTCATTTCCAAGTATTCCCCTATGCCCTGGCACCCAACCAATCTTGACTTGATTGTGCCTTGCCAGAGCTTGTAGGTTAATTAGGCACTCCCTGACTATGGCCGAGGTGACCACGTGTCCGTTTAGTGCCTTAATTGCTGCCTGACTGTCGGAGAAAATAGCAATCCGGGCCCCATGTGTTTCCCTTCTCGCTATCTCTCCCAGACAGGCATTTATAGCATATACTTCGGCCTGAAAGACAGAGGTATGCCTCCCCAAGGAAAAAACTAGTTCTACCCTTGGGTGTTTTGTAAATAGTTTTGATTTTTTATAATTTTATGGCGATCAACCAATATGACTCTTAATGGCCTAGGTTGCGAAAATATTGTGATTATAGGTAGCAATAAGGTGGGAATATACAGTCCCTTGGTTGGGGTTTATATCCCTGGTAGTGAATTGTTCATCACATAGGTTATTAGGTAGGGTAGAATACCTGGACTAAGTCAAAAGTTGGACTAGGAAAAGGCGAGGAATGGCCTCGCAAAGATAGAGCCGCTTACTTGAAATATATCTGATCTATATTTCTTAATAGCTATTTGCTCAAATAGTAATGAAATTCCTAAGTTAATAAAAAAAATATTAAAGCGTTGATAAATGCAACATTGTGAGGGAGATAATGAAATTACAGTGAATATTTTTATAATTAAAACTGCGACTAAACTGTCACTTTTATGTATAATTCTTTTCTAGTCACAGTAATTAATATGATTTCCAGATTTTTTTAATATGATATGATGTTTCCCTTTTTAACAAATCTTATCATTAACCAAATAAACATCGAATATGTTCTTAAAAATGTGATGAGACCTACAAGAAAGTATAATAGTTTTAACGTGTAAATAGTCTGTGTAAAACATAATTTTCTCCATTGAAGTTACTTTGTACGATTTGAAGCGGCCATTTTACCCTTTCACAGGCTGGTTGTACACAACGTGATACAGATTAAGTATCACGTTACGGTCGGTGTTCTCTAATGTCCGGAAGAACTGTAATTCAGAGGCATAAATAAACTAGCAACCATAACGGGTTTAACACTTTAGTAACATACGTGTACAGCAGATTAAACTAAGCAACCGGCCGTGTGTTAAAGGTTTATGGTTGTTACAATGCTCCGTCCGCAAACATTTCGTTCAACAGTTACAGTCACAGCGTAACAAATAGTCTGGACTGATGGTTAGTCTCGCGTTGAAACGTATCCTCTGGACAAGGAGAAGAGGGTTGACGAATTTAGCCTGTTCTGAGACTCGTTGCAATAGTAACGCTCCATTAGTCATTGTACACTAAGAATTGTTTCACACTAGCCTTGTCATTAGTGGTTTCGTTATTACTCCAAGCTTAATTTTGGATATAACGTAGGCCTAAAAGCGAACCGTTTCTTTATTTTATATCCTGCCTTTTCTTAAACTCAACGTTTCCCTACCAGAGGCACAGTTACAGCGGCAGGCTGTGCATTGTAGGGCTCTACAATTCCTTTACACTCCAAACCTTATGGCTTTTTTGCTATTCTTCCTTAATCGTCATAACTTAATGTAGCTACAGTATTGAGGTGGTCTGACGTTATTCCAATGAAAACATATAAATGTATTTCCCATGTGGTTTAGGAAACCATATCTTAAATGGACAACTGGAAAGCACGAGCGTAGTATTCCATTAGTGCCCTAGTTATCTACTACTTACTTGAGGTGGATACCTTGTTTTCATCCTTTTTGTTCTGCTTCGAATCTTGATCCCTCTGATGCTAGAGACACCAACCTCTTACTTCACTTTTAGGATAACGTCATAAAGGCACATGACAACTACAATCTTTGTACCGTAAACAAAGGAAATGTTTCTTTCTACCTGAGAAAAATCCAGTTAGTTATTTTCATAGTCCATGTCTCTTTTGACTGATAAAAACATTTAATACAACCAACATCTACCTCCCCTTCAAGATAGGAAACTCGGTACCTCTCTATGCATTCTAATTCTGGTAGTAGCGGTCGTTGAGGAGGATATCTATAACCCACCGCTCCATAAAGTAATTCATTCAATACAGTACTAATTAAAAGTGAAAAGTATTTAGAAGTCAGCGTCGCTCATTAATACATTAATATTACCCCTGGTCCATTAGAAACACGGAAATTAACAAATTAGGAGCTCTTCATTGGGCAAAGCGGTGACGAGCCTCCTGCTCTACTTGATATTCAGCTCTCCTTTCTAACTTTAAATCTACTATATTGCTTTCATCGAGACCTTGATTACATTTGATCTACAAAACGTTTAACAACAGTTTGTCGGTAACAGAGTAAAGTGTTTTTTATTTCTCACTTTAGCAGCTGAACGAAAACATATTAATACTCGACCGATTTTTCAAAAGTGCTCGAAACCAGTAAAACCATCCGAATGGCCAGGTTTTCTTACACTTATGATCGTCTTTTGATTAGTTAGGTTCAAATATTGCAATTCGACTTGTATCCACTCGCTTGGTTAAGACCTAAGGGCCAGATACAAGGCACTAGGGAGTGTGTTGAAAGAAGAATACAGGTACAAATGGTGAAACATGAAAAAAGTAGAGGAAGAGCGTCTAGGCGGTTGCCTCTTATCCTTTATTTGATGTCCTTAATTGATTTTCCGATTTCAAGACGTGTACTTTTGAAGTACTTTGTCCACGATGCTTTTGTCCAGTTGGCCCGATAGGCCCATCTAACGCTAAAACCCAACTGTTCCTTCTGTATGGTTCCGAAGTTCAGATTGCTCGACAATAACAAACATGGGAACGGTTTTGTGTTTCACCGCGTTGCTAGGTAACCACGGCTAATTATTACATACCGATCTCTAAGTCGCAATTAAAACCGACCACTTTGAATGCTTGCAAAGTCGTGACATCATCTCAGTTTAATAACTTGTCTTCCAGCTCTATACGCTTTATAATTTGCCGGCCTGTTTAAGGGATTCACAGGACTTGATGCAATATTTATTACCGGCAACCGACCTTCTGTCGTTAAATTTAATAATGCTCGGTGCAACCGCCTGTGATCTAGCGCACTAGCTCTGTGCGTCCGTCGAGCGTAAATCAATATTGTGCGAACTGGTCCATTCGCGAGTTAGTTTTTATATCGCGCATACCCTTAATGTAATGGGATGCGAGCTGTTAACCTTCGTTTAGTGATTACAAAGGCAATGGAAATAAATTCCTGCTTTCATTAATAGTGACTTTACCACACGCAGTCCCTACCACAGAGACGATTTAAAAGGCATTAATTTTTATAATTCCACTCAGGTGGCGAGACCAAGTGTTTGTAAGTTGATAGTGTTTGTAACACTTATAAACGTTAGTTTTATGTAATGCACGCCATTAAGAAATATTAGAGTTGCTACACTGTCGGGAAAAAAGTATTAATGGCAGCGCTAACATCAACCCAACACGCGACTGTTTGTATTTCCTTGTCAGCGGATAGTTTTACTGATTTGTAACTTTTTTTTGTTATAGTAAAGGACTCACGAAATGTGCAATAAACGTGGCATGTCTCGGCCTAAAAAAATAAATTTTTATAGTAAGAAGTTAGAATTGTAAGAGGTACCCAGTTTCTGGGTAAACCCTGTACAATCCCTGTAGAAAATAAGTCTACCAAAAGAAAACAACTATGAATGCGCGAGCGATGATATTCCAATACCTCCCACTGACAAGGTCTGCGTTGTCACTTAAATTAGGTAAACCATGCTTATTTGTAGTGTTAAGACGATCTGTCAGGATGACTACTATGGGTAAAACGTAAAAGTCAAACCTATTTTATATCTAAGGTAGAGAGGTTTCTAATATAGGCCTACGACTGTAGCAAGTATGCATTTATATATTTCCCTGCAAAATGTTTTACTTTTTTTTTTAGCTTTTGGTACTAGCCTATCTATACAAGGTCTGGTTGAGCCCCGACTACCCCCAATAAACTTTCTCCGATTTGCCAGTTGTTTCGCCAATGATACAATTAGTGGTTATCTTACTACGAGGATTATGTCTTTTTAAAAACATAACAATAATGGAAAAATTATGGTATCAACTGTCATTTAAAAGCTACCCTCGACCGAAGTTGAGATAAAAAAAGAGCTTTCCCTGGCCTCGATACCTTCTTAACTCATCATTAAAAAAAAATAATCGAAGTATTTTTATAATACTGTACAAAAACATAAATAGATATAGAGCGTAATAGAGTGAACTAATAAAATTAAATGCTCTTGGCTAAAATAAACGATAATACATTAGTTACGGAAGATTTAAGTAAATTTCACTACACAGTTAGCTTCCTCAGAGATTGAAACTGTGTGATGCTAATGGTCTAGCCGACATTTAAATGGAGGTTTTTTTATTGGTAGGGAAAGATTTACTTTTATAGTACTATATGAACTAACTTCTGAATAGAAAAACAGTGTTTTGTTTTAATGATGTTATTCGTTGTTAGTGGATCCTTCAGGAATTTTGCTTAGATATTATTTTATTCCTTTTAATATACTGGTAACTACAGCCAGTTTGGAAAATACCTTTCTTGACCACCGATGATCACGATTTCTAAGCAGGAACATATTTACCCAACGTTACTCCTTACGATATTTATATTTAAATAGATTCAGACTCTGCAGTAGGAAATCAGGCCGTGAGTATGCCGGCCGAGTAGGAGATTCGAAGCTCGATATCGCGTCCGGCCCGACGCAATTACGGGAGGGCGTCTTTCTCGTTATTTTAAAGTGAACTTCCTCGTATACTCATAAACTCCGCTCGGCTCTCTCAGTATGGAAATATGCGGTAGAAAGTGGCGAGGGTCGATGATGAACCGGAGCGATACGGAACAGAACCGGGCTGTATATATTCATGGCCTGGTCATTGTGCTGTTGCCATTCAGATGTGATTTTCTCTGCATTCAGTTGTCATTCAACGCGTAGAACACCCGGCCGGCTGACGTGACGGAATTGACAGGGCTGCCTATGATGGAACCCGTGCGTGCTCCTTATTATAGCATTTCCCACATTCGGCGCGTACGGAAGCCGTATAACAGATACTTATGTTCTTGGATTCATTTTTCGAGTGACAGCTCATCTGGTTGCGAGTCAATTTAAACAGATTGGTTTCTGTCTCGAGCCTCGGAACCGCAGCCATCAATAGTACGATTTTATATTTACTCTACAGTAAGTCACCTGAGCTGAAGAACTAGTTATGTCACCACACGTTAACTAACAAGGACTTTGAGAAACAATAATATAGTATTAGTACAAGTTAAAGTGATACATATTACTAAAAAAATATTCTTTTAAATTACAAAAAACTTTTGTTTCGACTTTCAGTTGTACATTTTATATTTTACTTTACGTTCCTCGGAACATTTCCTGTCACTGTTTCTTTCTTGTGACGTGCTCTCACTGACTTCAAGTCAGTTAAACATTCCTGATTAATTACCTTACAGCTCTTGATGGTCCTCGAGGTCCTGACGAAATTGGGTCGTAAAGAAAACCCATTAAAACCCTCTTTTTTGTCCTTTGCTTCTCTAACGCTGAAATTTAGGGCATGTATGGAATAAATAAAATTGATGAGACAGAAGGAAAACTTCTAAACAAGACTACAGACATGTGAAGGGTCCTAAAACAAATGTAGTAGTGTGGGGCCTTATAGAAGTGTGACGAATAAAATTTATTAAGTAAGTCCAAGCAGGTTACCTCATTATTTAAGAGTTATAAAAACAGCTATTGTAAACTTGTCACGTAATATGACCATATATACGACGTTTCTGAATATATACGAAATTGTATTTTCAAATTATTAAACACAACTTTTAAATAACATTTAATTCAAGACGAAAACAGTAGTTACCCTTAACCTACTACCAATATTTAGTTTACGAAAAATGTTTAGACAATTCAGTAGAAAAAAGAGAAAGAAAGAGCATTGTTGTAGTACAAAGGTTGCTGATATTTAGAGATGGAGAAAGTGTTACACTAAGGTGGGCAGCCACCTTGGTGTTACACATTCTCGTTGAAATCACTTATAGATGACGACACGTCGTACCAATTCACTTTATGTAATCTTTTGTTATATGTTGAACCATAAAAATTGCCACTTCAACAAAATGAAACAGATAATAAACCAATTGAATATTCGAATACGCATTAAGAAATCTAAATAACTGAGCTACTGAGAATAAAGAAAACATTAATATTGGTGCTACTGAGTTACTGAAGGAAGAGCAAACGCAGAAGAATCGCAGGAAAAGTCAACTAATGAACCCAAGATTAGGATACAACAAAACGTAAACTATCTAATACTCAGCAGACAAAAACAAAGCTTGTTTAAAGAAAACGCCATGGACGTAGAATTTCTTAACTTAAAAAAAGTTAAACATTTATCCAACGCAATAGAACATTGTATCAGCGTTTGTAGGCTTACACATTTTTATTCATTCTAGATTTTATATTGAGGAATAGACATTAATAAATATTGAAATATTTGTTTCGAAATCAGAAAATTTTGTTGCGTTTTCTTAAAATCTATACAATGTATCAAGTTACATTTAACGTCATATTAAAAAAAAAAAATTAAACTTTGTTAGAAATCACTGAGTCGCTAATTAGAGGCTAACTAGTGTGACTAATTTACAGAGGTAAACACAAACTAGTTTCGGTTACGATGTCACCATCTTCAGTGAAACCCTTACACTGTTTGCTTATTTATTTTCTACTAATTTGCAATATTTCTTAAAACGTAACACATACTCAGTACGTTTGTATGTAATTACTATAAACGATTCTGTAAATATAATGTTTTTATATATAGCAGCAATAGCGTATATGATGGCCCAGGAGGGTCACTTGAGCAACAATTTGACCTTGAACTCCAATCCTCAGCCACTTTCTCTCCGTGACCTTCCTCTAATTTTTCCTCTCGCCTCAGATGCCTAGAGACATAGTCATTAACACCGATAGTTCAACAAAACGCTTAAGAAAGTCATTAACGGCTATAGGTCAATAAAAAGTACAATTTCTAACATATCGATTTAGTTTAAGATTGGGTCAAGGGGTGAAACTGGGATAGTGCAGGGGTCAGTGGGGTTTGGGGCAGTGCTGTGGTCAGTGGAGGTTGGAGAGAGGAGTTTATTTTTAATAAACATTTAAGACGAGAAGAAAATTCGAGACAGGTCACGGAGTGAAGTGGCTGAGGGTTCAAGGTCAAATTATGGCCAAAATGGTCATCGTATTCTCTACTCTCAGCTGCTCATTATTTATTAATTATAACCTCCCCCCTCGGTTTCTCACGCATCACTGTTTCATGTTTTCTAAACTTAGGTTCACTTAACTTCTACAAGTGTAATATAAGAATGCCCGTATTATACCTCCGCAGTCCACTTTTGCTTTCAGTATTGACGAGCGATGCGACCTCACATTTTTCCGTTATCAGAAGCACAAGGTGGAGCTGTAGATATTTTCGTTTAAAAAATAACCCCTTAACCAAGTAGGAACCCCAATATATTATTGCATTGTAATAAAAGCTAGATCTGAGGCTTAAATTTCAAAAAACTTGCTCATTGGGGATAGAGTTTTACAAAATTATAAAATTTATATCAAACAGACAGTGAAGAAAGCGAGACAATAAGAACGTGTTAAAAAAGATATGTAAAAAGAACTCATAAATCGTTACTGGATAAAATAAAATACTACGTAAAGTAGGAGAAAATGTTGAAAAATATGCCAACAACAGGCAACAAAAATTGTAAATATTGGATTATTTGCCTAATACTCAGGGGTTAAACAAAATTATTTCAACAACATTACGGCGCTATTTGAAAAATGTATACAACATCGTAATGAATGTAATAGAGTGGTGGTACAACAGTGACCAGATGGGCTTCCCAACTTCCTCCCTATCTCTTCGACGGCTATCTTTTAGTTCCGGATGTGTGACAAGATAAGGTCATTCATTCGGGCGCATATTTAGACCAAACTGTCCACAAATAGACCACGTTATTAGTTTTATGGATTTAGTAACATCAAACATATCCTGTAGCGAAATAAAAAGACTTTATAAAAAGTTTTATCTTTTATTTTATTAGAGTTAAAATAGTAAAGAGTGTAAATCTTTTAAATAAACTTAGAGAATGTACATTATCGTTAATGTGTAACGATTGAGAGAGTTCGTTTCCCTTATAGAACTACAAATTGTATAACAGTCTATTTCATTGTATGCGTTAGGTTACGTGTAAAAAGTAACATCTATACAGTACCGTGTCGGCTTTGCTTAAGGTGGCTTTATGGGCGCCGGGTAGGCAGGTACTTTGCCCCCAATTGAAGGCATGTCTACTTTATCTAAGCTACCAATCTTTCTTCATGTCGTAATTCCCTTCTGTTCCCAGTGCCGTCTCTCAAGGTCTAATGGGATGAGTTTATACCCGCCCATGACCAAGTCCCGAGTCTGAGTGTCTGGCCCTTAGGTAAGGCCGACCGAAAGTGGATAAAGTTCCAATTATACTACCTGGACCGAACTAATGAGACGGAATATACGGGAAACCTGGCCGTTCCTAAGGTATTTCTGATCTCGAGTAGTTCTGGAAAGTGTCTGGTTGGATTTCTTATGGAAGGAGCCTTATGGAGGTCACCAGTTAAGGGCTACTGAAGTAGAAAGACGCAACCTTTTGAGGGCAAATATGAACCTTTTGTTTTCAATTAAGTGTATGGTTTCTTTGTGAAAACTAGATTGTCTGTCTTTATTAAAAAAAAGTTTTAAAGTGAAAACTTTAGTTTATTTCAAGAATTTGAAATAAAATGTTTTTGTGATCTATTACATTTTATTACTTGTTTTAAATAATATCTTTTATCTTACTTTTAAGACTATCCTGTTTGAGAGTTCTTGTTAATGTATAAGTGTGTGATTGATTTTTTTTCTCCTCAGTATTACTCGTTGTGTTTGTTATTTTGTACTGTAAGTTTTCGATTTTACCAAAAACCACACAAAACTTATACATCCAAGTCTCATTATGTTACAATTCAGCACAGTAGGGCTGCAGTTAACGAATAGAAAAGAACGAGTGGAATATTCCAGAATACTCCAGAATACTGTTCTATCTACTATTAGCTATATCGACTTCACAACCACTGGCGGCTGCCTTACAAGACGGTTAAGTTCAACATATTTTAAACAATAAACAATAAAGTTCAACATTTATAGGACTAAGCTTCTCGTACTTTTCTATACATTAAACATTTTTTAAATTTCCTAAACTAATTTGCCAATGAATTATAAAAGCGTTTTTATCATTTAAAATTGGACATTGATATTAATAACTACAGAATTAAACCAGATACGTTGAATGAACGGTAAAATATAGTGCTTAAGAGATACACCTAAACGTCGAACAATTATAGGCGTTATCTAAATAAAATAATGAGAAGTACAATTAAGTTTCTCTTCGACAAGGGTGGCGTCAGGTCAAGCAGAAAATTACTTGCACTTGAGGAAATATCACTACTCAAAGTTGGCCGAGTCATGAACTTGAGAAGTTACCGAAGTTGGAGAAAGCACCGCGCCGGACAACCGATAAATATTACGATGAGATGACTGTTATTAGGGTTAACCTCTCGTTGTCTATAACAGGTTCAAGTCCCGAGCGTATATCTCTAGTGAAATGAAAGGCTGGGCGCTCCGGTAACCGTCAATTAACGGATTCGTTTCACACACTGTTACCACAAAATAACTGGAACCGTTTATATTCGCGACCAGAGTCCGATAATTACACGGTCAGAGTGACAAGTAAATAGCTCAATTATCCGGATGCGGGTACGTCCCGGCCAGCCGTCAATCGTGGCCGCCGGTTCTAAATAAGAATTGACCGGGAGAGATGATCCTGTAATCGTAACGTTGGGAAGACGGGCTACGCGCGCTTCGTGGAGAGAACAGCGCCGTTTCATTCGCCTTTATAACAGTTATACGATAAGGATCTGGGAAATCGCGCCGCAGAGAAATGTTCCCACATTAAAACGAACACCGTGTAAAGTGCATATTAATGGGCAAGTTGTTAATAAAGAGTATTTCTTCTGTTTTATTGTTAACGCGTCGCTTTGCACGTAAACACGTCCGGGAAGAATCTGACTGGTTTGCAAGGCAGGAGCCTATAACCTTCCAGAAGAGGAATTCATTAGTATGCTTCGCCTTAGACAAAATTTACCTTTTACATCATTTTCAAAGTAATGACTTTCAGAACAAACAGAAAAATATTAAATTGTTAGTCTATGTCCACTAAAGTCTTGAACTTACAAACTGTTAATTTCTTTCTACAATATAAAGTGGTTGATATATTTTTTAAGCTGCCCACTTCAAATTTTACATTTTTCTTGTAATGAGAATTTAAGGAAACTACCAGAAGTTATTGAACCATCCTTTTCGAGTTCACTCTTTCGATGTGCTGAGAGATTGCCCAGGATAACTGAATTTGTTACTTCATAGATTTACTTCATATTCAGCGTTAGGTCTATTTATCCCCATATGGAAGTTTTCTTTAGGTATTTGATATTGTATCATTTGGTAAATTTTATTATTAATTTTTAGATATTTCAAAATATTATCTGTTGATGTAAAAATTCCTCAGGAACACGGGAAAAATATTATAGATGTGTTCAGGTCCAGACGTCACAAAGTGGACGCTTCACAAACCCACAGGTCAACTTGAGGAACCCAACTTGTTTTCCTTCTAACCAAACTTACCTAATCTTTTGAGTTTTAACTTTATTGTAATGTAACTATGTTCTAAAGTAATACAATATAACGATCGGTTTTCTAAAAAAACCTCGAGAGTAGAGTTTTTTGTGTGTTTGTAAAATGAAGTTATTTTTGTAACCCATAATTTTTTATATCAGCCCAAGTTTTGAAACTGTGTTCATGAAACTTTCTGCGCAGCCTTGTAAAATGTTTTAGAATAACATTGAAGTTAAATGGCTGAATTCAGGCATGGGGACTTCACTTCATCCAGATGATGAACAGGTCCACTTCGGCCAGCGACTTTGCCAACACTATTTCACATTTCCTTCTATTCTAAGTATTAGGTGATAATGATTGCATTTAATTAGTTCTATCTGATTCCATTTTCCCTCCCTTATTCTTCTCACAACAAGGTGGTGTAACAGGTTTCTTCTTTATGACCCCGACAGAGAGAAAGTATATTTTAGATAAAATGTTTGCACACGTGATCTAACGCTGGTTTGTATCCCAACCTTATTTCACAATTAGGCCAACATATTTTCACAATTCTTTTCTATAATTGGTGGAGGGTAATAGCCGTAGTTTCTAATCGTGCTATATATATACTGTATATATATATATATATATATATATATATATATATATGTGTGTGTGTGTGTGTGTGTGTGTGTGTGTGTGTGTGTGTGTGTGTGTGTGTGTGTGTAGTGAGTAACATGTAACCGTGCACCTGGCCTTGAGAGATCACAGTAGGCGAGACGGGACGTAGAGGACTAGTATGAATACTTTCCTGTAAACATAAACACTGACTTGCATGAGAAGGTAGATATTAGAAAAATTCGAAGATAAATTAGCTTCGGTATGATATAATAAACAATCTTGAAATATCTGTAGACGTATCAAACATACATATCAGGGAATATGTAACATGTTTTAAGAAAAAGTAGTAGACGAAAAATCTCTCATGATAAGTGCTCTGTTACGTGGTCCACACTATACATTATTGTAAAAATAAATAATGAAAATGACGTATTTTAAAATACCGATAAACACTTGAAAGTAAAATGTAAAACAATTTTTTGGTTTGATTTTTAATCACGTGATGACAGAAGGCGGACGAATATCTTTCTAATAGTGCAGCTTAGAAGACGGATAAAGCCTCGTTTTCGCGTGACCTTCCTTAACCTACCACAAGATAGGTCGAGTAAAGTGGGCAGAAACAAAGCTTTTATTTCCATTCTTTGTCTACGTCCAGAGAATTTTAAAACAGGAATTAAAACAAACTAAGAAATCTGTCACAGTTTTCATTAATAACAGTCCGTTATTGTAGACAATAAGAGCGACAAGGTTAGGTACGTGACTAGGTTAGGTTGGGCTTGTCGTCCGACTGGTTTACTGAATGGACCTATTAAAAAAGTGTTGCAGTAATGATAGGCCGGGGCAAAAAGCAAACGTCGATATTTTAACGAAGCTACGTCGAAACTCACTAACTTTCCCTGTCTGTCAGATATCGTGTAATATGCGTAATTATGAGGAATCGATTCGAATCCGAACGTCGCGTCTTTACGTTCATAATTGGTCGCGTTTGGCTAACGATGCGAATACGCTGTCAACAGTTCCACTTTCTACCATCGACAACTAATTAAATCGATATTTTAGTCGATACATATTGTGTATTCAACACGGCCAGTGCGTCCAAGTCACAGAGCGATAATTGCTTACTTACGATACATGATTAATGATGGTCTGTGTTATTGGTTCAGTAGTGTGTCTTTTAATTGAGGTTTTCTGCATTCTTTAAAGAACGAGACGTATTTGGAAACATATAGATAGATTCACATTTTTAAAAGGAATATTTCTTAGAAGGAATTTTACGTAATTATCAATAACGTAATTACAGACCTTTGGACACGATTGGCGACTATTCTTTAGGTTGAAAAATTACTAAATAAATCAACAGAATTAAATCCGTGAAATTTACCACTACCTGAATTTATCCCGAATTAATTTCTTGGCATAACTATAAAATTGTGATCCTCGGTTAAATTAAATTAATTGAAATTAAAATAGGTTAAAACACTTAACATGTGCTTTTAAAGTTCCCATATTTGTACGTGATATAAGAGTAGAGACCTCTCAACGACTTCGAAAGAGATTAGTTCTACTTACGATGGTGATCCAGCACAAGTGACGCCCTGGCTCCTTTTATATATTCTGTCAGGAAGTCTTTAACTTAATTCTACTTATTTTTAGAATCTTTACCTCCTTTTCGTTACTGTATGGTTTTCATGACCTAATCACAATCAAATATATTTATCAGGGTAGTGTTATAAGACTCTCTTGTCTAGATATAGGGAAGCCTTATGGATCACGGGTGCTGAATATTAAGACCTACTGTCTGTCGGGGTCTTAATTAGGTGTCTACCTGTAGCGCAAAGATAAAGGGAGAAAATATGAAACTAACTTACAGGGCATAAAAGGACAAAAAAGTAAAAAAAAAAAATATATATATATATATATATATATATATATATATATATATATATATATATATTAAATATGGTGATATGTTTTCTTGTAATATAGTTAATAAATTTAAAATATTTCAAAAACAAGAATACTTTTAATGAATATATTTATTCAAAGCTTTTCGCCGATAAAATAGTATCAGCATCTTCAGGAAAATAATTATCTCTGGAGATTTTATATATTTATTATATATATAGTCTCTATATATATAATAAGGGTAGACTAAGGGTGTATACCGATCCCCATATTGGGAGGAAAGTAAGTAACAGGCTTGCAGGAAAAATGATGGAACACTCTAGGGTCAAATAGCCGTTGCCGACTCTAAATAATATATGTCATTGAGTAAGTTGTTGATGCGTGTGTTACGCCTGTATTCTTGTTGTGGGTAGGTGTTGCGAGTGTTGTGTTGTCTGACCGAGGTCCCGCGAAGAACGCCAAACACCTCGCCGCAGCCAGCCCGCACCACCCGTAGCGAGGAGAGCATGAAGCGGGGAAACCCAACAGAAATCAACCAAGTAACTAACCTGTTTTAAGTTTATTAGTGATTTGAATTGAATGCGTCCGTTTTAGAACACCCTTTGCCCTGTGGAACTGAAACACATTATGTCCAACAGTCGCTGGGCGATCCAGGGGGCGCGTTTCTCAAGGCGGCATTAAATCGTTTGCAAAGTTACAAAGTGAATTTAATTTAGAAAGCGCTGCAATGAACGGGTTCAGGCGTGGCAATAAAATTATTTTAAAAAACAAAAAATAATTCATCTAAGTGATAACAAACAAAAACATACGTTGTTCTGTTTTCTACCGCTTCTATAGAGATCGTATCAGATTGATGTGAAATACCTCGTCAACTATCAATAAATTAGTTTCATCAGCCTGAACACAAATATAAAACTAAAAATCCTCGGTCTAGATGGTTGTAAGTTTTAGGAAGTTCATTAAAAAAATAAATAATTGCTAATATAGATAAATATGGGAAAATGTCTGTCATCTATTAAAAAAAACATACAAGTAATACAACTTGTGGGATTAGTATATTAAATCCGGATCAAACAACTTTTGTGGTACTAGTAGATATTACATCCCTACATTTGTGTTGTACTCTTGTATATTTTTACTAAAAATGTAATATTTTAAAATTTTATTATATTTTTTTATTGAAAATTTCAAAAATATATTAGTTTTAGTTTATATAATAACAAGTAAAAGACGTACACAAAACTAAGCATTTTGTTACCCAGATGCGTTTCAAGGACATCAGCGTGTAGGCCTACTTGTCGTAAGTTGGAGTTTGTAGTAGTAATCATCATGGTGACTGTCATTGAAACACGTGTGAGTAAATAAACGATTATTATATAAAACTTTTGTTATTAACGTAACCCTCAAAGCTAAGCTCAAAGAATGGCTGGCATAGTTTTTATAATTAAATTATTATAGCTTAGTGTGATTAATCTATGAAGGTAAACGCTTGAAACTAAAATTCAATTCTCAAAAATAAACAATCTCTTCAACCGACTAATTTCAGTGACGATTCCGCAACATCGATGATAGCCTGTAAGCTGACAACACGTCTATCGCTAACTATAGCGACATCTTCGCCAAAACGTCTTCTGAATAAACTTTTTATTATTGGCAATTAAGTTTTAGTTTTTTTAGCGACTACCTTTGTATATATTTTAATTTACATTTACGAAATGTTTACCAAAATACATTGTTAGCGACCCGCACTAAGGCCCCCCCCACTAGTTTAACACTAAATGTCCCCCCACTCTTGTCATCTCACCACGTTTATATCCTACTTGAATATAAAGAGCAAAGGTAAACAACACTGAGCCTTGAATAAACGCCCGGTCTCAGGCACCGTTATCTAATCGTTATTGATTGCCCGGCGCCCGTCCTGCATAAGGGCTCCTTGTTCCCGCCCAGCCGCCGCACATTTGTATACACTATTATCGAACCGCTTCGGATAAACAGAAATGCAGAAAATCCTGATTCATCCAATTGTCCACATCCAGACAGGAGTCTACCTACGGACTATATTCCTGCGCTTACTTAGGGGTTAAACCTTTCACCATCATCTTTATAAACATAAGATTTATGATTTGCTTACGAGTAAATGAAATTCTAGTATTTGTATTAAATTGTTCACAATAAATAAATTAATACTTAATCATTTTTTGTTTAGTAGTTTTAAAAGGATCAGCCAGTGTGACTATCGCCTATAAAGGATAGGAAATATAGGGAATAGTCTGGATAAACGTACGAGCATCCAGCGGGATATTGTGCAGGACCGCGTATTCATAGTAAACATACTCTCTCTCGGGGTTTCTGCTCGTTATAGGATAAGGCGGGTTAGATATTACGTTTGACTAACTTGCCAAGTAGATCTGCTTTAAATCCTTGTTGTTAACAGGTATTTGCATACATAAAGTATTTATTGTTAGTTAAACATAACTAATATAATAATTTATAAAGTTTTGAATAATATAATTGAATATTATATAAGTTTAAGTTAGGTTTATATTTCACATTACACAATCAGGTAGGTTATATGTCAATTTATATTAAATATAGTAAACCCGAGACAGATGAACATGGTAAAATTTAACCCATACTTCGATTAATATCGACGAAACTAACTTCCTGTGCTGTTTAAAAAAAAATTCATTTTATTTATAATATTAATTTACGAATATCTAAACAAATCAAATTCAGAACCCACGGAAAATAAATAATTATGTAATTAGGTGTTGGTTTTGAAAATGTGTCTTTTTATTTGTATTTTTTTAACCACAAATTTCAAACACAATTAGTAAATACTTAACTAATAAATTTTTTTTTTTTATACATAAAGCACAAACTGACTTTTACTCGGCCTACTTAAATAAGTAGACATTATGATAAAACTATAGAAAGAGGCATTCCACTCAGAACACCTCGACCTTACTACTCCCATCTGATTTATAATGGTAAAAATGCATTAATATTTTAGGTGGAAATTTTTAAAATGTTTAAAATCGTTAAAATACCTCAATCATTTCCCTTTAGATACTAAATCATTTTAGTTTTTTTTGTTCATATGTTTTCAAAAAACTCATTGCTGTGAAATTTGATCTATACAATAATGTATCTTGCAAGAAACTTCGATTCTATCCTAAATTCATCTGTCCGAGTTCCGTTTACTATAGATCCACTTCGAATTTACTACACACATATTCGAATAAAATCTATCAATAAACTCTAAGGGAGAATTTGGAAATCCGATAGATAGATTTTGTTTAGAACAAAGACACAATGGTTACATTAAAAACTCATTTAATTTTTGCTTCATCACCTTTTGGTGACAAAAGTAAACAAATATGGGATATTTTTACAAAATAAAACAATCTAAACGTCATATGCAGGCTCATGATTCTAGTAGAAAACTGAATACCTCTGTCAAGCTTCATACTGTAAATATACTTTTACTTTATAAATATAAAACTAAACGTAGGAATTTAATGTTCTTTCCCAATACAAATACATAAATGTATAAGATACATAATTTATACGTCGTATTTATTGCGAACTTTAATGTTAAACAAACACACCAATCTCGATTTATCAAGAATCTAATTTGACAAGTATTATCAGGAGAATGTTTTCAATGATACACCGCACAGGTGGTTGTTATCAATAGAATAGCAAGTAAGAAAACATTGACGGCATTATTCTTACATACTCCACTGGGCACGGACAGTCTGGTACACACAACAATAGACCGAAGGCTGTTTAAAATCACTTAGAACGGAGACACAATGGTTACATCAAAACTCATTTAATACTTGCTTCATCACCTTTTGGTGACAAAAGTAAACAAAGAAGGGATTTTTTGTACAATCGTAAATTTAAAGAAACAATCGTTGAAAACGCCAATATATATATATATATATATATATATATATATATATATATATATATATATATATATATATATATATATATATAAAGAACATAAGTCAAAATACAAGTACAAGAATTATATTTGAATTTACAATTCAAGGCTTTTCGTTGGCTAACAGTACCAACATCATCAGGAATATTAAACAATTAAAATTGGTTAGTATTCCTGATGATGTTGGTACTATTAGCCAACGAAAAGCTTTGAATTGTAAATTCAATTATAATTCTTGTACTTGTATTTTGACTTATGTTCTTTATTAATACACAAGAATACATATTGCGATATATATATATATATATATATATTGAATAACCTATGTTGTTTTAAAATATAAATATATATATATATATATATATATATATATATATATATATATATATGATGAATAGTTATTATCTGGTTACGATGTTTCGCTAGAATCTCATCTAGCATTGACGAGGTGAACCCAACAACAATTGAAGGGCTAGTGAAGAGCGCAGATCCACACACACACACACACATATATATATATATATATATATATATATATATATATATATATATATTCATTATACATAGGCCAAAAGAAAAAGAAATTAAAAGACAGATATCAAGAATACCTCAATGCATACATCAAACCTCAAACTTACAACTCAAACTTAGATGCACACGCCATCAAAAACAAACACACATTCCCCACATTAGAAAACATACACCTAATAAAAAAAAGTACAAAAGGCCTCAAAATGACAATCTGGGAACAGATACAAATTTATAAACATAAAAATAATATCTTAAACCAACAAATACAAATAAAATTTAAAAAAACGATAAATTATTCAATCTAATAGACAAAATTAACCCCAAGACAAACTTAAAAGACTCTCACAGTGCAGTGAAAATAGAACAATAACGGTACACCACGTGACAACGTAAATTCCACACAGCTCGCAGTCTACTACAACGCCCCGGTCAGTGATGCTTGATAATGGAGATACTATCAATCTTTGAAAGTTAACTCGCATAAATACCATGTAAGATATATATATATATATATATATATATATATATATATATATATAAGTTATTTTCCTCGATAACATATGGATACTTTGATTATATATGTTGTAAGAAAAAGCAACAAGAGGTTTTTTTTATCGCATGTAAACAATGCGGAAAATTATAGTAGATTTTTATTTTGTAGTTTAAAGGCAATTATGTATGGCATTATCCCCTTCCAAGGATAGGGAAGTTTTGTGAATATAGGGAGGTAGGGACGTAAAATCCCTGGTATAAGATACAGGGAGAATCATGACATCACGTGTGCAGGGTCGCGTGTCTGAAGTAGATCTATTTCCTAGGGTGTCATAAAAACGTATCCTTTACACTTTATAGAAACGTATCCTTTACACTTTATAGAAACGTATCCTTTACACTTTATAGAAACGTATCCTTTACACTTTATAGAAACGTATCCTTTACACTTTATAGAAACGTATCCTTTACACTTTATAGAAACGTATCCTTTACACTTTATAGAAACGTATCCTTTACACTTTATAGAAACGTATCCTTTACACTTTATAGAAACGTATCCTTTACACTTTATAGAAACGTATCCTTTACACTTTATAGAAACGTATCCTTTACACTTTATAGAAACGTATCCTTTACACTTTATAGAAACGTATCCTTTTCACTTTATAGAAACGTATCCTTTACACTTTATAGAAACGTATCCTTTACACTTTATAGAAACGTATCCTTTACACTTTATAGAAACGTATCCTTTACACTTTATAGAAACGTATCCTTTACACTTTATAGAAACGTATCCTTTACACTTTATAGAAACGTATCCTTTACACTTTATAGAAACGTATCCTTTACACTTTATAGAAACGTATCCTTTACACTTTATACCTAATTATAGTCCAAATTTTAAATGCAACGCTTTGACTTATAATGGACACTAAACTCCACTTAGACAACTACTAGCTTATAGGAATGTAAATGGACTATATTATAGTAGTTACTAAATTTGTATTATTTAAATTTATAATTTCTTCATATATAATTATTTGAAGAACTAAGTGAAAAATATTAACTTACTTGTTGACGCGTTTCGAAACTGTCGTTTCATTGACGAACTCTAACCTCATCAATTAAACGACGGTTTCAAGTAAATTAATAGTTTTCACTTAGTATCAAAAATTGCACATAATTTAATCAGTTAAATCAAGATGAATACAACAACCGACATTTATAATTTCTGTAGCTATCGATAATCAAAACTCATCGATATTGCAAAAAATATATACCTAATGATGTAGAAAATATTCAGGATCATATAAAAAATTGCTAATGTTATCCCAATAATTAAAACATTTTGAAAAAAAAACATTTAACCTCACTCTACAACACTCAATAACTGTCAACAATAAACTCATAATAAACAATTTTCTGTTGTCTTTTCATTACAGAAAAAAGAACATTAAGGACATTTCAATAAAACAATAAACAATCTAGTTAGGATGGATTATGTTTTAAAAGTTTATAGTTCACTAATAATGCACTAGTTAAACAATTCATGCGTGAAGTGAATCACGGCCTCATTGTTTAGCGTGGTGATGCAATAAAGTATAGCAAGATAAGAAGCCTCTTAGAAACAAGATAGCAAACTTTCTTTTTTCATGTATAACTAAATAATTAGCGGATACTTTGTTGCTGAGATGTAATGTAATGTAACAAAGTGTTCAGTTTCATTAAAAAAAAACAGTTCATTGTTTTTTGCGGCGTTGCCAAAAACGTTTTTTATATTTTCTGTGTTCATGAAAACATTCCACATCCCCAGGTTGTTTTAGTAATATTAATGCCCGGTTAACCTATAATTACCTTAAAATTAAATAATAGTTCAACTTAAACTATGTTGTATAGAACTTAAACCCTACGCTAAAACCTAATTCCGTAGGTCTAATATATTCACTTTCTAGGCCTATAGCTCACGTGCAAAACTCTCACGAAACGTAATGCCATTTATTCTGAAGTAAAAGTTGTTCGTTGCGGACAAACGTTCGTGCCAAGTGTTTACCAAAACCCTAACGGTAGCATTTATTTTATATTCTTTAACAATCTTTAATTGTTATTGGTTTATTCATTTAAGTGACGGCAATAATAGCTCTAAGTTTATCTTGCTCTTACCACTACTGTTGATAAAAAACTGATTCTGTCCCGGCTGAAAACATCTAATGGTCTCCGAATTTTACAATGTTAGCATACAATTTACCATCGGATTCGAATGGTGGCTAGGAAATGCTTGAACTGCGTCAAACAATTTTTAGCGCAGCGAACATCCCACAGCCACTGATTACCACTCTCCTCGGACGACACACTACTAGTCCTTCCACCATCATTCACTCAAACAAAGCGTAAAACACTTCTTTGTAAACAAGCCACGTAAATCTCTCTGAGCTAATGAAGACCGGGAAGGTTTGTTTACGATCTCTAGGTTTATGAGTATAATAAACGCGGCATGCCTGCAGTAATTTAACACCGATATACGTACAAATTTGTATTTATGTGCAAGTATTTGAAATAATTCAGTTGGGTGGTAAGTGGTTTGGACGTGTGTTTATAGTGGATCATCAGTTTATTGTCAACGAAGACAATATTCTATATTTTAGTTTAAAAACGGCTGGAATGCATTTACTTCAAGTTAAATTATTTCTGTACTTGGGAGATCTTCCACTGTTAATTGTTACGCACACACACAAACATTTGAATAATGAAATTTCTCCAATACACCTCAGCTGATATTCCTCAAACCGAATAGAAGGGATAAAACAATGTATACTCCGCCAGTAATATTAAGTTAAGAACTATGTAGGACTTGCAAGAGCCGTACATTAAATAACAAGATAACCTTTCTCTAATAAAAATCTTGAATAAATATTAAAATGAGAATGAAATTTTAATTTGCTAATATTTTTAACGGTTTTTAAAGTTTATTAAAATAACAATTTTTCCATATAAATTTAAAATTGCATTCAAATCTAACTTTATAGAGCTTGTATTTTGGTGTATATATCGCATTTACTTGCATCTACCTGGTTATTCTAGATGATTATGTAAATACAGAAAGTAACCTTTCTGTTTCTTGTTCAAGAAATATAGTTCTGTTTCTATACTTTTGACGAGAGTTCAGAGTCTACTTTACCTCTTGCTGCAATGCCAAAACTAAGCGCCAGACAGGTTCACAAGTACTTTTTATGACACGCTGAGAAAAGTGACAGACTCGTGATGCCTTTTTGTGAATCTGCCGGACTACCACCACGTTCACGTACTCATCTCGTAAACAACCCTTGCTTTTACTGGCTATTGTTTCCGTGCAGGTGATGAGCTCTAAACACTCGCAGAATTAAGTTTAATACCATTTACCCACACTTTGGGACCATTTATATGAATTTTATCATGTAATCTTTCGCGCTATTCCCTATATTTGATCAGGATTTTATTTCCGCCTATATATTTTTCTTGTTAAATTTATGCGTAAAATATTTCCTTGGTGGTAACTCCCTCTCATGCGTCGTCACAGATTATAAGCCTTCTCAGCACTCTTATAACATATTCCATACAACAGCTGTTTACCTCTATATTTTGAGGTTATGTTTATATAATTCCCAAAATCAATTTTACAAATGCCGAGAAGATTCTTCGATCCGCACAGGTATTTGAAAGCCACAAATATTTAATAGTTATATTAATATATTATGTAAAAAGGTTTCAGTGTAAAATTAAAAAAAAATTATTTCGATTTGTTAATTTAAGCACTGTATTGTTCAGTGTAAATCTATAAGTTATCAAATTATATTCAAGAAATAATTTTTAACTCGTAAATGTTTAGAATGAATATAAGTTTTCCACTAACTGTTAATTTCGTAATATATCGACTCATGTAATTACTCAAGTTACTGATAAATTATTGCATCGATCTCTTGTTGTATTGTAAGTGTTCCCTTATAGCGCGTGTCATTCATATCGTAAGGATTTTTTTAAACTTGATGATTTATAACAAGTTACATGTTCATAACTAGACGATGGGACAATTAAAAGCGTATGTTTTATTAACAAGAGCCTAAAGGTATCATCGGTGCCCTTACTTGGAGAAACAATAACGTGAAAATAGATATTCTTCTTCATAATAAATTATAATTTAATTTTACGTAACTTTTAAAAAGATTCTACCAAATATTTCCCCCATTTCCTATACATTCCTTTTTAAGTTTCAAAGCAACGCTGAAACTGCGATAAATCCAACACAATGACGCTGCATTACAGACCCTAGACGTAGAGTTTAAATCAATTGAAATCATAAGCATCAAATCAGATTAGGAGCGGCAAGTGGAAGTGGACGGACGGACGGACAGCGAAACAATTGTTGAAGGATGCACAAAGAAAGCAATCAATTGGGCAGCTGAGTCGACGAGTCTTCAATAGGTTGGCACTACTGCTTCGAGCCGCTGCCAACTCGATAACAAAATTTATTTAAATTATATATCCGGTTGTGTACTGTGTGCGGAAAGTCAAGAAATGCTATCATTCAAAGTACGAAAATTTACACGGGTTTTCACTGCTAAAGATGTAATGTTTTTCAATTTTAACGAAATTAATTAAAACAAATAGTATATTATATGGTTTCAAAAACTGATAAGTTTAAACTAAAGTACATACTGCCGATAAATATACAAACAGATGATGTTTAGTGAATAAGAAAAGTACACATGGATTTTGGGAAACTATAGTGCGTAGATCAGTACCAAGATGTCTAGTAGTTTTACTGTGGGGGACGCTATAAAACCCTTCTTGTTAATTTGATCCAAGTATGTGCTACATTAATCTTTATACACACTATGGTAGCCTGACCTAATGACTGGACCTCCAAACTATTGTTAATCTGGACATATAACTTTAGTAAGTGACAGATCGTTGCTCAATTAGACTACTAACGAAAATTAGTTAAAGACCCAAAAGAGACCGCCAACGTAGATTACTTTAACGGAGAGTTGACATAAACAAAACTCTTACCTGTAAAGGTCGCAGCCTATGGATCTGATGTAGGTTTCGTAGTTTTGATATCTTTCAAATGTGTAAAAATTATAAACACTAATCGTTAAAAAAATATTTTACAGGTATTTCAAATCTAATTGTTTTCTCGTGCTCTAAACGCTGTTACACACAATATTGCGTCCAAATAGTGCCGTTTCTAGAAGATAAAAATATTTTTAATGAAGTAAAAGATGAATCAATGATTTTGGTGACTTTAGGGTAATCAGTCAAAAGCATAGTGAAGATTAAGGGAAGAGCATAAAACTCCTGGACTTGGGTGGAAAGGATCATCCACCACGTGTTTGAGACTGTATACCTAAAGTAGGACCACTGTGAATGTGGATGACATTATGATGTCTCTGGAAGTAGGAAAAGCAATAACGGTACGACCACAAAAGGGACAAGAGTTCCCCTGGTACTTGATTTGGAAGAAGCATTATTCGTGCAGCCACAGCCGCTTACCTGAAGTGGACTTTCTCTCTACCTTGGTCGTCAAGAGGGTCTACCAGATACGCGGACCCTAAAATTAAATCTAGAAGTAGATAAATGTAAATTCAGATGTGTACATTAAGGGCGTCATCAGTTCGGGGATTGGGTGAAGTGCAGCTGTCAAAAAGCGATTCTCTCACAAATACAAGAATTCAAATACAAATACAAAAGCTACTGGAAGAATAAATACAGCCATTACGGTAATAAACCTAATAAAGTGTCACGTTAAGGTAATTTGTATGAGTTTATTATATAAACACAGCTGATAAATGAGCGTTGATTAGTCAGCTGGAAGTAGGCCTTCAGTGCCAATGCTTTCCGTATCATTACCTCGTCACCGCTCGAGGCACGGCCACTGCCTGCTTCATTGCATCTTTCTTCTCTATTAATCATGTTTCTTGGCGTATACACAGGTCTACTTTTGTAATCACTTCTGAAACGGATTAGTGTGGCAGTGTCAAATGATGGTACGAAATGAAAATGAAAAACAACTTGTTGAATTGAAATAAAATTGAAATACGATTAATCTTATATTATAAAGTTTATGCAAATAAAATTAATTGGAAGATATAAGCCTAATCCTACTATTAAAATGATACCATGGCGTGGAAAAGTACTTTATTTTATTTAAAAAGTCTATTTCTAAAAAAATATGTAGGCCTATACATTTTAAAGATTTTATACAAAAATAATTTACTTAATAATAATTTTGTTAATAATCTCAATCAAGAGATGCGCAACTGTTTTTCTCAACTCCGCCGCATCCACTTTCTAAAGAGATCATTTATCTCTTCTGTCATAGTAACCTCAAATAAAAAAGGGGTTCGGAGTCGTTAGGTTAGCAGTTAAGTGCTCTACAATTTAGACCACTCAGCCGCCTATGGAAGAATATTTCTTGGCTGCTTAAATTTCAAAGCCTAATCATGATACATTATAAATAAATAATAACGACCACAAAGTCAAAATCAATAAATTATTTTTTCATACGCCTTTTCAAATCCTCAATCCGATCCATCCAGCATAACATCCAGTTCCTTTCCTCCGCTACTATCTAGGGGAGTTTCTTTGATATAGTTCTGGATTAATCCATTGGTGCTTCATAATAAGACATCTTGACAATGTCAAGGATAAAGCTCAACGATAGATATCACGACATTATAAGTTAGAAATTTAACCATTGCTAATTGGAAGAAATCATTTTACGTTGTCACCTTTTACTTTTCGTTTGCTTAAGGCAAAATTATATTAATAGTTTACTTCAGAGAATATCAACGCCGGACCTATAAAAATACCTAAGGGCAGGAAATTGCATAATTAGTGAAATGAGTCTAAAAGTTAGGCCTATGTTAGGTACATGTAGGTATTAAGTGTTTTGTTGAGGATTTGTTCTCTGGAATAAAGATGTAATTCCCACGCACTCCGAGGTAGGTATGTGGATTTCCATAAATCCTGTAAGATGATGAGAATCATCGTGCGAGTGGGCAACAATGAGGTGACTACAATCTTCCATGTTCACTCAGAGGATACAACTAGTTCTAATGTGGATTTCTAACTAACCTCCATGCTAAGTAAAAATTCTCGCACATGTTAAATATTTTTCGTTACATCAATCTTAATTTCAGATATGGAGGTTGAGCAATGCATTGCGTAGAGCAATCGGGGTAAACCTAGTGTAATATTAGGTAAACTTCGGAACATACCAAGGAGGGAGTTGCCGACTTCACATCTTCAGGCTGGCTCTCTTGAATATTACAAATATCGACAAATTTTCGGTTTATAATGAAAAGAGAGAAAGAGAGAGAGAGAGAAGAGTGGAAGATGTAGATGTGTTACTTGGAGCATATCATAGTCAAGATAATTAATATGGCCAGCGATATACTTTAACCGCAAATAATTTTGTTACCTATACCGACCATTGTGTTGATTTTCATAACTTTAAAATCGCCTAGAGATTTTTAACGGAAACCGAGGTTTTAAACCTTGGCTCTACCCATCCCGCCTGAGGAAGAACATTTCCCGTATGTTGAAATTGCTAAGCTTAATCATTATTTAAGTTATAGTTGAAAATAACGATCAAAAATACAACAATAAAATATTTCTCATATATCATGCAACGACAAAGTCATAACCATCAGTGAATGTAGCTACACAAAGTGTAAAAAAGGGTTACAGCTACAGTTAAAGAAATTAAAATGTGACAATTGGGACTACCCTACATAAGTGAATTGGTACTTAATTAGAAAAATGTACTTATTGGAATATAGGTTTCAAAGGTATATGGTATAAAGGTTTTAATAGAATATAGTTTATGTAGTTAATAGAAAACGTTTATTAGATGTTAAAAAATTCATTGAAGAATAATTTTATTTAACGAGTTAATAAAAATCGGCTCTTAAAAGTAATAGGTGTCCTAAAGAAGTTAAATTTATTCCAATTTTTTAAATGAACATACTATCATTATATTGAATTGGATGTAGTAAAGTTAAATGTAATATAAACGATGTATTTATTAACTGATGAAAAATATTGAATTACATTATATCTTCATAATGTACAATAAATATAGAAACATAAACGTATTAAAAATGTTACTCTACAACATAGCCTCTAAAATAAAATCAGCTGATGTATGAAATCATATGGTATCACTTGATGCTAAAATAATTGTATACAGCAAATATAAATATTTAACTATATAGAAGTGTTTGGAGCGTGACTATTTTAGGCTGATGGCAAATTGAAGATTTTGCTCCGTACAATGTTTCTCTACAGGTGCATCATAAAATAGTAATCACTTCAAAAATATAACTGTTTAGACTTTTAGTTATGATGATTTTGTCATTGGAACACGGTAAGTAAATAAATTACTACACTGTTGCGAGGTGATTATTTAATTATTATACATGTTTATTTTTAAAGTACAATTTTCTCATATTATAGTCATAGTTTTACATAAGCGCTTTTTTATTGAACAGAAATATTTGCTTTTTGCATTACAAAAAAATATGCTATAACAGCAAGTAAAACATTCACGGTATGAAGAATGAGGAAGCGTAATTCGATTTCCCAAGGGCCTGTGAAGAACTATTTGATTAATAACCAAAACATGTGGAACAAACAAGCAAACAGCGATCTATCGACAACTCGTTACCGGGTCTACAAATAAGAGCTACAAATGTTTTTTCGGTTCACTAAATTCATTTGCTTACCGTCCGTCCCGCCCATCCTAACCGATGCTTGTTTTTCCCTTTGTAATAATTTCCTAAATTATTCAAATGATGCATAGAGGACGCGCGAACAGGTCGGCTCGGTCATTAATCTTTAGGCGTAATTGATTCTTATGTTAATGCGACCAGACGGGCCGGGTTCGACAATTAGGCCCAATTAGACAGAGGATGACTGGACGATCTGCGTCCTTAATGGATCCTGTGCAGCCTAAATGTGCGATAAAGCTGATGGTCGTCGGATTTACTGTCGGGCTCATTTTTATTTACATATTTCATGTCATGAATTTAGTCACAATATTTTGAAAACTTTAATTAAGGAACGTCCTAGAAAAACACTTGACTTTTAGACTTCGATTATATTAACAAGCTCTGTCAAGTAGCTAAGTATGAAACAATTATATTATTGGAAGGGGAAAGCACAGGAACACTATTTTATCGATCCAAGAGTTAACCAAATATATTTTCCTCGTCCTATCCCCAATTCGCCTTAGTAATTGAGCTGAATATAGGCCAGTTTTTAATACAATGGATGTAATTGGTAGCAGAAAAACATGACTAACAAAGAAATAGCTACAGATTTTAAAATATTTTATGAAATACAAAATTAAAAGTAACCTAGAATATTTAAATTTAATACTTCAAGAAAATTGTATTAGTTTACATTTTTTTAAAATCTCTTTGAAACACGAACTTTTAGTAGCACTAGCAAAATGAAAGGTAAACAAATCCTTTTATTAATGTTTGATCGGTTAAAAACGTGCTCCTACGGTTTCCGATGGACAGTCTCCTCTCTTCTTGGTCTATGCATTGGTTACATCCAATCCTCTGTCTTTCATTTCTAGATTTATACCTTCTCTCTAGCTAAGACGAGATCTTCCTCTTCTTTTTTCTACCGTGAGAGGTTCATGTTTAGTTAGGAGGCCTATCTTTAGTCATCCACGCCGTCTAAACTGTTGTATACCAATCTTGTCTACAACCGATTGACGTCATTTTATTTCTATAAATTCTCTACTAATATTTGCTTTTTATTCTTTAAAGTTATCAAAGAAAAGTTAAAAAAAAGATCATTATCTTCTTTTCCTGGTCCTACTTACTTCCAGCTTACTCTAGATATTATTTTTCTAACAAGGGGTTGTAACATGAGTTCTCATCCCTGTTATAGTGTAGGAAGACGAGATCTTCCTCTTCTTTTTTCTACCGTGAGAGGTTCATGTTAGGATTTAGTTAGGAGGCCTATCTTTAGTCATCCACGCCGTCTAAACTGTTGGATACCTATCTTGTCTACAACTGATTGACGTCATTTTATTTCTATAAATTCTCTACTAATATTTGCTTTTTATTCTTTAAAGTTATCAAAGAAAAGTTAAAAAAACAATCATTATCTTCTTTTCCTGGTCCTACTTACTTCCAGCTTACTCTAGATATCATTTTTCTAACAAGGGGTTGTAACATGAATTCTCATCCCTGTTATAGTGTAGGGGTACATCAGGTATGTGACCAGTGCCTACTTGATGTTATAGTCAAGTACCAGAGAGTTTCATGTTACTTAATCCTTAATCCTGCCAAACCTATCTCTATCTATATTTTCAATCATTTTACTAAACTTGATGATCTCAATCCACGAGTGATTGCCTTGGAAATACAAAAAAAGAGTGATTTCGTGAATAAAAACCCAGAGCTAATTAAGTTTGCAAAAGGCCTACAAAGTTAAACACAAAAATGTCAGTTTTCGTCAATCTCCTTAAATATATCTTGTTCAAATTTTCAATCGTTAATAAAATATTTTGTAAACTTGTAGTGGATGATACTTGGTGATGATACAGGTTTTTCAAGTATTTATTCATTAATTAAATTCAACGAAATAATTATAGTTTTATATGGGATGAAAACCTTTCACAAAAGGGGCAATATATCCATTGTAGTTATTTGTCTCATTTGTATAACATATGATTTCATAAAACAGGTGATTTTATGTTATATAACAGCTGTCAACGCATAGGTTATGTTACTTTATTTATATTAATTGTAATTATTTAATAAAAAGTAACTAAAA
>JBAIZL010000003.1:128988533-129016033 GCA_036971475.1 Prosapia bicincta | reverse complement strand
CTATGATAAAAGAAACAATAACCTCATTCGTTACTCATTTCAAATTCTAGTTTTAAATGATTTTAATTGGAGTTTAAATCTTAAATTTTCTCTAAATTTTAAAAATTTTGTTACGGCATTCTATTAATAGCCTCATTCCATTGTTCTCCCTGTGCCAATATCTATATATCCTATGGTTCCTTCTAGCTCTTACCTAAACAAAAAGAGACAAATCCTCATGAAACTTCTAAGTTTGCATTACGTCAGATCCTACACTTCTTGAGCCTCTCTCTGAACCTATAATAACCTCTGTTTTTATCTCAACTCTTTCCATCTTTCTTCCTGCGCCAGTATTCTATGATTCTTTAGTTCTTTAAAAATATTACTTCATTAGAAAAAACAGCTCTGGTCTTAGAGAATTACGTGTCTCGTCAATTCTCCATGAATATAGGCCCTGTTTCAGGAGGCTATATGAAGAATGGTTCCAAGAAAACAAGTAGTTCCAAGTTGCTACAGGGCAAAGAAAGACCCAGTTCCTGGAGGTTACATGAAAAATCTCCAGTTTCAGACGATGAGATGAAGGAAGGTCTAGATCCAGACGGTAACATGAAGAAAGGTCTAATTAGAGGAGGTTTCAAGAAGAAAGCTCTAGTTCTTGGAGGTTACATAAAGAAAGACCCAGTTCTAGGAGGTTACATGAAAAAAGGTCCAATACAGGAGGTTTTAAGAAGAAAGTTCTAGTTCTAGGTTACATGAAGAAAAACCCAGTTCCAGGAGGTTACATGAAGAAAGATCCAGTTTTAGACGGTATCGTGAAAAAAGTTCCAGTTCCAGGAGGTTACAAGAAAAAAGGTCCAGTTCCAGGAGTTTACATGAAGAAAGATCCAGTTCCAGGAGGTTTCATGAAAAAAGATCCAGTTCCAGACGGTAACATAAAGAAAGAACCGGTTCTAGAAATTTTAAAGAAGAAAGGTCCAGTTCTAGGAGGTTACCCTTGAAGAAAGGTCCGGCAGTGTTCTTTACCTTGTGTCATTACACTAGTTCTAGAAAGAACTTTTAAAATTATAAAGTATTTGTTGTTTGACTAAGGATAGCTGGTCGCAGTCTATCATCGATCGTACCGACGAAGACGATTAAACAATAGAAGACTAAGAACATTTGGGATCAGAGGAAACATACGATAAACCAAAAGATTAAGGAGAATATGACTTAAATGTAACACACCTCGAGAGCGAAAGAGACGGAGGGCAAAAAATTTAACAGTCAAATTCTCGAAGAGACTATGCAGGGGAGCGTACTGGCAGTTGTATAAGTTGCATTGCAGACTACAGCCTAAAGATACGCATGGTTGACTTATTGTCTTGTCATAGTGTCGGGATACGTTATTTATTTTTCTCTTCCAACGGACAGCGAAGTGGGATAACGAGTTTCTAATGTATACAGCAAACATTCATTGAGGTTTGCAATTATAGAAATGTAGAAATACTCGCCGGCCAGCACAACAAATAAGTATATTTAATGTGAAATAAATTCCAGACTTCGAACGATCACGGTCCGAAGGCAGTCAGGGTTCGCTTCGAGGTTGGAATGATTTTGTGCAGCGAGGACATTGTTGCAAAACTACCCGAGCAGGCTTTCATTGCGATTATTTTTTTAAAACGCCAGTAACTGATTTTGTTTTCATTTGTATTAATAACGAATTAAGTTGTTTTGTGTTATTTTAAAATATGGCAAGTTTAGGTATTGCAATAGTTTACGTCTCTGCCAGATCTACATAAATATACTGAGTACAAAGAGGTCTGTCTTTCCCTTGCCAAGTCATCTGTTTTGTTGTCGCGTATTGGATATGCAAATTACACGTAGTTCTGCTAAATGGAGATCCCTTGAAACGTCCCAATTTTATAGGAGACGGCCTCTCTACGCGTCAAGTACACATGGAATGACTTCTCCACTGCCTCAGCATACTTACACTTGGGTGTGTTTGTTACCAGTGCTATCTATATTTTTTTGGAAAGGTGGATTTAAAAGAATAATAACGTAAAGGAATTAGAATACATAGGAAACTTAACTGAGCATTCGTCAGCTTAAAAGTTTAGTTTTAAACAAATATTTTTGAAATGTTTTGCTGCAACAAAACATAATTAACCTAATAATTCTTACTTAACTTTGAAAATAGTTTATCCATAAAGGAGTTTTAGCCTTTCCTTATATTACTCGTTTCAATATTCTTGCATGTACCTACACGCGCTCATTTTACATATAACTCGAGAGTAAAACTGATTATTCATTTCTTCTTTCCTATTTTATTTTAGCCCATTGGGCCCCCGCGTCTATGCCCCCAAAACCAGCTCAGCCCTCGTGGCAGCACCCTCTGGCGAGCTGCCTTCGTCTACCATGCTCATGCGGTTAGCAACCCTAATACACAGGCCATGTACAAAGCTATTAAGCTCTTTCCGGTATGAAATGAAACTGTAAGGGTTGCGTAAGAGCGGAATGAAAACACCTGGGGGCTAGGTTAACCTTATGCTGTAGAATAAGGAGAGGTAATAAATCAAATAAGTAATTTAACATTAAGAATATACATTTATAAGGTTAGGTTAGGTTCTTCTAGGCGTCAAGAAGCAGGTTAGGTAGTTATGCGGAATGTACTTAATCTGACCTTAAGCACATTTTCCCGTCATTTTTCCGTAAGGGGAGGGAGAAATGATAAGTAGTTAAGAAATACGTCTAACAAATGTGAAGAAGGTGTAATGTAGAATATATGTTTCTAAATAATCTACATTTTACGCCATTGTATAATCTTAGTACATGATTCTGACAATATAAGTCAATTATCTTTTACATGTCCAGTCGGAGTGTCCTCAATCTTTTCTGGTACAGACGGACAGTAAACATACAGTGGGTAACAATTTAACTAAATGCTTAATATTTCATATCCACATAAAATGTTTCCAGAATTTAAAAAGCACAAAAAAGTCGAGTTGTACAAGCTAAACAAATTTGGATTTTATGTCCACATAAATGCATAAAAGTTCAAAACCGTCAGTACAAGAGAATGCGAGAGTTTCAAACTTATGTTATAATTTTTAAAGGTTTCTTATTAATTTTTTTTAAATTTATTATAAAAAGAAATAGCGTGTATACTTATTAAAGTCGAAACACTTTTTTGCGTATTCTGTTATCAATAAATTCTTCAATTGTATTATTTGCATAATATAGTTTTTTTTATAAGAACTGTTTTACTTGGGGTTTTTTATTGAATAAAACAGCTGAGGTCTAGTAAATAGAACACTTTATAATGGCTAACCTTAAAGCCCTGAGTTCGATCCTCAGTAGCGCCAAAAAATTTGTGTGTGCATTTTCAGTCATCGAGCCTGTGATAATGAGCACGTAGAGTAATTAGAGACAGTTGATCCCTAGGCACTGGCCGCGTTATCTTCCTTGAAGTGTATCGCTGAAGCTGTCCTGGTTATCCTAAGTCATGACGGTATAGTAAGAGACGTCGCTACTATTATATTTACTGACTTGTTACACTTTTGCTGTTTATTGCGATCAGACATTTTGTTAACTAAAAATTGTTAAACTGTTAACTTAGTAAACAGTTGTAAACAATTTAACAACTTTTAGTTAACAAAAAGTCTGGTCGCAAGTAATAGCAAAAGTAATTAACAACCAGCTCGTCATGAACAGTAACAAGATTTCGATATATTTACTAATTACTAGCTTTATGAATCTGGAGGAGTTGAGAAAGTGAAAATAAAAAATTGTTACAAATTGGAGTTTGCAAGGTAAAGAATAATATGACGTATAAATTTGAACGTTAAGAAGTAGATATGAAAAGAATGCTACTGAAAATGCTTCAGTTGGATACTCGTAGAAAATCGATTTTTCTGAATATATTTACTTTTAATAATTATTTAAATAAACATTTTTTCTGATTGTTCCCTTTTAAGCAGAGAAACGCCATCTACCCGCGAACCAAGTCTGTTAGGGAGTTTTTTTATCCAAGTTTTTGCCCCGCCGGCTTTGCAAGTGATTATCCGCGCATCGCAGTTAAACTCGCGCAACTACCACCGGCGTTCCCTTAATATTTGAGCGCATCGTTTAAACCATATTGTTTCTAAACGCATGCGCAATAACAGCCCATTGTGTGTGTGAGACGCGAGCAGAAGCTAGCGTAATGATGACCAAAACGGTTCGCAGTTAGCAATCAGAACCAAATTACACATGACTAGTCTAAACGTAATGACTGCTCCTGCAACCGAGTTCATCAGGGAAACGCTCCTTTATAGCGGTTTTATAGCGAAAACCGCTCTAACTTCTCGCAATCAGAACTAAAAACATTCTGACAGACGTTATTGTATGAGTTAGGTAATAGTTTAAACCAAGCAATCTAGTTATAATATATAAAACCTATTCTTTATGAAATACCTATTCATTCTAATTAATGGTGCGGATCGTGTTCACGTCATCTAAATTTCTAGTAAAATTAAAATTAGAAAAGTATTTGGAAGTCGAATGAGTGGGGTGTTGTCACTTCGACAGTATGCTGCGACCATTGCGTTGTTCATAGCTCATAGAAGAATGTAGTAGCTGAAGGAAGCAAGTAAAGGGGGATCTGAATATCAACGTTTCCCCCCCGGTATGATGTCGGAAATGAAATGTTTTCCGAAACTCGGTAATATTTGTGATGTCATGCATATCCGAGTATTGGTGACGTCATGTATTGTAACCCGGCAATATATCCGAGTAGGTAGCATGATTACGGTACATTGCCAAAGTGTTGTCAATGGTGTCAACCCAAGATCGACAACACGAGAATATTATCGACAACGATGACAGGCAGTTGTGAAGGATTGTTACTTTCATTACCCTAAATAATAAAATTTAGAAGAGCTAGTGACAAGAGATATACACGGTACATCTTAGGTATTATTAACTTACAGTATGATGGACGTTTTAAATTTATAAAACGTGTGAACTTTAATGCATTTTCAAAATAGTCATAGTCATAATTGAATTATTATAATTTACTCCCATTAAATCACAATAAAGAGTTTTTTTTACTTGAGTACATTCGTTCAAAACTGCCATTGACGCAGCAAACACTTTTGGGATAAAAACTCTGAAAAGCTACATTAATGACTTTTAGGCGTCCTCTGTGGCCAAAAATAGTCTAATTGATAGCCTAGTGGTGATGGGCATGACGTTCCTCATCACAGTGTTCTCTTTTCGAATGAATGGTCTGATTTTATTCTACAAAAATCGAAAACAGATCTTTGACATTAGATCTCTAATAAAAATCTTTCAAGTTGTAGGTTCCTCGTAAAACGCTGTTTGTTTCACTGTTCTGCATGAAGCGTCCATTGACAATTTCTTTCTTCCCGTATCATCATCAGCATGATGAGTGGGATGTTGCCAGAAAGTTAATCGGGAGTATGGAGTCACGCATTGAGGGCGGTATTGCTCAGCGTAACACATTTCCAGAGTTGGCCATAATCACGGCAATAGGGCAATCGTTTAGTCGTCTAAACGTCACTCGATGACACGATCATTGAACATAGCAGCCCTGTTGTCATGGCAACCACTAATGGCTGAAAGTGTGTTTTAAATTTGTAAAGATAACTTGAATAAAATAACTTTACAAAGAACTGAATCGGTAGAACATTACGTCATCCCTTATACGAGAACGTGTAAGTCATCAATTAAAGGTTATGTAGATGTTATGTTTAAATTCATTTTCAAAATTCAATTTTCTATACATTCAAAACATATTACCGTACTAGTGCAAAAGGATTTAAAAGCCTAACTAACACCCATTTTATTCTGTTTCATTGTTTCTAACAATGTTTGTAACAGTGTTTGTCACATAATATGTTTTTATTGCGAAGAGCCAGTATCTCTATTATGGATGTTATGAAAGGATTGTGAACGTGTGTTACCTTTAGGTAGAGACACAAAAAGAGATAGAGAATGTTAGGACATCATGTACACAAGCTTTATTATCTCAAGTTAACCTCCTCTCTCTCGGGGTCAATAGGACCCAATAGATTCCTTTTACCTTTCAAAAAAAGAAACATTCTAAAAAGTAGGTGTAATTAGATAGAATTAAGAAAAAGGCTTATGTTCTCCTTTGTAATACAGGAAAATTATAATATCGGGTAACCAAGGTTTCTTACTTGAAGAAATACGTTCAATCCGCGTGAAGAAAGATTTCTCCTCTCAATCACATTATTTGCAAAATTTTACTGTTAGTAAATAGTTAGATGTTAAATTAATACGTTGGCCTAAGCCTAATACGTTTTACTAAAAATATTAAAAAAAACAATAAAATAAAACATTAAGTTTATTGTCATATACACGTGAATTAAATAAATAGAGGTTAAATTATAAATAAATTTATCTACATTAACATACATAAAATATATGTAAAAACATGTCAAGGATATCACTTATTTTTGTATCTTATTAATGAGGATGGCTATTCAAGACCGAGACTCATTGTCAACTCGGATCGCATCTGACGGAATGGGTAAATTGTATTAGGCAGTTCTATGAGTTTTTAGAGGCAGTAATGTCAAATCTCATATAACCACCTAATATAGTTTTCCAAGTCAGTGAGTCACCCAACGCTCGGTGAGTTCCAATGAGTGATACATCTCGCGTTAAAACATCAAAGTACATGATACAAAAGGGAGTTATAATAATAACATGATTTTTTTGCCTTCAAAGCAATAAATAATCAGATCTCTGGCGAAAAGCAAAAGACATTTGCATAATTATTTCATTAAATTTAATACTTCTATCTATGTCTAAGCCATTCACGGTTTCTTTACGGCGGTTCTGATCACTAAAATACTACTATAACTAAAAATAAATATCACTATCAAGGTGTAAATGGATTAATAATATGTATATAGAGTTTTATTTTGTTTATAATTCTTGTATTATTTCTAATTGAGGATGGCCATAGCTAAACTGTAAATGGCAAAACTGACGGAAATATTAAATTAACTAATTTATTATTCTGATATTTTATTGTTCTGTTCGTCCGTCCTGATTATGTTTCCGCTATTATAGGTAATACACAATATCAAGAGCACAGTGCTACAATATATTACAACGGAAATATTGGAAAGAGTCCCAATACCACAAAAATTATAAAAAATAACAAATAAAACAAGTTACTTAAGATTAAACCCTTATTTTTACTTTTTCAATTCTAAATTATTTTAATATACAGATATTTGATTTCTAATTTCAACCATTTGAGTTTCGCAAATTCGATAACTCTCTTGGTACGTGAATTATTAAGATTAATGCGGAAACCCTTTATAAATTTAGGAAAAACTTTAAAACGTTGCAAATTTTTTCGAAAAACTAATATCTACTTGAAATGATCATCTTGTACTAGAATCACTTTAGTTTGTAATTTCTTGTTTGCTAGATTGTAATTTTGTAATAAGACCCTCTGATGATGATGACATGGTCATCGAAATGTAGCCCTACATAAGGTTTTAATCTTAAGTAACTTGTTTTATTTGTTATTTTTGATAATTTTTGTGATATTGGGGCTCTTTCCAATATTTTCATTGTAATATTATAGGCAAGTTTTAATAAATTTGTTACGTATGTTAAAATTTTATAACTGTGTTATACTAAGTATTCTATTTAAACAAATATTTTTTAAAAAATATTCGCTATAGACGAGAATTGAACCCCTTGGCTGTTACTTCGTAGTGATTATTCAACAGGTAATTAATATTTTTAAATGGAAGGCTGGAAGTATGCAGATTATTAAAAACTAATTAATATTTTCCTTAAATTTTCAGACTTGCATATGCTGAAAATATGTGGATATGCTGATAAGTGGATATGTTAACTTGAATCCACTCGAGAAATGCTATTTGTCATATGCGTGCATATAAAATATTTTTATTTTATAAATCTATCCACTTACAAGATTTTACAGATTATTTGGTTTCAGCCGCCTTAGAAAAGTATTTATTTAGCAATTTGAAGAAAGACTATACGTAGTATAGTTTAGAGCATGCGCAAATTATATGCCCGATACCGGGGAATGTTGAAGGATTCTTTAGTGACGGGTAGATTCGTCTTGAGCTGACACAAATTAGGATTAAACATGGCAGAATATAACCGCCGGGTAATTTTCGTTTGATTCGTTACTAATGAGGGCCAAGTACATAGACAGATGTTCCAGGTTCGATCGCCAATTAACGTGCGATGATTGAAGACATGGTTTTGCATGCGGCACGCAGGAACAATCCGCGGTCGGAGCGTCGATTAATCCATGTCTTGCGACAGTTCGTACCAGAATAAATCAAGGAAAAACAACGAACTGGAAGCGGTAGCAGTGGTCTCGTCTAAACAACCGCAGGACCACTGGTCGCCTTCCAGAGCCGCACGCAGGATCGCGTGAGAACAACTGAAGAAGTAAGACCAAGGTCTGTGAACACCATAATTTATAAGTGGTAGCTGTTTGAAGGAGAAAAAATCATGGCGTCTAGGCGGCCAGAAAAACACGTCTTACAGTGAATCGGCGTACGTTGTGACGTGGATAGTTGCTGTGAATCTGCCTTCGGGCTATGTTTATCGATCTGATACTTTTAACTGTTCTTTAACCCAATTACTTCGCTATGTTTTGTTCATAAACGCTTAACAAAACCATGAATCCGTGCAAGCACGCAACTCCGAGGTAGAATGACGTGCACTTCTAATAAAACCTTATTAGATCTTCAGTTTAATCGTTATCTACCAAGTATCGCATTATTGTTTCATAGCTTTTCTTAAACTTTAAAAAGCTTTTCTGACAAGACAAAATAAATTTTCAAAATCTTTAATTGGATTTTTGTCAGATACGTAACCTAAGGCTGTAGTGTTACTCTCTAATAGCAAAAAATATGGTCACGATCATGCACAATCATTAAGAAGTCGATACAAGGGTGACATAACCTTCAACATTGTTGAAAAATTCAATTTTTTTAAAGATTTTTTTGTATATTCTAGTGATCTATAGCAAATGATATGCCTACATCGTAGAACTAAAGATAACCTTAATTATTATTACAAGTTGACATTTACAAATTAAAAAATCTACTTACCATTTCATAAATTTCTATTTTAAATTTATTGAAATAGTTCCCATTAAACTAACTTAATAAATACACTCTTAGCCATGAAAAAGTCACTATGTTAGATGACTATTTACCGTTAACGTTCATTTTCCTTATGCACAGATTTTAACTTATTGCAAGAATGTGATTTACTAAGAATAAAAACAGCGTTTGTGTTTAATTTTTCTCTTGAAGAATTGTGAAATATGAATTAATTAACACAGTTAATAAAGCCGTACAACCGCAATAAAATTCATTAATTTACTATAATACTTGATGTAGAGTTTAGTTACAAGGTAACCATCTTCAGAATTACTAACTTTAGAAATAGAGTGATAGGTAGATAGAGGAGAGAGAGAACCAACATTGCTTAGATAAAAGATGTAGAACGATGAAGGCTATTTAGTGGCATATTCTTACGTACTCTTAAAGTTCTTAACTGATCAAGTCATCTCCTATGCATTCACAGGCATTAAAGTTTTTTATGCGTTGAACCATAAAAATTACACTTCAATACGGTTTCCACAACTACAATAACATTCCTGTACTATATTTGTTTGGCAACAAATATGTATAATTGGTTTTATATTAATTTTTAATATAAATCTGAATATTTAGCTACTTGACGTTCCATTTTATCTACCGTTTCGTTTTAAAAGAAAAATCGGATCATGAAATGAAACAAAAATACTGAGAAAATCGAGAAGGCCTAGTCTTTTCTAAAAATTAAGTTATTCAACTCTTATTTGCTTGAAAATTAGTATCTAAATTTCCTTGCTGTTAACGGAGACGAAATTTTTCATAAATTTTCGGCACAATTCATTCATTTCATGGAAATCGAATGTCTGAATGTGACGTCACATTTTACTTCCATTGGAATACGTGCCTAAAAGAAATTTACACCGAAAAAAGAAGAAAAGGGGAAAATATGTGGTAAACGTGGGATTATGTACGGGACACAGTGATTCCATGCTGCTGGATGTAGGGATACATCCCACGTAGGCAGTGCCTCTTCCGCGTGGTAAAGATTTTCTACCAGGGATAAAGAGAGGTACGGTATTTGGCTAAAAATGTAAAAATGTGAGTTAGACTAGGGATTCTTGAAAGTGATGGTGTTTGTGGTAGTGGTAGTGGTGGCGGTGGTAGTTTGTGTGTGTGTGTGTGTGTGTGTGTGTGTGTGTGTGTGTGTGTGTGTGTGTGAGTGTGTGTGTGTGTGTGTGTGTGTGTGTATGTGTGGAGAGTGTGTGTGTGGGGGTGTGTGTGCGCGCGCGCGCTCGCGTGTGTGTGTTATTTCTGTACAGTACTTTCGATCTATGTATTATGATGTGAAAATGCCTTGTAACAGATTTTTCCTTTATTTTTACTTTATGCTTCTTTTATGCAAAATTTGTGACTAGAGGTAGTGCAAACACAATTTTACTGATTAAATCGATATAATTATCATCTTTTATTCTAGTGAACTAGTATTTTCCTATTAAAATTGTTCTCTTTTACTGTTTCTTTTGTTGAACAAAACTGCTGAAGCTTATGTCAAAAGACGGGAAACTACTTTTTGCATTCCTTTAAAATTCAATAGCATTATCGTGAACCGAAACTGTGTACACGTCACTTCAAGGTCACGTATTTTATGTCGGCTGCAGCTATATCGTTCTCCAGACAGGCGTGAGTAGAATTATAATCCGAGCTAGGCTTTCCTTTCTTCACTTCGGAATGAAGGGTTTTGGGAAAACATAATTAATATCATGGAACTATTGACCATTCCATTTGCATTTGTCTTGCTTTAATAACACCGTCGGAAACGCTTTAAACCTCCTCGGTCGAAATTATCATCATTATATGTTAAACAAAATTACGTTTTGTGTGATGGAGAGCGTCCACATGCTGCGCCTCTGTGCCGTCAATTATACCAATTAGCCGCGTTATTTCACCGAGATTTCCTTTAGAATTTCCTGGCGAACGCATGGGGTTGTTCAACTTTTGGGAGGATCAAATTACCGAAAGGAATGCGCTGGCCGTGAAAGTCGCCATTCATTGTGTTACACTTAATAACGACTTTTGCACTGGGGTAATGTTTCAGACTAAACGTTAACAAGGTTTTGATGGGACCTCGTTACGACGAGACCGCAATCGTAACGGATTTACTCTGGATTAATTACAATCGCAGAACAAATGTTTGGCCAGATAATGGTGCTAGCGTTTAATCTGTGATGACCGGAATCTCTGACTTGTTAACGGGCGAAAATCTCGTAACTGTGCTACTTGAAACTAGTGTTTAAAAAAACCTTAAATTTAAGTACTATTTAAAAGTACACGTGTTAAATTGTAAGAAAAAATACAAAACTGTAAATATTAGTTTTGTTATTTCAACAACATAAAATATAAACAAATTAATAACGGTTAAAAATTTGCCTCGGTAGTTAATAAATAGGTAAATATAGTTGACAATAAATCTAATACCACAGTAAAATTACTAATTTTACTAATAATTACTAATTTACAATGTTGTATAGGTTGAACCTTTAGGTAGGCCTACATTTAGATGATCAAGTCATTATCTGAGGGTAAACCTATCCAGAGTTTGTAACTTTATTGTAGTTACACCCTGATATTAGTGACTGTTTAATTTATATAGTCTCAATGTTATAAATTAGTTATTACTTGAATATCTTGTAGGCTATTGCGCGATTAGGCTTATCGTTATATTAATTAAATTTTGGCACTCTGCTTATTGAATTTTACTTCTGTAAGTAGTTTAATAATTAATTTTTTGTAGCAAATTTTTCCCAAAACGTCAGATACTCTTACGAGAAAATGTGGGCCATTGTCCTTCACTACAACGCAAACTTGGCTTTACCATAGTTATGCATGCAGCAACAATAATTTTTATATCCTTCATTTACAATTCTTTTCTTGTAGCTTCTAGGAGAATAGCCCATTAACACTATGAAGGATAGGAAAGGATTGTGAATTTAGGTAGAATTAACGATGCAACAAAACCTTCTGGTAGAGAATGTAAGAACATCACGGCATCAAGTGTGCAGAATGACGTAACAAAAGTAGACTTAATCTCAATCTGGGTTATAATTAGGCGTGCCCTCGTTACACCTCCTTGTAAGTAAGACGAGCAAGGGTAGATGGAGGTAAATCTAAGGAATGGACATGATGATCTCCTGGTACTGGGAGTAGTGGGAATTGTCGCTATCCTGAAATAGACCTACTCTCACATAGGACGACAAGAAAGTGAGATACCTACCCACTTCCCGATCTGAAAGAAATATTTAACTTATCGATATTGAAGAAATTTCTCGAATTACAAATTTTACAGCTTACACACTTACCAATAATTTAGGTTGTGACAAGTTATGTTGGTTTAAAATTTATAAAAACAATATTAACGAAATATTTTTTTTACTCTTTGAGTCAATGTTGTGTTACGGTTCATCAGGATTGCCAACATAAGCCGCTACAATGATAAAGTTCCCTATGAGCTTAATATGAAAAACAAACGCGTATTTTACAATTGAAGTTTAAGATTTTTAAAGAGTTGGGTTATGAACTATTACTTTTTTAACGATGAAACAAAACCTTCTGGTAGAGAATGTAATGACATCACGGCATTAGTGTGCAGGGTGACGTAACGAAAGTAGACTTAATCTCTAACTAGGCGTGCCCTCGTTACACCTCCTTGTAAGTAAGACGAGCAAGGGTAGATGGAGGTAAATCTAAGGAAAGGACATGATGATCTCCTGGTACTGGGAGTAGTGGGAATTGTCGCTATCCTGAAATAGACCTACTCTCACATAGGGCGAAAAGAAAGTGAGATACCTACCCACTTCCCGACTACAGAGAAGTTAACTTATTGATCTTGAAGAAATTTCTCGAATTTACAAATTTTACAGATTAAACACTTCACAGTAATTTAGGTTGAAAAATTGTGACACGTTCTGTTTGTTTAAAATTTATAAAAAGAATTTTTTATTTACTTCTTTCAGACAATGGTGTGTTACGGTTCAGCAGGATTGCCAACATATACCGCTACAATGACAAAATTCCCTAGGAGCTTAATATGAAAAACAATCGCGTATTTTAAAGTTGAAGTTTAAGATTCTTAAAGTGTTGGATTATGAGCACTTACATCATGGTGTGGTGATGTGGTTTTCTTGTTGGGCTAAAACGCAACGCAGCAGAGTAATGGGCAAAGGGAAAATCAAAACGTAGGAAAAGGTTGGTTCTTTGAGGAATATATGTTGTTATTCAGAATCAAGGAATGCCAGCCCGCTACCATCTGCCAATGAATGAAGCTAGAGTTAATAGTATAAAATCATTTAGTCTAGGTGGAAGATCTTTTGAATATTCTGGAGGAATTGGGATCTAATTCATAACTCGAATGCAAAATGTTGTGAATTAATATGTTGCCATATTATGGCTCTCTAACGCTTAATATTAACCAAAAGTTGACAAAATTTTTCAACAAATTTGTTTTCAATTTAAATAAATTCCAGATTTAAAGTACATTAAATTTAAGAGCTTTAAGTTTTGTATTTATTTAAACAATTAGATAAGACTAGCTACAAACGACAATATCTTAACAAAGCTCTAAATTTTCACTTTTACAAACTACTATTCCACTCACAAATATTAAAAGTATGAGACTTATTTGAAAGTTCCTTAAAATTGTCCTCCGAGAAGTCAATTTTCTCATAGTTGTAAACATAGATAGTTTATTTAAGTGTTCTTTGTCAATTTTATTTATCAAAAATGCTTCCAACGCCAGAAGCACACAAAAACTTACTTCCTTTACGGACATTTTATATCCAGATTATACTTTTATTATTTATTATAATATATTTATTTTATAACAGTTTATTGTCTTTTTGTTTATTGCCAGCTAGTTCTATAAGAGGATTCTGTCTTCAAGTTAAAACATTTACTTTTCCATATGTGAGTTTGAAATTTATATATTTGTTACAAAAATGACCGATTTAAAATATACTTTTAGCTAAAGAAAAATTAGAAAGAAATTTTACAATCTGTCTTCCATCGCCGCGATTCTGAATTAATGTATTTCAGTACCGCTCTTGTATTAAGTAACAACAAGTCCGGTGACATCCGTTATACTGTACTTGGAAAAACATCGCCAGTGGTAAATTGATGTAAGAAAAAAACTATTTTAAAAAATACCTAATTCAAAGCACGATTATTTTTTTAACTAAAACCCTCATTCAACTATCCGATTTGTATTCTAGAAGGCAGTTTTGAAAGACATTTTCCAAAACAGTTTTTCGACATTTAAAATAAGGGCTATTTGCTTAGAAGAAAGTTTATGCAAATTAGACTCGATTGACAGTTGTTATAGTACTGGCTGTATGCTAAACACTTGTTCAGGCGACAAGATGGCCGAGTTGTCGGTGTATATTGGAATTCCGACATGCGTCTAATGAGAGATAGGATCGGCTGTCGACATATGGAATGAGATGAGTAATTACGGAATGTTTGACCTTGGCTGACCTCTGCACCTCGCTCTGACCAACCTTCAGATTTCAGCGAGTATATAGGGTAACTGCAGTTTGAGAGTTTGCAGTATAAAATGAAGGGAGCACATTTTCTATCTGAGTAAGAAGATTTTTCGATCATCAATAAGACAGAAAATAAGTACATATATTATGATATAACATGGTATTGACCCAAAGTTTTCAGAATGCCTCTGTAAGGTATACAAAAATGATTTATAAATATTTTTATTCTTTTTTAATAAAAATATTTATAAAATATCTAAGTTTCCGTTTTTGAATTTTATGTTTATTATTTAAAAAGCCGTTCGTGTTTGTATTTATTACACACAAGTAACAAATATTTTACAGTTTTGTTCAATAATATAGTTTTTTTTTGTTGCCAGAAACTAATATCGCAAACACAATAAAAAGCGTATTTTTACTTATTAACTTTTGCTATTACTTGCGTCTTTTTGTTAAAGATATTTCACAAAAATATAATTATTAAAATATAAAGGGAAGAATATTTAAATTTCTTTAAAAAAAATATTCTCTGGAAGCTAAAAGTTCTATTCTGGAAGCAAAAATTCTTGTTCTATTCGAGCCTGTTGTAGTAAAATTAAAATTAGAAAGGTATTTTGCCAGCAAGGTAATGGGTGCTTGAAGTCCAAGAGAAAGGATTGTCACGGCTTTATGACTATCTTTCCCTGACAAAAAAGCAACTCTGCGATTAGCTGTTTTCCCAATCAGCGAACTTCCAAATACCTTTCTCATTTTAAATGGACTAATTTTAAAGTCCGCGGAAATATCGGCAAAATCTCAGAACAGGAGAGTCTGTATACATTATCAAGGACTGTACAAACTGGAAACAGGGTATATACAAGGATGGCTTGTATCGACCCAAGGTGTGAAAGGATGCAGAAACAAACTGATTTGGGAAAGGAAAGCACGTTGCGTCGTCATGAAAGAATTTAGAACGTCTAGAGAAGGAAAAATGAAAAGAATCACAGAATAGTATTTTTTATTTGCGTACAGGAAATTTAAACATTTATATTTAAACTGTAATGAATAAATTTTGCTTTTAAGTGCTATTCAATATACGTTTATCAAGACGTTTTCTAAACGTTTCGTGAAAATGTTTTAGAAAAACAACTCAAAGGGCAATAAACTTAAAGTACAAAAACAGCTCTAAAATAATAAATCGTTCAAGCGACTGGTATCAAAGACAAGCCAGCGCCGTGTTCGTGTAGCCAGTAAACTTTGTCGAGGAAGTACGGTACTTTACCACTCCGACCGAACAGACTCAAATCTATTTCACGATTCATAAACACGAATTCGTAATAAATCTAGAATGTATCAGAAACTAGAGCCAATCATAGTCTTAAGGGAAAATTGCCAAGTTTAAATATAAAGCCGAGTGCTGTAGCAAGACGTAATAATATGCTAATAAATTACTGGACAACAAGCAGCAGCGTAGTGACCAACAGATCGGATCCGGCGTGGTTTGGGTGCACAAGGATGTGAAATAATCACTCCGAATTGCGTCTGGTAATCCGAGGGCCACGTAGTAAGGACATTAGCGCAGGAAGAAATCGATTGTGAATAATATCCTCAATTACTCGTCACTGTATTTAATTGGTTACACGAAGTCGTGTCGGCAAGATTTCCTGCGTGACTGGACAAGTCTGCGGAGGGTAGGTGATGGTTTCTAAGGGATGATGTTTATGGTTTGAATTGAGTCTAAAATGATTGGTTTGAGGTGTTTCAGCCTGTAGGTCCATTATTGAATACATAGAACATAATACGTATTATCATATATATATATATATATATGAAGTTATTATTATTAATTGTAAACAATTTTTTCCACCACAAAAAGCAATAATTTTCTCTTATGTGATGAGGCACCTTTCGGTCACTTGACCATTGTCGAATCACTCCCACTCATTTGAAATAAATAATAATTCAATAGAACTAAACTCTCTAGAAAAATACCACATTTATAAAAACATACACAACAATTTAATGAACCTACAGACAACATATGCAGACGACGTACTATTCAAAAACATTATACATGCGGCTCAATGAAGAAACATGTATGACGTCAACAAATACTAAGATCCCGTACAACCGCACCACAGTGATTCAACACTGTTCAAGTGACCGAAAGTGCATCATCACATAAGGTGTAAAGTTATTGCACTTAGTGGTGGAAAAAATTGTTTACAATTATTAATAATATCTTCATAAAGCCAGTGCAACGGAAAAATAATGGACAAAGTGAAATATCACGAAATATATATATATATAAATATCGCAACATATCAGGAATTCTTTAATATTCCTGAAGATGGTACTGTTTACCAACGAAAAGCTTTGAATTGTAAATTCAATTATTATTCTTGTATTTTTATTTTGTCTTATTTCTTTATATATAAATAAATAATGCTGTTACCATAATATCATATTGTGTATCAGGAAAGAAATTGTTTAAAATCAATGAGATATTCAATCGTATGCAAATCACGTAACTGAAGTTGACCTACTCTTTATTCGTAAAGAGATGAATACATTCCTTGTAAAGAAATGAAAAGGTAGCGTGAATAGAATTAGGCAGAATTAATGTAAGTGCATTAATATCCCATAGTACTGGGTATAGGGAAATTACGTCATCGCGTAAGGTAGGTCGCGTATCTGAGGTAGACCTGCTCTCGACCGGAGGAAGATAGGTAGCTGCTCGGTAGAAACACATACATATAAGGATATATGTGTAGGCTATATTGCAAAAATAAACTAATACCGTCTCTTTCTAAAGTTTCGAGTCTTTGATCACACAAGTCAACAACTATTGGTAACGAGTCTTCTTAGTTTTCCGCTGGCACGTTAAAATCATGTACCTCTCTTAATAATTGCAAATAACTTATGGAAAGGTAGCAGAGTAATTAGTTTTAATTGGAGTATAGAATGAGTGATTAAATAAGGTAATATCTTCTATTAAAAATTTTTTAAATTTAATATTTAAGTGAAAAGCTTAAAATTTCTATGATTCAAGTCATGAGGATGTCGATGATAATGCACGAAAGCGTTATAAAACTCTTTAATAGTTCAATTTATCCTTAGGTATTTGTTGCATATTTTAATATCAAATGAAAAGGAAGAGAACAATAGGAAAACCACAATAACCTTATTTGGTGTTATATATATATATATATATATATGCTGATACGTATTCCTTCACGGATGGAAAAATATGATGAATAGTTACTATCTGGAGCACATCTGTTCATTCTGCAGTCTATAAATTCGCAGTTCCGACGTTTCGCTAGAATCTCATCCAGCAAGACGAGATTCTAGCGAAACGCCGTAACTGCGAATTCATGGACTGCAGAATGAACGGATGTACTCCAGATAGTAACTATTCATCGTGTGTATATATATATATATATATATATATATATATATATATATATATATATATATATATATTACGTTTAGAAATAATTGTAGTAATAATTCTTTAAGTTTTTTTTTTAAACCCTGTTAAATAGGCCTTGGTATATAGAATTATTTACAAATACTTTTAGTCATTATAAAGTTAGTGTAAAGCAGTGCATTATATATTTTTTTATTGTTAGCTTATTTTGAAATATAATAACTTTCCTTTCCATTTATTTTAACTTGTCGCTAATACACAGTACAGGAAGTAACATAAACTGTGAGTAATAAAAATGAGATGTTGATGAAATCATATATCATCATAAAATTTATTAAAATATCTGATATTTCTGAATAAATTAGAAATTACTAAACATAACCTCCAAATATTCTCTAAGCAGAAAGAAATTACCTGTATTATTAATCTACAGCAAAATCTTCGGCATATTTCGTTGATCTTCGGATTGTTACGCGTTCTCGTTAGAATGTGTAACGACGTCACATTCTAACTTATTTTATTCTAATGCAAAATTCACTATGGTACTCCAAATTTTGAAGTACATTTATTGACGTATCAATAAGTACAACGGATTGTTAATTCAAATTCATATATTAGGCCTAACAATATCAAAGTGGTCGTTTAGTAAAATCAAAGTGCTGATAAGGTAGATGATTAATGGTATAACGATTACAAAATATCTTAATGGTATATCAAGATTGCCGTGTAGTACAATAGCAAATTAGTCACTTCGTTTCATGTTCGTTACTCTACTCAACAATAAAAATAAATAAATAAAAAAAGTTATGTGTATATAAAACAAAAAAATAATAAAATGGCAAAAAACCTATGAAGAGGTTGGCCCAATAGCACTATAGTGCTGTTCAGATAGATTTATTTAAAGGCTTATTCATGCCCTAAAACCGGGGGAAACTAAATCAATAAAGTGATGAATATAGCACGCTAGAAATAATAAAATGACAGAAGAGCGCTGAAGGCATACAGGTGGCTGGTTCAGCAGCATCATAGCGCTGTAATCGAATGAATCAAGCAAGAAGTAGCATTAGCCCTCGGCAAAGTTGCCCGACTTTACAGAGTTTTTATTTCGCGAGAATGTTCGCGTCACGAGTTCATTACACGGTTTAGTTTTTCCATAAAGTTCTATTGAATCATAAATAACAATGATTTAAAGCAAACAGTAAACAAGACAACAAATGTATACTAAATTTATATTCACCCGAACTATGGTGTTTGGTTTGAAGTGATAATGTAGCTTTCCTTACACGAAGTAAAATTTAAAATTTGTGTGAGCCAACAAAATTAAGGTTTATATTTAAAAACGAAAGAAAGAGCGAAATAGATTATTTAATTTTTCGAAATATTTTTGACTTATATACATTTTTTTAAATTTTAGTTTATAATACATAGCCTACGTGAACACAACATTATATATATTTATACTATTAACAAACTGTTTTAGTAGGTTTATGTTGAACGTAAGGAATTTTAGTAGAGTACAGTGGGTTATTACTCGTAGAGTAAGTAGCAGTGATTTTTGTTTGACTCGTATATATTGTAGAGATTATATAATCCCCGTCATCATGCTTAATTGCAACGTACCGTCTTATAGTGATTGACTAACGATAAGCTCCACTGTATATATAAATTTTAATCATAATTTTGTATCTCTTTAAATAAAATAAACATTTTAAAACAGTGGCAAAGTTGTATCTTCGGTATTAAAACCTAAATAAGAAACCACCCCATTAATTATTTATCCATAATAACTACCCCAAACATATGGTGATTGGAATAAGAACTAGATTTTATATAAGAACATTAACTCTAGCGTCTCATCAAATGTACAATTCTTAATTTATAGTCTGCCGCTGTAATTTTGCCTCTGGTAAGTGTATCGCGGAAAACGTGACTGACTATTCGGGGAGTAATCGCATCCCCGTAGGGTTATCAAATATCCACCACTACCATAGTAACAGTAGGAAGAAGAAAATTGATCCGTTAAAAGTCACAAGTTTTTCTATTCTACCCACCGACTACCTCGCAAGTGTAATAGTAAACAGAGCGAAAGTTGAGCAGAAGAAACACACTAGTCACACGATACACTCGTATTGTTGTGTATAAATGTACACAACAATGTAGAAAACTAGAACAACTCATCTAAAACAGAAGAGCAACTCATGTAATCGAAATTATGTTCTTCTGAACAGAAGTTCAACAACGTACAAAAACAACTCATGTTGGTTTTTTAGGCTAGTTATTAGGCTAGCAATTGATCTTAGTAGGCAAGTTAATTCCTACGAAGGCCAACAAAGAAATATTTTATTTTCGTTAAGTTTTATTGAATAATTACAACTAAATAAGTAACATAGCTTATGCGTTAAAACAGCTGTTCCACCACATTTACCTAAAACATAAAATCAGCTGTTTTATGAAATCATATGTTATAACTTATTTTAACTCATTTGGGATAGTTTAACTATACTACATACCTTGCCCCTTTTGTAAAACGTTTCCCTCCCACATAAAACTAAAATTATTTAATTAAATTTAATTTTAAATTAATATTTGAAAATAACTGTAATAACATCAAAAGTCTCCATTAAAAGTTGAAAAGAAAATGTGTTTCAACTTGGTGGCTAAATAAAAAAGTATTAACGACTGAAACGAAAAGTATTGTATAACGACTGAAAATTTGTGCAAGATATATAGACTATACGCAGAATGTGAATTATTAGAAGGAATTGTAAAAGTGCGTTATATAAATAAATTGTAGACAATAAGCCTATTGCCCGATATCCAAAAACTTCAAAATGTTAGTTTTACGTCAGACGAATCTTTAGACCTAAATTCATTTGCCTTTAGTTATTTGCCCTTCTCTATTTACATTTTCAACTTGCACTGAACGGTGAGTTTATTTAAATTGTTAATTATCTAATTTCTTACGTAGTTGTCATCCCTGGTAAGGAAGGAAATAAAATAATGTAATTGATAAAAGTAATTAATATGTTTAATTATTATATATAATTATGAAAACATAAAAGTTTGTAACGTCAATTTGTTGTATTTTTAAGGTGTATTCGTTGTAATTTAAGAAATACGCTGGAAATTATTAACACTGTTGTTATTGGGGTAAGTATGTAAAGGTTGCATAACTACGGCGCGTAAAGTACACTACGGCTCTTCGATACCTTTTGAAGTTCCGGCAGGTATAGTATGGTGAACGGTGAATGGGTAAAGGCTAGTCCATCACGGAATACGAACTTTAAGAGCAGTTGTTTTGACCAAATTCAGTGGTTTCATTAACATCTCGCGTCACGGAGTCATGCCATCTGACAGTCTTACAGGCTTCAAGGCAGTTGATTGCTTCATTTACTCAAAGGCGCATCTCCAGTCGCCTTCCTTGCGCAGTCCTATCCAGATCTCTCCAATTTTCTATCGGTTAACGATCAATTTATGGTCTCATTAAAATAGTCTGCAAAAGGAATTATTTCTTCGGCTGACGGCATTTTTTCTAGGTTTCCAAGCTTTCTCGATTGCCATGTTGGAAAGGCCTGATTACTTGCGTAAACGCGAGCATAGAGGGGCTCTAACTCCAGTCTAATGGTTGTTGCGTTGACAGCTGGGAAACTAGAGCGCTTCACTTCGGCATGACGAAATGAAAAATAATGTATCCCGTGTTCAGGGCGATTCGCAAGAAACATAGAGATTGTTTGGAGATGTTAGTAAAAGTTAAATTAGAACTTTACTTCTCTGGGAACGCTTCGTAAGGGAATAACGGACAAAATTGACCTTCAAGTTCAGCTTCCTTGATACGTTTCATGGTTTCATATGTTTTTCATAATAATTTGTATCGAACAAAACTAGACGTTACGGAACTTCAGGACCATTTGAAAAAACGAGTGAATTTCAACATTTAAAAAAAAGTTTATCTGAAGCACATAACTTGCCTAATTCAATACGTTTATAAAATGTAAGAAAACATTATAAACAAAGTAACGTTATTGGTTTAATTGTTTTTTGTAAAACCAAAAGAGACAAGCCCTCAATATAATTTATTATGTTTTGTATTTTTATTTAAAAAACAGGCCCTGGAAGTATTTTTAAATAAACAGCTGTATATAACGAGTTAGGAACGAATTGAAGGGAGTTTTATTACTAATCCTATAAATAAAATTATTGTGTGTGTGTGTGAGAGAGAGAGAGAGAGAGAAAGAGGACATACATAAAAAGTGTGAATGTTAAATCATTCCTCTAGTGTAGGTTAGTGTGATAAACTTTAAAAACATTTTAACATACGTACTAAAGAGACTGCAAAATAAGCTGATAAATATGAATACAAGTATAATTTTCCTTTAGATGTGTACAGGACATTCCAATGGCAGACAGACAGACAAGACATTAACACAAACCTTGTTTGTCAAAACTAAGACCTTATAACCTTTTATAAAAGTTTAGTAAAACCTTATACCGACTTAAGACTTTATTTTTATCGGTTTTTGCCACTAATTCTTAACATTTCTAAATTAAAAATCTATGTATTTCTAAATTTAACCAAGCAATCCTTAATAAATCAATAGAATTATTAAATATCTGTTACTAATGTAAACATGATTGAACGAAATACAGCATAGAATACTTTTGAAATTACAAAAAAAATGTAACATGATTGTCAGGTCTGTTGAATATGGAGAGGGAAGGGGCGTGCGATTTACAAACAATCCATTTACCTTATAACCGTTTACCAGACCTGCATTTTATCCTTTGGGGATTCATCAATGACATTGAGCTTCCACTAAGGTTTTTAAGCCCAAAGCAAGAATCTACGCCGCGGAACAAGCTACATCTGATATGCCACATTGAGTTTCGCAAGAGATCGATTCTAGCTAGGTTTTCTGGCATTAAAATGCTTATTTATAAAAAACCTGATGTGTTTTCATACAAGATAACACCATAAGCATGATTGTAAGTCAAATAAATTCTAACCGTTGTAAAATCCTTTTTGATACACCTAGCATTGGTATAGATAGAGCGAGGAATCTTATAGAGCAGAAACGTCTGCAACAGGTTGGAGATGTTTCTCTTAAGGGATAGTTTTTATAATGCGAGTGATCCTGAGGAAACGGATCAAACCCCAAACTATATTGGTATTGCGTAAGCCAGCTATGGAAGGAGTGCAAGTGATGGGTTGACCACTCAGTAGATGAACGAGATCGCTTTGTAAGCTCAGGGAAGGGTTGCATATCCTAAAGGGCAATATTTATCAATGGATAATGTATTTCTAAGTAATTAGATGATATATTTATGCAATACATTACGTAAAACTTTAAATATTTAGGAAATACTGTTGGTGGTTATGAACTCGGCAACTTCTCTAGATTAATTTTTAAAAAAATATTGATTATCAATTATTGCCCGTGTGCAATTAAATCCACGTCAAACCAACTATGCGTACATAATTTCCGTGTGCTTTATTAAAAGTTTCATTACAATCGGTCGTAAAAGAATCAAATTAAATTGACCGAGCGCCTCGTACCCAAGCCTCGTTATACAACTCCGCCGGCGTCTTCTAGAGAGGCCTTCACCTGGAAGTAATGCGCTGAACGAGCGAACCTTTTTAAAACTTTTGTCCGAGGGACAATTGGCCTCGTCGCGTCTAACGGCCCGCTTTCCCGACCTGCCCCAAGCAAGCTTTATCTCTGCGGTTAGCTGTGCGGTTACTGCTCCATTACAGACCAACAAGGAAACGCTGAGATGTTACATCCGCGGTGCAATTCGCATTACGCCTTTACAGCTAAATAAGGATCTGCAGCCCAGAATTCTATATCGCACTTATCTCTCTCCTTTACATTATTCAACAATGAAAAGTTGGTTTTTAATTCATTCTTTTAATTTTTCTTTAAGAAATAAGTTTATGTAGAAACCATTTAAAATCCATATAATAACCTAATAATACCCACCAATGACTGACATCTGGAGAGGATGGTGCCTCATAGACAGAGTTATGGTTCGGATTTTTCTTTTCTTGTAACTTCAAGACGATAGCTAGTTTGAGTATTACTGCATACGAAAGGTATGATACGGAGTATAGGGGTAATAAGGTAGGAACATAAAACCGCCTGGTAGTGGATATAGGAGATCAATTGCTCCAGATCGAACACTAGACACCTACTTTCTATTGTGGTAGCACTTACTTGTAATACAAGAGGAATAAGGGGGGATGGATGGCGTTAGGTACAATAGAATCAAGCAAAGAGGCTAATGATCCTGTTTCAATAAATAGCAGAAAAGGTGGCATCGCGTAGGTAGATTCGTTTACGTGAAAAAGATCTAGCCTCACACGAAATGAAAACAAGAATTTACACGCTACAACTGATTGTAAAAAGAAAGAGGAAGAGTAGACGATTTCGAAAAGTCTAAGGGACATAATAATCCTTTGGAGGATTACTACAGATTTAGATGCACTGAGGAAAAGAACGCTCAAGAAGGAAAAGGTCGGAAATAATTGTAGGAACAGATAAAACTGCATTAAGCTGAAATAAAACTAAGACAGGATCCAGTGACACGAAAAAGATTTAAACTTGGGGCTTTTAAGCACTTGGTACGGATTTTTTAATTTCTTTTACCAATTGTTATAGTAGAATTAAAATGAGTCAAGGTCAAGGAGGTAAAAAATATTTTTGGTCAAGATCAATAAGGCTCGTCACAGTTTCTTTGTCTAATTAGGACCTGATGGTTTGAATGACAACCTATGTTTACATTTTTGAAATGTCTCATAAATATAGTATACTTAGAGTTTGTCAATAGTTTCCCTTATAACCCTTCTGGAAGAGATGTTATCTACTAATAAAGTTTATTCTTTGAGAAAACCATTGACAAAGATAATTTACTAAAATAATACCTACTAAACTATTCAGTTTGTTGAAGTAATAAAAAAGTAACTAAATCTTACTCCGTGGTAAACCGGTGGTCTACCTAACATTAACCTCTAGAAGGTTTCAAAAAACTCTCCATTCTTCTGAACAGTGTTCTGTCAAGTATCACGAAGAGATGTTAATGTTGCGCATAGAGGGAGAGCAGTGCAACCGTCAAAACATACTGAATGAGGCAAGGACAGCGACATACTGATATGTCTCCTAGCTCACCTCCCGGCCTGTTGACTTTCAAATACCTTTCTAATTTTAATTCAGTTGTTACAGGCTCTGGAAAACTGAATACGTTGTATAAAGCGTGCCGTCTGGTGGGATACGGATGTTCACACATATCCATGCATTAAAGTTACGGGCAAGTAAATTTGATAAACTCATAAATATTTATATTTTCAACCTAATTCTGAAAGTCTATTCTTATTTATTCAAATAGGTTTCCAGTGTCGAGTCGTGGCCGAGTTGCTTCGCTTTAAGAAAAAAAGTGTTTTCAATGTCCCTTAGAAGTTTGGGTCAGGTGTAGGAGAAGAAGACATCAAACTGTAATGACTCAACGCAACTCCCATGGACCGCAGCGTCCCACGCCTGGCCGCTATTATTATTCAAATCAATCTCGTGAAATGAACTCATCCAGTGCCTAGAGACACTGTATCAAACCATTCACGCCACTTCCGGTCTTACCTCCATCATTTGCCGATTCATTTCCTCTCCTAAGTTTGGATTTCATGGCCGGGTTTAGACGCGTGAAATAAGAACAGTAATAAATAAGAGACGGTTTCATTTATCGTCGAATAACATGAGCAATAAACGTCTTAATATTAAAGTATCTCAATACTAAATGCATATATTTAATTCTATTATTCGACTGGAACACTAAACGCCGTTAACTTTATATTGAATATGAAAGGATAAAAAAACGTAAGGATAAATCGATATAACGTAATCAGAATTTTCAAAGAAGGCTTTCTTTCGTTCAAACAGGAAAGAAAAAAAACGTCGACACTGTAAACTCTAAAATATTCGGGAAAGTAAACATTCGTAAAAGAAGTCTCGTAAATTTCAATTTTTGTTGTTTATTTAAATTATAAACAAGAATTAAGTGATTTTAATGCCACAAATTAAAAATAATGGTTATAATATGAAAAAAGTCTTGAATATGTATAAATTCTATGTTGTTTTAGAACAAAAATAGCATTACATTATACTAATATTTTACGACAGAAGAATAATATTTTTAACATTATTTCATCTTCTTAATCCTTTTGTTATTCATTCACGTCTGTGAAAAAAAGATTTGGAGTCAAGCTCTCCTTCCTTTTCTATAAGGACTACGTATGTTTCTTCTGCCATAAGGAGATGTGTCTTTTTTCATCACAGGGATTCTTCTGGTATATTCTTGAGACATGGTTGTTCTATTCTTGTCTCTTATGCGCCATGAATAGACTTTAAAAATACTTCATATTTAATAGAATGCCTTCTAATATTGTTAATGGTTATTCTGACGTTCGAACATCATAAATAACGACCTGCCCAAATATAATTCAAAAGATCTATGAAAATCTTACCGTGACATAATGTTTTTGATCGTACTTAGTAATAACAATCAGTGTCCAAGATGATCGCTGGGAAGCGTTGCTGAGGTAAAGAGCAGTTTTAACCTTCGAGAGGGCGCGTAGAGTTTCAAACGGGAAAGGGTGCTTGCGGAGGTTTATTCCGCACAAATACCCTTTAACATTTAAACTGTTTAAGATTTTATATTTGGGTGACTTCACAATTAAATATTATATAAATGGATTCTAAATAATTTTAGACATCTTTATTGTACAATTTTAATTTTCTAAACATATTTCTAAAATATTTCATATTTAGTTGTCATATTTCTAAAAAAATATTTTGAATTGTTAAAACGTGTAAGCAATGTATACTAGACCACTGCTTTCATAACTGGGCAGGTGTTTGCGGGTTATTTTTCTGTAATAAAGTGATTCAATATCTAATCATAAAAAAATATTTTATCGTGTTGGCCTACTCATAGGAATATGATATTAATTATAGACTAATATTTAGTGAAAATAGGGAATATTTTTATTCAAATACATAACCCTAAAAATTATTGAAAAAAAATATTGGCTTTATAACACCACAGGTTCTAGCAGAATCTTACAGTCTTTAATGAAAAAACAATTCATAATTGTTTATTTCTAGGCTTACTAGTCACCACTAATGTAGAGCGAACATGACCCACTTTCATGAGAATTATGATTTTTTTTGCTGATCTCTCTTGCCTTTCTGGTTCAGTATACCGCATTTTTCGTTTTTTACTAAAAATCAAGGTTCTTTTCTATTGCAAAAATGCACGGTAACAGCTTCCTGAAGGATATTTTAGCGGGATTTTCTTTATAATGTCAAAGCTGTCAATATTTCAACAAATTTGTCATTTTCGTCATTTTCAGATTCACCTATTATGTCTTTATTTGTTTCATTGACTTTCTCGACAGGTTCATCATCTGGCAGA
>JBAIZL010000003.1:128866033-128983533 GCA_036971475.1 Prosapia bicincta | reverse complement strand
TAATACAGACCTTTTTCCTCATAGGCTAGCCAATTTACTTTAGTCACATATTGTCTCTTCATTCCTACTACTAAACTATTTTACATTAGTCTAATAAAGACCTTTTTCCTCATAGGCTAGCCAATTTACTTTAGTCACATATTGTCTCTTCATTCCTACTACTAAACTATTTTACATTAGTCTAATAAAGACCTTTTTCCTCATAGGCTAGCCAATTTACTTTAGTCACATATTGTCTCTTCATTCCTACTACTAAACTATTTTACATTAGTCTAATAAAGACCTTTTTCCTCATAGGCTAGCCAATTTACTTTAGTCACATATTGTCTCTTCATTCCTACTACTAAACTATTTTACATTAGTCTAATAAAGACCTTTTTCCTCATAGGCTAGCCAATTTACTTTAGTCACATATTGTCTCTTCATTCCTACTACTAAACTATTTTACATTAGTCTAATAAAGACCTTTTTCCTCATAGGCTAGCCAATTTACTTTAGTCACATATTGTCTCTTCATTCCTACTACTAAACTATTTTACATTAGTCTAATAAAGACCTTTTTCCTCATAGGCTAGCCAATTTACTTTAGTCACATATTGTCTCTTCATTCCTACTACTAAACTATTTTACATTAGTCTAATAAAGACCTTTTTCCTCATAGGCTAGCCAATTTACTTTAGTCACATATTGTCTCTTCATTCCTACTACTAAACTATTTTACATTAGTCTAATAAAGACCTTTTTCCTCATAGGCTAGCCAATTTACTTTAGTCACATATTGTCTCTTCATTCCTACTACTAAACTATTTTACATTAGTCTAATAAAGACTTTTTTCCTCATAGGCTAGCCAATTTACTTTAGTCACATATTGTCTCTTCATTCCTACTACTAAACTATTTTACATTAGTCTAATAAAGACCTTTTTCCTCATAGGCTAGCCAATTTACTTTAGTCACATATTGTCTCTTCATTCCTACTACTAAACTATTTTACATTAGTCTAATAAAGACCTTTTTCCTCATAGGCTAGCCAATTTACTTTAGTCACATATTGTCTCTTCATTCCTACTACTAAACTATTTTACATTAGTCTAATAAAGACCTTTTTCCTCATAGGCTAGCCAATTTACTTTAGTCACATATTGTCTCTTCATTCCTACTACTAAACTATTTTACATTAGTCTAATAAAGACCTTTTTCCTCATAGGCTAGCCAATTTACTTTAGTCACATATTGTCTCTTCATTCCTACTACTAAACTATTTTACATTAGTCTAATACAGACCTTTTTCCTCATAGGCTAGCCAATTTACTTTAGTCACATATTGTCTCTTCATTCCTACTACTAAACTATTTTACATTAGTCTAATAAAGACCTTTTTCCTCATAGGCTAGCCAATTTACTTTAGTCACATATTGTCTCTTCATTCCTACTACTAAACTATTTTACATTAGTCTAATACAGACCTTTTTCCTCATAGGCTAGCCAATTTACTTTAGTCACATATTGTCTCTTCATTCCTACTACTAAACTATTTTACATTAGTCTAATACAGACCTTTTTCCTCATAGGCTAGCCAATTTACTTTAGTCACATATTGTCTCTTCATTCCTACTACTAAACTATTTTACATTAGTCTAATAAAGACCTTTTTCCTCATAGGCTAGCCAATTTACTTTAGTCACATATTGTCTCTTCATTCCTACTACTAAACTATTTTACATTAGTCTAATACAGACCTTTTTCCTCATAGGCTAGCCAATTTACTTTAGTCACATATTGTCTCTTCATTCCTACTACTAAACTATTTTACATTAGTCTAATACAGACCTTTTTCCTCATAGGCTAGCCAATTTACTTTAGTCACATATTGTCTCTTCATTCCTACTACTAAACTATTTTACATTAGTCTAATACAGACCTTTTTCCTCATAGGCTAGCCAATTTACTTTAGTCACATATTGTCTCTTCATTCCTACTACTAAACTATTTTACATTAGTCTAATACAGACCTTTTTCCTCATAGGCTAGCCAATTTACTTTAGTCACATATTGTCTCTTCATTCCTACTACTAAACTATTTTACATTAGTCTAATAAAGACCTTTTTCCTCATAGGCTAGCCAATTTACTTTAGTCACATATTGTCTCTTCATTCCTACTACTAAACTATTTTACATTAGTCTAATAAAGACCTTTTTCCTCATAGGCTAGCCAATTTACTTTAGTCACATATTGTCTCTTCATTCCTACTACTAAACTATTTTACATTAGTCTAATAAAGACCTTTTTCCTCATAGGCTAGCCAATTTACTTTAGTCACATATTGTCTCTTCATTCCTACTACTAAACTATTTTACATTAGTCTAATAAAGACCTTTTTCCTCATAGGCTAGCCAATTTACTTTAGTCACATATTGTCTCTTCATTCCTACTACTAAACTATTTTACATTAGTCTAATAAAGACCTTTTTCCTCATAGGCTAGCCAATTTACTTTAGTCACATATTGTCTCTTCATTCCTACTACTAAACTATTTTACATTAGTCTAATAAAGACCTTTTTCCTCATAGGCTAGCCAATTTACTTTAGTCACATATTGTCTCTTCATTCCTACTACTAAACTATTTTACATTAGTCTAATAAAGACCTTTTTCCTCATAGGCTAGCCAATTTACTTTAGTCACATATTGTCTCTTCATTCCTACTACTAAACTATTTTACATTAGTCTAATAAAGACCTTTTTCCTCATAGGCTAGCCAATTTACTTTAGTCACATATTGTCTCTTCATTCCTACTACTAAACTATTTTACATTAGTCTAATAAAGACCTTTTTCCTCATAGGCTAGCCAATTTACTTTAGTCACATATTGTCTCTTCATTCCTACTACTAAACTATTTTACATTAGTCTAATAAAGACCTTTTTCCTCATAGGCTAGCCAATTTACTTTAGTCACATATTGTCTCTTCATTCCTACTACTAAACTATTTTACATTAGTCTAATAAAGACCTTTTTCCTCATAGGCTAGCCAATTTACTTTAGTCACATATTGTCTCTTCATTCCTACTACTAAACTATTTTACATTAGTCTAATAAAGACCTTTTTCCTCATAGGCTAGCCAATTTACTTTAGTCACATATTGTCTCTTCATTCCTACTACTAAACTATTTTACATTAGTCTAATAAAGACCTTTTTCCTCATAGGCTAGCCAATTTACTTTAGTCACATATTGTCTCTTCATTCCTACTACTAAACTATTTTACATTAGTCTAATACAGACCTTTTTCCTCATAGGCTAGCCAATTTACTTTAGTCACATATTGTCTCTTCATTCCTACTACTAAACTATTTTACATTAGTCTAATACAGACCTTTTTCCTCATAGGCTAGCCAATTTACTTTAGTCACATATTGTCTCTTCATTCCTACTACTAAACTATTTTACATTAGTCTAATAAAGACCTTTTTCCTCATAGGCTAGCCAATTTACTTTAGTCACATATTGTCTCTTCATTCCTACTACTAAACTATTTTACATTAGTCTAATACAGACCTTTTTCCTCATAGGCTAGCCAATTTACTTTAGTCACATATTGTCTCTTCATTCCTACTACTAAACTATTTTACATTAGTCTAATACAGACCTTTTTCCTCATAGGCTAGCCAATTTACTTTAGTCACATATTGTCTCTTCATTCCTACTACTAAACTATTTTACATTAGTCTAATAAAGACCTTTTTCCTCATAGGCTAGCCAATTTACTTTAGTCACATATTGTCTCTTCATTCCTACTACTAAACTATTTTACATTAGTCTAATAAAGACCTTTTTCCTCATAGGCTAGCCAATTTACTTTAGTCACATATTGTCTCTTCATTCCTACTACTAAACTATTTTACATTAGTCTAATACAGACCTTTTTCCTCATAGGCTAGCCAATTTACTTTAGTCACATATTGTCTCTTCATTCCTACTACTAAACTATTTTACATTAGTCTAATAAAGACCTTTTTCCTCATAGGCTAGCCAATTTACTTTAGTCACATATTGTCTCTTCATTCCTACTACTAAACTATTTTACATTAGTCTAATAAAGACCTTTTTCCTCATAGGCTAGCCAATTTACTTTAGTCACATATTGTCTCTTCATTCCTACTACTAAACTATTTTACATTAGTCTAATAAAGACCTTTTTCCTCATAGGCTAGCCAATTTACTTTAGTCACATATTGTCTCTTCATTCCTACTACTAAACTATTTTACATTAGTCTAATAAAGACCTTTTTCCTCATAGGCTAGCCAATTTACTTTAGTCACATATTGTCTCTTCATTCCTACTACTAAACTATTTTACATTAGTCTAATAAAGACCTTTTTCCTCATAGGCTAGCCAATTTACTTTAGTCACATATTGTCTCTTCATTCCTACTACTAAACTATTTTACATTAGTCTAATAAAGACCTTTTTCCTCATAGGCTAGCCAATTTACTTTAGTCACATATTGTCTCTTCATTCCTACTACTAAACTATTTTACATTAGTCTAATAAAGACCTTTTTCCTCATAGGCTAGCCAATTTACTTTAGTCACATATTGTCTCTTCATTCCTACTACTAAACTATTTTACATTAGTCTAATAAAGACCTTTTTCCTCATAGGCTAGCCAATTTACTTTAGTCACATATTGTCTCTTCATTCCTACTACTAAACTATTTTACATTAGTCTAATAAAGACCTTTTTCCTCATAGGCTAGCCAATTTACTTTAGTCACATATTGTCTCTTCATTCCTACTACTAAACTATTTTACATTAGTCTAATAAAGACCTTTTTCCTCATAGGCTAGCCAATTTACTTTAGTCACATATTGTCTCTTCATTCCTACTACTAAACTATTTTACATTAGTCTAATAAAGACCTTTTTCCTCATAGGCTAGCCAATTTACTTTAGTCACATATTGTCTCTTCATTCCTACTACTAAAGTATTTTACATTAGTCTAATACAGACCTTTTTCCTCATAGGCTAGCCAATTTACTTTAGTCACATATTGTCTCTTCATTCCTACTACTAAACTATTTTACATTAGTCTAATAAAGACCTTTTTCCTCATAGGTTAGCCAATTTACTTTAGTCACATATTGTCTCTTCATTCCTACTACTAAACTATTTTACATTAGTCTAATACAGACCTTTTTCCTCATAGGCTAGCCAATTTACTTTAGTCACATATTGTCTCTTCATTCCTACTACTAAACTATTTTACATTAGTCTAATAAAGACCTTTTTCCTCATAGGCTAGCCAATTTACTTTAGTCACATATTGTCTCTTCATTCCTACTACTAAACTATTTTACATTAGTCTAATACAGACCTTTTTCCTCATAGGCTAGCCAATTTACTTTAGTCACATATTGTCTCTTCATTCCTACTACTAAACTATTTTACATTAGTCTAATAAAGACCTTTTTCCTCATAGGCTAGCCAATTTACTTTAGTCACATATTGTCTCTTCATTCCTACTACTAAACTATTTTACATTAGTCTAATAAAGACCTTTTTCCTCATAGGCTAGCCAATTTACTTTAGTCACATATTGTCTCTTCATTCCTACTACTAAACTATTTTACATTAGTCTAATACAGACCTTTTTCCTCATAGGCTAGCCAATTTACTTTAGTCACATATTGTCTCTTCATCTCCACAGTTAAACCATTTTGCTTTATCCCAATATAATCTCTTCAATTTCACGGCTAAACCACTTTCCTTCACCCAACATAGTCCCTTCCACTCCATGTTTAAACAGCTTTGCTTTAGTTCTATTTAGTTTCTTCATTTCCACTGTTAAACCATTTCCATTTAGTCCAATATAGTCACTTGGTCTCTATGAATAAATCACTTGGCATTTTCAAGATGTTAAAAAGACTTTGAAGAAGGAACGTCACACATTTTCCACCTCAAAATATAGAATTCCCAGCGTTATTGATTCCACCCGTCGATAGTACAACAGGAAACTTGAAGGGAAGCAGATCATGAAGCAAAGCTCAGGAAAGGGGAATGACATTAGCTAAAATGCTGTCTAAGAAGAAACTGTTTACTAAAGAATTCACAGAGAGACCTATTACAAAAGAGAAGGTCAGAAAAAAAGGATAAAACGTAAGACAGTGTAAATGGGTTTTTAGAAGGAAGAAACTGTTGATTATTCGTCGGAAGAAGAATAGTTCAAATCTTTGTAAAGCATTGCCGAGGCATTTAAAAAAACATGAAATCCTCAAAATAAAACAAAATGAAAATGTATTAATTCGACGTTCAACAGTCGTGCTAATCTCTTTAGCCTTGTTTTCGATTCAGTTTTATACATAATTTGTCACCTTTGGCAGAAATCCTTTTAGTATTTAATAACGTAATTATTTTTAAAACCTATATTAGGATATAAAATAGGACAAAAACATCACGTTTGATGCTATTTACAAAGGTAAATCCTGTTACATGTAAACTAAGTGATATTTAGGACAAGATTTTTAAAATACTGATCATTAAAAAAAATTTGTTTAATATCTATATTCAGTATTTAGGGGTTTCCAGCGGTTCGGGCTATGTTGACCACCCCTATATTCAGTATTTTAGGGGTTTACAGAGGTTCGGGTTATGTTGACCACCCCCTATATTCAGTATTTTAGAGGTTTCCAGAGGTTCGGGTTATGCTGACTACCCCCTATATTCAGTATATTAGGGGTTTCCAGAGGTTCGAGTTATGCTGACTACCCCTTATATTCAGTATTTTATGAGTTTTCAGATGGTTAGGTTATGTTGGCCACCCCCTATATTCAGTATTTTAGGGGTTTCCAGAGGTTCGGGTTATGTTGACCACCCCCTATATTCAGTATTTTATGGGTTTCCAGATGGTTGGGTTATGTTGGCCACCCCCTATATTCAGCATTTTAGGGGTTTCCAGAGGTTCGGGTTATGTTCACCATCCCCTATATTCAGTATTTTATGGGTTTCCAGATGGTTGGGTTATGTTGGACACCCCCTATATTCAGTATTTTATGGGTTTCCAGAGGTTCGGTTTATGTTGACTACCTCCTATATTCAGTATTTTAGAGGTTTCCAGAGGTTCGGGTTATGTTGACCACCCCTATATTCAGTATTTTAGGGGTTTCCAGAGGTTCGGGTTATGTTGACTATCCCCTATATTCAGTATTTTAGGGGTTTTCAGAGGTTCGGGTTATGTTGGCCACCTCCTATGTTCAGTATTTTAGGGGTTTCCAGAGGTTCGGTTTATGTTGACCGCCCCTATATTCAGTATTTTATGGGTTTCCAGAGGTTCGGGTTATGTTGGCTACCTCCTATATTCAGTATTTTATGGGTTTCCAGAGGTTCGGTTTATGTTGACTACCCCCTATTTTCAGTATTGTAGGGGTTTCCAGAGGTTCGGGTTATGTTGACTACCCCCTATATTCAGTATTTTATGGGTTTCCAGATGGTTGGGTTATGTTGGCCACCTCCTATATTCAGTATTTTAGGGGTTTCCAGAGGTTCGGGTTATGTTGACTACCCCCTATATTCAGTATTTTAGGGGTTTACAGAGGTTCGGGTTATGTTGACCACCCCTATATTCAGTATTTTATGGGTTTCCAGATGATTGGGTTATGTTGGCCACCTCCTATATTCAGTATTTTAGGGGTTTCCAGAGGTTCGGGTTATGTTAACCACCCCTATATTCAGTATTTTAGAGGTTTCCAGAGGTTCGGGTTATGTTGACCGCCCCCTATATTCAGTATTTTAGGGGTTTCCAGAGGTTCGGGTTATGTTGACCCCCCCTATATTCAGTATTTTAGGGGTTTCCAGAGGTTCGGGTTATGTTGACCACCCCTATATTCAGTATTTTAGGGGTTTCCAGAGGTTCGGGTTATGTTGACCACCCCTATATTCAGTATTTTAGGGGTTTCCAGAGGTTCGGGTTATGTTGACCACCCCTATATTCAGTATTTTAGGGGTTTCCGAGTGTTGACCACCGGGTAAATTCGGCATGCTTTAGAAGAAGGAATGTTTAGACATTTTCGTTCTATTAACAGTGCAGATACCATTCCTTTTATTTTAGTCAATAGTATTTGTAACGGTTTTTAAATGTAATTCCATTCTTAACAATAAAATAAAATTCTTTGGCATTGCCGGGAATCGTAACCGCGATCTTTATGTCAGTAGTCGCGTGTTTTCCCCACTAGAACACTCAGCCGCCAGAAGAAAATGTAGAAAAACCTCACCTGTTCTAAGTTGGTTCTATTTCTTGTACTTGTCTTTTTCTTTATCTTGTTTATTACTTACTATTTTTTAAAACAACCCTAATATAATCTGAAACTACAGTTATATTTTTAGTAATTAAAAAAATAATAAATATCAAACAATAAAGATCTTAATATATTTATCTTCATTTTATTTGGAATATCTCTACATATTTTAGTACAGTTTCCTGGCTTACCTAACGTTACAATATTTTCCTCTGCTGGCGCGTTTTGGAGTGACTCCATTTTCAAAACTTAAATCGTACTCCCTTAGGATATTGTAACGTTAGGAAAGGCAGAAAACTGTACTCAAACATATATCAAATAGGATCATATCGTAGTTGAAAAAAATGTCAAAATTTATTAGGAACGCCATAGCATGATTTATTTTTAGCTCTCTTTTCATGCAGACGTTTATTAGTTTCATCTTCTGCTTTCGTTACATCCACGATATTACTTTTGAGAGTAATTGTTAAAATATTCTCCTTTCTTAAGGATTTCCTGTTTCCAATAGACTATATAAAATTCAATCCATTCAAATATTCGCATTTATCATTATAAACTGAATCCTTTTAAAATGATTCAATTGGTATTGCAAATCTCAACAAATATAGAACTGGTGACGAAACAAAGCTAAAAGCTTTTAGATCTCGCAAGTTGAAAACATATATTTATTTAATAAGACCCTAAAACACTTTTTCGAACGTTCAGCATAACTTTAATAGACTGGGATACGACCACTTCCAACGCATCTGGTAATAAATAAATAAGGATAGCAACTTGTTAACCGTAAGCCATTGTGGCCTTTGTGTTTTCAACAATGTAAAGAGGAGACTGGGGTTCCCGCGGGAGTGCGATGGTGTTACATTTGGCGTGATCATAGACAAGGGTGGGTTTATGAGATATGAATATCAGTAGGGAGTCGTTCGACCATCTGCCGGTGTGGCATTCAACTCTCCGGCCAAATGTTTTGACGTGTGTTAGATAGGTTAACGTACCGGGAAACAAGTGTTCTTTATATTATTATCAAGTGAAGATTTCATCGCAGATGCTGATTTTTCTTACCGAAGAATTAAAATCATCTACACAAACTAATATTATTAAAATGTACATAGAATATAGTACAAAAGACAAGGAGAAAAAATAAATTTGAAGCTTACTGTTAATTATTTCCGTTTGGATAAATATCTTTTATTTATTGAAAATTTTATTACTTCCGAGGATTAAAAATTCTGTTTGAATAATTTTAAATTCACACAACACTGCAAACGATTTGCAGACCTTAAGGTTCAGATGATCTTTGGCCATTTTCACTCCAGTGAGTGACAAATAGAAGGTTCATGTAGAAATAAAAATAATATTCAATTTTATTCAGATTTACTTTCATTCTATATATATAATATTTATTTTTATGAAAATATCATAACTGGAATAGGGTGGTAAAAAATGCCCTAAGCTATACTTTTATTGTAAGCATTATCAAGCAAGAGCTGTATATATATATATATATATATATATATATATATATATATATATATATATATATTAAATATATATATATATATATATATATATATATATATATTAAATATGGTGATATGTTTTCTTGTAATATAGTTAGTAAATTAAAAATATTTCAAAAACAAGAATACTTTTAATGAATATATTTATATTTCATTGATGAATATTCATTTAATGAATATATTTCATTTATATTTATATAATGAATATATTTAAAGAATAAATATATTCATTAAAAGTATTCTTGTTTTTGAAATATTTTTAATTTATTAATTATATATATATATATATATATATATATATACACTGTATGAGTGTGTGTGTGTGTGTGTGTGTGAGAGAGAGAGAGAGAGAGAGAGAGAGAGTGTGTGTAAGTTCGGCCGCTTGCATTAACTATGAAAAACATAAAAGCGAACGGGAATCGAACATAAACACTCGCTGTCTGTAATAAAGGGAAGGGTAATGATACACATTTCGCATTTATGAAGAAGAAAGATGCATTTAGCTGTTACTCCAGTGTGTGGGCTAGGGTAAGAGAGCAAAGGTAATGGCATGCAGGTAATGTGAGCACAAGAGTGAGATATCTTACACACAAGTAACCTACTCTCTATTGGGGACAAAGAAAGGTGACTATCCGCTATCCTATGAATGTCAGCGAGAGGGTTAGTGAGAAGACTTTAGCACGTTTGTGTGGCGTCTGAAATTTTGTTGTGTTCATTTACTGGATTTCTGCCAGACCACTTCCTAACAGCGGTTTGGGTAAAATATAGCAACATTTATTGCGTGGTTTTTATTACTTAATTATCTCTATTGGAAAGCAAGTCGATCTATGGTAAGGTTGGGTTTAAAATGGAAACTATAATTTGAAGACCTCACTAAAAACAGACCCCCGAAAAACAGCCTTTTAAATAAATTCAGGAAATTACATTTAACAATCACCGACGGTTATTAAAAATCCGTTATTCTCAGAACGAAATTCTATATTGAATAAAACGAAAGGTTGTGAATCGTTTGTTTTGCCTCTTTATAGATTCCAGCATGGACTGCCACTACAGCATGGACGGAATGACATTAGAATGCACAGCGAGGAGCCATCCACTCGTTCGTTTTGCTCTCAAGTTGTAATACGATTGTGACGTAACATCCGGCCTTAGCAGTATAACTAGTACTGTATGTAAACGCCGAGACCAGTCCGTCTGTTCATCTTGCGACCTTGGATCCGTAATCAATGCACTGGCGGACCTCTTTATAGGAGATTCTGGTCTTCACGTGCATTCACGTATCTTTTACATGAAGGGCAATCTTACCTAAGTAGTGTTTTCTGTCTATAAGTTTTTATTAAGAAATATCTAAAATGACATAAAATGATAAGAACTACTCCTTTCTTTATTAATAAGATGGTATTGGTGAGACAAAGTAAAGTGCCCTACGTACTCCATACGGTATTCCAGAAACGTAATGGGTCAGCACTACACTGCAACCACCCATTCTTATCTTAGATTTGACCCTAGGTGTTAATTTTTACAGGCTGAGCAACATAAAGGCTGAAAAAGCATACAATAATTCTTTAGTGATTCCGGGAATCGAACCAAGGACCTTTATGTTAGTAGTCCACTAATCTACCCACTTTACCACTATGCCACCGATTGAGAATATTGATAAAATAATAAAGTATGAGCATTTGACTGGACAACGATTACAAATGTGTGTCATATTAGAGAAAAGTCTGTAAATCCTTTCGACATAGTTTAAGCCGCATCGTGACTACAGGACCAAAACAAAGATAATAGTAATGAATCTCAGACAGCTTGTAGAGTCGCGGGGCGACCTCTTCGCTTGTCTGACACCTCTCGCATCTAATTAGTCATATTTTTTTAATCAATCATAGATAATTACAGACGACAGACAGTTGATGTTTGGCTAAAAGTTCCGAAAACCGCCGACGCACAGGTTAAGGCGTTAATCAGAGAGAATATTTATCTATAGCTTTGCGAAAGAGGATGTATTCCATATCTGCAGGATATCTACAGGGTAGCAAGGATATCTGCAGAGTTGCAGGGATATTCACAAGGTAGCAAGTAGACTCTTCTTTCTGTTCGAGAACAGTTCTACTCGGATAAGCTATCGTGCCCATGTTGTTATGGACCAGGGGATTATTTCCATCCTTGTCCTTTTCCCTGGTCCAGACAAATTAGAAAAAGGGAAATAATTTGTTTACCTTATCCTTTTTTTCAGAAGGGTGTTTAACCTGTTTTCACCTCTTAATAACCCCGATAGAGAGTACGACTACTTCAAATATGCGAAGCTAACAAGTGATCCTTCTTATATGCCCTAATAAAGGATTTTATGTCCCTAACTCAATCTTATCTATAATTACAATCCTTGCATATCCTTCAAAATCGAAAACATTTATACTGTCTGAAAAGCTTACAGTGGCGTAAGCAAGAAGGTCAAGGGCTCAGGCCAGCGTAACGAAGTATAAAAGTTACGGATTTTTAATTTATGAGATACCATGTTATGAATTAAATTCTAACATTTAAGAGTCGGGAGTTGGGTTAATTGGATTGAAAAATATGATAAAAGTATCACATGATGTAATAATTACATTATTGCCAGAGTGACATTCAAAGGTTGAGTTTTCAATACGTTTTGAGGAATTAGGGATTTCATCTCTGGAAGAGCTTCATGAAAACATTTTTTTCTTTCGAGGGATGAGTCAAAGTAAGCCTTCAGTTTGTTTAAGACTTAATCTCTGCATTGTTTTGCCGGGATTTGGATTTGCATTGGATTTTCTCAACTCTATATGGTTAAGCAGCACCCGGAGACCTATTGCCATTGTTTCCTTACATTTGGGTTTATGTTACTTTCCTTTGTTATACGTCTACAAACCAAGACTTTACATAAATGCATTTTTGAGTCATAAAGCTTAATTTGACATGACGCAACCTTAAACTAGAATTTAATTGCCTTTAACATTTTAAGTTTCAAGAAAACGTCAGTATTTTGATTCCTACGTAAATTAAACATGCAGTAATTGAATTAAGTGAACCAGATCTCAGTTTAAAAATACCAGATTTATTTGATCTATAGACTTTCCGTGCTAGAAAAACATAAAATGTTGTTTTCAGGTGTTGAACTTTTAAAAACACTCCAGGAAATTTGAAAACGCATCGACATTATTTTCTGTTTATGCTACTGCTGGCTTACAGCTAGAACAAAACAAATTTTTCAACAATGCTGGCAAAACGTGACAGAATATCACTAGAATACTGCAGCTAAAGAAGAGTTAATGGGGTGATTATATTCCTGCTGAATGGTTGCGGGCTAAAGGTTACGGACGTATGAGTTGAATGAGGAGTGGAAGCTAAATATCAAAGAAATAAATAAAAACAGAAATAAAGACACGAAAACAAAGGTGGAGATGAATACACAGAAAAAAACAACAAAACCAATATTTAGAAGCACAACAAGACCGAACATTCCCTTATTTCGTGTGAACCTTTTGAAGTGCTACAGAAGATGATGAATAATGGGTCATAATCGTTAAAATACAATTGCAAAAAAAGTATTTTTAGGTTATAAAAGATCAAAATGAAGGTCCTGGGTTCGATCCCTGGTAGTACCAAAGAATTTCTTTGTGCTTTTTCAAACTGCTAGTTCTAGTCAGTATGTAAAAATTGAATAGAGATCAAAGGAAGCTGCGTGGTCTAGTAAAATGAAAAGATCACTAAAATGAAGGCCATGGGTTCGATCCCTGTTAGTACCAAAGAATTTCTTTGTGCTTTTTCAAACTGCTAGTTCTAGTCAGTATGTAAAAATTGAATAGAGATCAAAGGAATCTGCGTGGTGTAGTAAAATGAAAAGAGCGCTAACATGAAGGCCATGGGTTCGATCCCTGGTAGTACCAAAGAATTTTTTTGTGCTTTTTCAAACTGCTAGTTCTAGTTAGTATGTAAAAATTGAATAAAGATCAAAGGAAGCTGCGTGGTCTAGTAAAATGAAAAGAGCACTAGCATGAAGGTCCTGGGTTCGATCTCTGGTAGTACCAAAGAATTTCTTTGTGCTTTTTCAAACTCCCAGTTCTAGGCAGTATGTGAAAAATGAATAAAGATCAAAGGAAGATGTGTGGTCTAGTTAAAAGAACACTTGAAGGTTCTGGCTTCGATCCCTGATAGTGGCAAAGAATTTCTGTGTGCTTATACATACTCCCAGTTCTAATCAGGATGTGACCCATGAATTCGTAGAGAGGTTGAACCGTTTTACTGACCATGTAAGTTCCTTGAACACCAAATGGGCCAAAGCAGAACTGTTCTACTTGTATATTTTGTCATCTTAGTGATATTATAAAATTCATTATTAATATAAATACAAAACATCCTAGTAAAGAAAATTTGACATAGGCCTAGTATTAAAAAAGGAATCTATCTTAATGCAGCGACTAAACGGCTGCTTATTATAATGTTTCCTCTATCAGCCAATAGTAAATCAGACTTATTCCACAGACTCGAATGACTTCGATAACGTGATTTCTAGTTTTAGCTAACTTACTTCGGGAACCGAAGCGACATCTACAGCTGACAGTAAAGAAACAAAAGGTTCATTTCGGGAGGGATTTGAACAAAAGGCGCAATAATTAAACTGTGAGACAGTTTCCGCGTGAGACGACGACGCATTGTCTCTCGCAGAGGGTCGTATGGTTTTAGTTTTAACTGAATCATCCCGATACCAAGGGCGGCGAAACAAAAAGGTAACATTAGTAACCCAACAGTGGTCAGCCATAGGACGCAGGACACGTGTGTATGTTCTCACGCAGGCATTCTGAGGGGTCACTTGTAATTAACAGCGCAGATCGTCCTTCGACCCTGACGTCAGGAGTAAAAAATGCAGGTCAGGTGTTTACTATATCTTCATTGTTATTGTTTATATAAGTTCATTACTGTACTTTCTACATTACAATACTCTCCTAATCTGTATTGGAAAATTACTGGTTTAGCCATTTGAAATTAGCAAAAGTACACAGGTAGGATTCGTAGGTTGAAAACGTTTCATTTTTCGTCTGGCCACCATTTTTGTATTTATTTATTTTACTGGCTTTAACGAAATATGATGTTTTCATGTTTAATATTCTAAACATCTAAGGTTATCCAAAGAACCTTGCATTATTGTATTATTCATTCCTGATGATGTTGCTACCGTTTATCAACGAAAAGCTTTGAATATAAATTAACAAATAATTCTTGTATTCGAATAACCTTAGATGTTTTTGAGGTACATGTATATATATATATATATATATATATATATATATATATATATATATATCATAAATTAAAAATATTTCAAAAACAAGAATACTTTTAATGAATATATTTATTCAAAGCTTTTCGCCGATAAAATAGTACCAGCATCTTCAGGAAATGAATTATTTTCCTGAAGATGCTGGTACTATTTTATCGGCGAAAAGCTTTGAATAAATACATTCATTAAAAGTATTCTTGTTTTTGAAATATTTTTAATTTATTAACACAAGAAAACATCTCACCATATTTAATATATATATATATATATATATATATATTTAATAAATTTAAAATATTTCAAACACAAGAATACTTTTAATGAATATATTTATTCAAAGCTTTTCGCCGATAAAAAAGTATCAGCATCTTCAGGAAAAATAATTATCTAATAAAAACATTAGACAGCATTTTATTAGATAATTATTTTTCCTGAAGATGCTGATACTTTTTTATCGACGAAAAGCTTTGAATAAATATATTCATTAAAAGTATTCTTGTGTTTGAAATATTTTAAATTTATTAACTATATATACAAGAAAACCATATATACCACCATATATGGTATACCATACATATCACCATATTTAATATATATATATATATATATATATATATATATATATATATATATATAAATATATAATACGTTTTCTTGTTTAATCATTTAAAACAACATAGGTTATTCAAATACAAGAATATTTATTATTTTATATCCAAAGCTTTTCGTTGGCAACAGTAATTTTCATTCCTGATGATGTTGGTACTGTTTGCCAACGAAAAGCTTTGGATATAAAATAATAAATATTCTTGTATTTGAATAACCTATGTTGTTTTAAAATATATATATATATATATATATATATATATATATATATATATATATATATATATATATATATATATATGTGTGTGTGTGTATGTATGTATGTATGTATGTATATATCAACCCAGTGGTCTCTTTGTGGTGTTTTTCCCTAGAAGATGTTTTCTAAAAAAATACATAACTAAAATTATCAAAATCGAAAGTCATTTTAAAATCTTTAATAAAAGCTTTAAATTGTTTGTAAGAATCAAATTTGAAAAGAAGTCATAGTAATAGAGTTATTGAAAACAAATTTAGAATAGTCGCCACTTTGAAAACTTTGTGGTTTTAGAGTCTTTTATTTAGTGAAAAGGATTAGTATGTACAACGATTCGTTAGCGTGGTACTTCATCTTGAAAAATACAAAATGGTGGTCAGAAAACAATGAAATATGTTTTAACTCACGTTAGTTAGTTTTTCCTATATTATAATTTCCTAATTAGTAACCCCCATTATTTTCAAATACCCTCTGTACCAAAATAGTGTCCATGTTTTTCACTGACAATAGACTGCTTGAACTATAAAAATATTTAAAAACCCAATAAAACGTTACAGAAATCTAAATGGAACCTGACTTGCGAGAAGAGCAACAAATATTACAACGTACGACCAGGTTATGGGATTCTCTAGGAATAAATGTCAACGACTAGAAGCATGAATGTCTCACTCAGCTCAACGAACAGCTGTTTAAATACGATTACAAAATTCTATGCCTTGCTTGCTTTGTCAGTAATACAAGCCCTCTATAGATAGAATCAGATTACTCTGCGCCAGGTCAAAGTTAAAGTTGAGTTTCTCTACTATTTCATGATTTGAAAAATTATTTTTAGTTCATAAATAACTTTGTTTTCCCCGAGGGAGTCTACGTTATAGGAAACTCTGGTAAATATATTGTAATCTGAAACACATGTTGCCCTAACAGGAGCGATTATATCGACGGACTACGCTTAGCCGATCCTAATGTTTCCGTTCGGCGGAACATCAAAATAGTTTATTGGTAAACATCGATATTTAAAAATAACACTTTTACAATCTGTGAGAAAACATATGCTGAAGCAATGTTGTATGCAAACCTTGTTAGCTATCAGGAGATACGAATGGATGTAAAAAATTCGGCTAGCTTAAACGTAAAGCGTTTTATCTTTGACTATTGTTAGATCCTAACTGTTTACTTGTCATACTTTATTTTCTTCTACATGGTCTTTAGTTTTTCGAAAATGGTGTTTGACTCGTTCTGTAAGTAGACCTAATAGTTAACCGCAGAGCTGCTTGTGGAACTGGTCGGAACGAGGGGAACAGTCTCTCAATCCTTATTGAAGATGCTGTTCAGTACGTTTTTGTAAGTACGGGTTCCTCCATATAGGAATTTTGTAGAATGATCTGCTTTGATGACCGATTTTCCGTTCTGCTCAAATTCAATAAATTTCTGTACGTCAGGATAAACAAGCCTTAAAGATATGTTTCGCGTTTTTCACTTTAGTTCATTCGTGATTACACAAACACTGTTAACAATAAATATGATGACAGCGTCCATCAAACGAGCCTTGTTAACCGGTCGTTAAAATTACTATGAAAATTTTAAAAAAGCACACAATTCAGAGCTTAAACCCCTTTCCCACACTTTCATATAGGCCTACATATATTCATAATTTGTGTAGCCTATTCATAAATAGAAGTAAACTTTAAAAATATGAATTGTAAGCTTATAGATTATGAATATTTTAAATGTTTCAACAGCAAACCTCAAAACTAAGATAAATATACTTACGTAACTTATTCCAATATTTTAAATGCAACTCACCTGAAACAAAACAAAAAGTAATAAAATAATTAATTAGTTATATTTTGAGGCAAAATGTTAAAATCAATTTACAACTAAAAATAAAATGCTGAAGTAATTAAAAAAATAGCTTAAAACAATTACGGCCTAATAATCAACTCTCACAAATTTATCTTTATTAGTAAATATACTTTTTTCTTAATGTTCACTTAAGGAGATCCATTTTTGTATAATGATCATTGAAGAAGGCATTATTGTTGCAGAAACATGTACGCTCGCCTTCTTCCTTCTATCCTTCAGTTTAATCGCCTGTTCCACGTGAATGTACCCGGCAACTTGATGAATGACTAGGCCGCATAAGGCGTTCATTACAAACTAAAGAGCTTAACGGGGGTAGCTTTTAGACCCCCGTTAGAGAGTATGACGACAGGAACGCGACCCAGCACAAATATGCTATGCTCCCCTTCATAGCCTGTAGGGAGTTTTATGCCCCTACCTTAATCCTGCCTATAGTCACAATACTTTCAGATCCTTTGTAGGTGGTAATAGTAACACTGGCTAATTGCCTTAAAACTACACAGAAATAAACTACAAAAAACCAGCCAATCTTCAGGCTGTATGTTAAGGAATCGACTCAAATTTACGTAGAACCAATTGTTTCTGAACCATTATTATTGCTGATGCTTCTATCTTGTGAAATATAGCTCAAATTTCTTTATTACGCACAAAATATAAAATTCAAAATTTTAATATGTGTGTAGCTAAATAAATTGACTGCGCTTGTGTTACACTTGTTATTCGTATCGACATTCAAAGTTCCATCTCAAAATATTATATTTATATTATTCGTGTATGAGTGGTAATATTATACTGTCAAGAAATATAATCTCTTTAACGCAGTTACGCACTCGGATATAACAGCTGTAGAATTCAAACCCGAATGTGTTCGTTGAAACCTGTTGCGTAAGACGGAGGGTAGCGGACAATGACTTCCACTCTAGGGGTAAGACTTGATACAAAGCTACGTCTTGGAGCTAGTATTTAAATGCAAATGACTATATTTCCTTTAACGTTTATCAATCCATAACGTACTTTTAAAAAACACCCATCCATGGCGTATATTTAAGTGACGTCGAATAGTTTTTTTAGAAATAAGAAGATAATTAAATACAAAAATATAGTTATGAAATATAATGGTTGTAATTTTTAAACTCGCCAATGCTTTTTAAAACTTCCGGTATATTTTTCGAAAACGTCTAAACATCGTTATATACCTGCGTTAAAGTCTCCAAGTAGAGAGTATCAGAAAAGGTAGGAATTTTATTTTAAAAAATTAAAGATTTAAAGAAGGAAATAGTCGATTGAGGAGAATATGTGAACTACTCCTTCTGTGCTGCTAGTATGCCCCTCTTCAGCTGCAATGTTTACTCGGTGAGGTAGTTATACTCAAGAGATGTTCAGTTATTTTCAACCGTGTACGACGTTTATATATTCCTACAGTGAAACAAACCGAACCTAATAGAGCGCCCTTAATGTTTAGAAATACCTTTCACATTAAAAGGAGAAAAAACTAGTGCAAAATATCAAAGTAAAAATTTCATAGATATAAAAAAGTAAACTACAAACTACAACTAAGAAGATGGAAAAGTGCAAAAGTAACGTTATACAATCGAGTGTATGGGTTTTACAGACATTTCCCGTCTCCAACAGCAGAATTTAATATTAACATTGTATGTAATTCTTAGAAAATCAAAGTGATTTAAAAACATATTAATAATTAATAAGATTGCATTCGATTTCGAAGAATTCTCTTTTGAAGTGAAACTTTTTAAGACAGCTCATAAATAATTGCAAAGAGTAAATTGATAGATGACGTCATCACTTAAAAACTCACACGAAAATATATATATATATTAGTATCACACGAAAGTGTGTGTGTGTGCGTGCGTTCGTGCGCGCGGGCGCGTGTGTGTGCGCGTGCGTGTGTGTGTGTGCGTGTGTGCGTGTGTGTGTGTGCGTGTGCGTGCGCGCGCGCGTTTGTGTATGTGCGCGCGCGTGTGTGTGTGTGTGCGTGCGTGCGAGCGCGTGTGTGTGTGTGTGTGTGTGTGTGTGTGTGTGTGCGCGCGTGCGTTCGTGCGCGCGGGCGCGTGTGTGTGCGCGTGCGTGTGTGTGTGTGTGTGCGCGCGCGTGTGTGTGTGTGCGTGCGTGCGTGCGTGTGTGCGCGCGTGCGTGTGCGTGTGCGTGTGTGTGTGTGTATGGGGGTGGAGCAAAAGAATATCCCATATGCAGAGCGTGTCACTTTCTGCATTGCACATTTTTTAATATCTAAGGAGCATTTACCTCGAACCCGAAGACGATGTTTTCAGAAAAAAACTGCCTTTATTGAAGGTGTTCCAGATAAAACAACAATCTGTTTAGAACTTATCGAACCCTGCTCGAAAAAATATCGGAAGGAATAACTGGAACAACTTGGGAAGAAAACTGTCGCTCCCCTGTCTGGTCTCAACCCCATAAATGCTTTTGCTGCAGATGGATCGTCTGACTCCACTTTCACCAACGGTGGTGCGGGAGATTACTTCTTGATTGGCCGAAGAACGAGAAATCGCAACCGCTGCCGGGAAAATTGCGTCTAACTGTACAGGGGAACTGACCCATATTTCCACAGCAATTGAAATAGTATACTGCAATCTAGCAACTTCGCAGCAGCTTGGTGGTATCACCTTTTTTCTTACAATCCTTCAGCCTAATCATGAGTATCCTACCACAACCTGGACAACCTCAACGTTTCCAGAAAAATGCATCTTACAATGGATTCCTGCCCATGTGAACCTAGAATTCAACGAAATTGCTGACTCCTTGGCTAAAAACGCCAGAAACCTACATCAAAACACAATCATAATTTCGCTAGTAGATGCAAATGCTTTTGCAAAATAAAAACTAATTGCCCCTCAAGAATCTAAGCTCACAATCAAGTAACTCAATTAACACTGATAGGAAGAATCAGACTATGAACAAAATTATCATAAAAACATTTCAGCAGATGGGACTAAAAAATATTAAAACTGTCCCAACTGTCAAAACAAAGGACTACCTCGTCATGTTTTCAATTGTATTGCAGTTGATGGAGGCCTTCGCCACTTGGAACTATACTACAGAGGAAATTGTTTACTTTGATAATCCCATAGACATTGCAAAGACAATTCAAGCACACCATAAGATTTGATTCTATATAGGATACGACAGCACCATCCAAGGAACATTTTAGTACCCTATATTACACTGTATTTCCTAATATGTAAGGATAAATAAAGTCCTAGTTACCCATTATACTAACCTGATAATGCCTAGAGATATATTTATTGGTTATCCTATTGAAGCCTATTTAATAAAATTAACAATTTAAATTTTAAACATTCATAAGTACTAATAAATGTAAAATTTAAATTGGAAAATATAAAGTAATGTACAAATTATGCTAATAAAAAAGTTCTATCTAGATGTGTATTGTATAAGTTTTATGCTTTTCCGATAGAGCTTTAGGATATGTTTTTAAAAAAATATCCTTAAATCCCAAAACGTTACATTAACTTCTACATAACGTTTTAGTGGCTTGCATGGATTTTACCCTTGTTCCTGTTTGCATGTCACGCAACCATTATATATTTATAAAAATTTGTTTTTAATGTTTTTTTAAGGTACTTTTAAACTTTGCCCTTTTTTATAAGTTAAACAATTTACATTAAGGTTTTACAGAAATATTGGAAGTTTAATGTTACTCCAGCAGCATTGAAGTCTATGGCTTTTAACCCCTTTAACATAGAATATTAACTCCGTCCAGCGAATTAACAGGTGACATGATTAGATTGCGCAATGTTAGGCCTACTAGGGATAGGAATGTTCATATTATATATATATGCCCCAGAGAATGTTATATACGCGCTAAGGGAGTTAAGTCTATTATTTTATGAATCATTATAGTATACTTCTTATTTACATACAATGCGATATTGATGTTTAGTTTTTAGCCCGATAATTCCGTAACAGATGCTAAATCCCAACTCTCGTATTAGGGACTACATACAAATATAAAAATTCTGTAGAGCGTTGGTATCAGCTGTGAAATGTTACAGATCCGGTCCTCTAAAGAAGACCAACCTGACGAAAACTGCGTTCAGAAATAACAAACAATAAATACTTTAAAACCAATTGTATTTTGGTTTTGTGAAGTACAAAGAGCCACGAAACTGAAAACACTGACAAAACAACAGCAATAAGTCTTTCTAAGCATATTAGCGTATTATTTAAATGAAACCTTAAAATGGCAAATTAGACCGTGGCGAATATTTACACGTGTACAGGACCGGACAAGGGTATCTCTTTAATGGATACCGACCAAAATTACATTTTGGGACAGGAATGTCAAAAAATGACAGCTTAATCCGACAGGGACATAATCCACCGTGGAACGGGATAAAGCAGTATTTTGGCCACACCTAATTATCTATGACAGATGCAACACGGAAGAAATAAACATTGGCAGATGTTGTAAAAAAACCAAAGCCTGTTTTAAGTTTGCCGATCCCCTAATATAGGCTGTGTGTCACGTGTTTGTATAGGTCGCTGAGGATAGAGAAGAACATTCGTTACAGAAAGTTAGAAGCGTTTTTATGCGCAGGAAATACAAAAATATAGACATTTTTAATACGTTGTATTCAGATAATATAATACAGCATAGTGTCAAGATTGGATAGGTGTATTCAATCACAGACACAATTAAAATAAATATTCTTTTAAATAGGTAATAATAGTTTACGTATTACACAGTAATTGCTCTAATTAAAATATTGCATCATAAAATATTTTCTAGTAATAACTAATTAAATAATTGTATATTTGTTGATTGAAAACCTGATGTAGGCCTACATTTAGATGGTCAAATCATCATCAACAAAGACTGCAATTGAGTTATAAAATAGTTATTACTTTAGTATAGTTATAAATTGCCCTCTGATGATGATTATTATTATTTGGTCTACGAAATGTATAAAGTTATTCTATAAATAAATTTCACTAATATTTTTATTAATGTGTTGCATTGTAGTATTAGGTTGTTTCATTTATTAACTGTAATATAGTAATTAAAAGTGATTAATTAAGATTCACCGAGCGTAATGGACTACAAAATTCAAGAATGCAATATAGTGTTACCATTCTCATTATTTTTACTTCAATATCTGTCCTATTGGATTGTCTTTATACACAGTGGCCTTATAATCTTTTTTAAAATTTGTTTACTGTACTTTCATTGCATTTTTTGTAAATTATTAACTAATATTTTGCTTGGAAAGAAATATGAGAAAGGATTGCAAATATAGGTAATGAGAGATATAAATCCTTGTGTAGGATATATCTTATTATGGAGCCACTGTGTAGGATTGTATACTACGTGAAGCAAGACCTATATATATATATATATATATATATATATATAGGAGTGATTCGACAATGGTCAATGACCGAAAGGTGCCTCATCACTCAAGGTAAAATTATTGCACTTAATGGTGGATAAAATTACTTACATAGTAATATATTAACTTCAAAAGTCAGTGCAACGGAAAAACAATGGATAACGTTAAATATCAAGAATATATATATATATATATATATATATATATATATATATATATATATATATATATATATATATGATGAAATGTTACTATCTGGAGTACATCCGTTCATTCTGCAGTCCATAAATTCGCAGTTCCGACGTTTCACTAGAATCTCATCCAGCATTGACGAGCTCTTCTACTGTTGTTGGGTTCACCTCGTCAATGCTGGATGAGATTCTAGCGAAACGTCGGAACTGCGAATTTATGGACTGCAGAATGAACGGATGTACTCCAGATAGTAACATTTCATCATATTTTTCCATCCGTGAAGGAATACGTATCAGCATATATATATATATATATATATATATATATATATATATATATATATATATATATATCTTCTTCCCTGGTCTTGTCCGTTATATCGTTGTAAGAAGAAGAATAGGGAAGTAAAGGTGTTTGAAGATAAGTGTCTATCAGCAGGGACACTCAATGCTACCATTTAGGTAGCGACTCAACGGGGCTCGTAAGGTGAGCACGAATTTATGTGATTCAAATACAGCTGTCTACCCTCTACTATTACATTTACTGTTCATCTCACTTACCTACGTTTATAACAAACATGGGGATCGAAACCAGTTTAAAAATAAAGAGCGTAAACGAACTTAGTATTAATTTACAAGACAAACATTCACATAATACAATAAATAGAAAAATACCTAAATTTGTCAATTACAAAACCAGAAATTGCTTATTTAGTTTAACAAAAAAAGAAAGATAAAAATATAAAGAGTGGGGCATATCAGTGGTACTGTGACAGTTCGGAAATGTTCCTTTTTACTTCTCAAACAAACAGGCGAAACACGTGGGCGATAGGGGAAGTACTGCAGCTGTGCGGGCACGCGCATTGCGTGTTGACACGGCCCAACGCCTAACCGACTCTAACGGTCCGAATCCTTCCACCCCCACCCCTTCTGTTGGGCAGGACTTACGCTCGCGGCGATATTTCCTTTACTTTCACTGCTTTTAGCGTAATCATGTATTGTGGGTAAGAAAAGGGAACTGACATTGAATATAGATATGTCTCCGGTATTTGTGTCATAGTTTAATATGAGGGATGCAGCCTTCTTCACACAAGTAGTGCATCGCTCTGAAATATATAGCAAAATTACTCTGTGTAGCTTACAGTTATTATAAACCTAACTGGCCTTTACCTTGGGTTTCTTAGCGTGCTTATTACAACTTATACCATTTAAAGGCATCACAATAACTGGGAAACGAGTATATCTCCTTAAACGATTTATTGCCTTATAAGAGACCTGTTGTTGCATTTATTTATGGCAGTATTGCAACAGTTTAATACACAGAAGCCATTCATACTTCTTGATTTCATACTGAACACAGGCAATCAATAGATTTTCATATTACTTTTATCTTCAGCTAAGTAATTGAGCACAGTAGCGCCAATTTTAATACAAGTCAATATTCTGATGATGATGAGTTGGCGAAATGTACATAAATGTTTACTAACTACTAATTGTTTTTTTTAACGAAACATTTTTAATTGTAATTATTATTTCATTATAGATAGTTTACTTATTACTTTAATATTATTTGCCAAATACTGTACTCAGTTATCAGCCGATTTATATTTTATATAGTAAAGGTCTAAAAGATTAACATAGGCCCATTGTTTATATTACCTGAAACCAGCTGATACGTTACAAACAGTTGGTACATTGCAAGCAGCTGACATCTTGCAAATAACTGATACCCTTGCAAACGTCTGATATTATTTTTTGTCAGACCCGTTGGAATCCGAAGAAAAATTTAAATTTACTTCACACACACACACACACACACACACACACACACACACACACAGACACACACACACACACCCACACACAGACACCCACACACAGACACACACACACACACCAACACACACACAGACACCCACACACAGACACACACACACACACACACACACACACACACACACACACACACACACACACACACACACACACACACACACACACACACACACACACACACACACACACACACACACACACACACACACACACACACACACACACACACACACACACACACACACACACACACACACACACACACACACACACACACACACACACACACACACACACACACACACACACACACACACACACACACACACACACACACACACACACACACACACACACACACACACACACACACACACACACACACACACACACACACACACACACACACACACACACACACACACACACACACACACACACACACACACACACACACACACATATATATTTGTAAATATATCTTGTTCAAATTTTCAATCCTTAATAAAATACGTTTTATTCATCCAATCTAGTTCAAATACATTTTTTTTAATTTGTGAATTACCCTTGATGTTAATATAGAGTTTTTTCAAAAAGTAATTATTTATTTAAGTTTAATTATTTAATTTTATTTTTATATGGGAGAAAAACTTCTCACAAAAGGGGCAAGGTATGCAATATAGCTATTTTGTACTATTTGGCTTAAAATAAGTAATAACATAATATTTCATAAAACAGCTGATTTTATGTTATAGGTTATGTGATGAAACTTGCTTTTCAACGCACATGTTATGTTACTTTATTTACATTATTTGTACATATTAAAAATGTGTAACTAAAATTGATTTTTTTATTTTTATGTTAGTTTTTTTTTATATAACATTAACTATTTCAGTACCCGCATCTAATGTTGCGTATGTAACATTACACTTTAGATTTGAAATGAATTTTAAATGATATTTTATAAAAGATTTTTTTGAATGGCAGATGAACCAATCGTTTTATTGTCCTTCATAGAGTGTGTAAAATAAAATGCTTCCTTAATTAGGCCCTATATAAAATAATGTGGTATACTGTTACAGTATACATCTTAATGCAGAAGCATTTGAGAGAGATCTTTACCGGATTGATTTAATCAACCCTTGATTAGTTACTAATTTCCAGGAATGACGGTTACAACATTACAAATTAATCAATAACATTCAGCACGCCCGCTAACATGCGGGAAATCCGTTAGGAGGGGGAGTTCTACTGGACATGACATGTGTGTTGCGCTAAACTAAGAGTGTTATGGCCCTATCCTGTAATGATGATTGCAGAGTGTTTAGTAGCTCATCTAAGAAAAGGCCAAAATGATACAAATAGAATTAGATAATAACTGAGCTTAGCTTCTGAGCAAATTAAATCATCACGAGCACCAACTCACAATCAATAATTTACTTTCTCGTAAGCGTTTCAAGTTATCATGTTTATAGATAGGATTTGTGTAGCTATACTCATTAATGATGATGACGATTTTCTAATTATTTTCTAAGAAAATAAATTAATGATTGGGAAAATAAATTATAGCTTGCGAAAAAATTATTGAATAAATAAAACTATTTTATAAATTTTACTACAGAACTAAAAATAATATAATTATTATAAATTATTATTCATAGCTATGAATACCGCTTAACATAATTTTTTAAACAATTAGGTATTTAACTCATAAGATTCAGAAGTGTTTGAATAAAAAAAATAAATTATTGATTGCGAAAAAAATTATTGAATAAATAAAACGATTTTATAAATACTACTACAGAACTAAATATAATATTAATTATTATAAATTATTATTCATAGCTATGAATACCACTTATCATAATTTTTTAAACAATTACGTATTTAACTCATAAGATTCGGAAGGATAACAGCTTTGTTATTGAAACGCATCTAAATTAATGTTTATTATGAGTTTGTGTAAATGAAAACTTGATTCACAATCCGAGCTCAAATTAGATGCCACTTTAAGGAGGCAAAGTTGGAATTGCATTTGGTTCCGCGTATGGATAGCCGAGAAGGCCGAAGAGCGGGTAACGTATGGAGACAATGCCGCTATAAACTGAAACGAATGGACGTGTATGGGCGTAGGCAACAATTGATGGCACCGTCGTCAGTCGAAGAAAGTATCATGTTTATATAAGGAGACAACGTGTAAATTAAATGGCGTGTAATTACATCCTTACGGCTTCATTACAAAACGCTTGTTGGGCGTATCAAAAATATTCCAACATTTAGGGTCAAAGACTGACCTTTTGGTTCAGTTCAGAGAGACAAACCGCACATAACAGATAGTAGCTATATTTAAGATACCATAATGTACGCATAGAGTAAAATTTGGAATCCATAGAAAATATCATTTTGTATTAGCACCAGAGTTTTACATTAGGCCCACTTTTCAAGTTGGTTCTAAGTGATATTATGAGGTTTATTGTGGTTATTTCGAATTACAATAAAAAAATCACAGTTCTAATAAACCGTAAAGTTAGAAGCTATTGTAACTACAGTAAAACCTCATTATAACGCGCAATCAAGGCTGAGCGTGTCCGTTTTAGTGAACGCTCGTTATAAAGCAAAACGCTCGTGTAAAATGGTTAAAATACAAATAAAACTGAAGAAAACTGTAAACGTTTATTAAATACAAACAAATCTACCAGATTAAAAATCAATAAGCAAACTCGCTGCGGCTATTGAAACATAAAGAACTATTACATATTTATAAAGAAGGCTTTAAGAACTGTGCTCAAATATTTGGTTTAGGCTTTTCTTATTACGCAATTATTTATTCGCCTTCTTAACGTTTCGGCCACTCACAAAGCTCTGAAGGTCTTTATGTGAACTAAAAACCTAAACAATACTTTAAAAATAATATTAATAGAAAATTAATAAAGTATAATTAATTATGATGAAAAGTTTAAAAAAATACATTATAACAGCTAGAAACCATATATATTTTTCTTAGATATGTTATGCATATAAATAACCCATTGTAGGTACATATGTGGTTATAAAAAACGATTTAAAATAACGTTAGATGAATTTTATTAGATTTTGATCTTGATTTTAAATTAATGTAAAAATAATTCAAAAATTCAAAACAGTAAACAATTGTTTACAGCATGCATATTGTAAGAATTGTAGGGGGTAGTTGTCGTATGGATCAATGAAATGTGTTGCCCAATAGCAGAAGATGTGAGAAGGATGATGTTATAACTTTTGGTTAAGGCTTGGATAAATATCCTTTGTACTACTGGATGAGGAAGAACGCATGCTACAAGCGAGTATGCCAGAAGTAAGAGTTAATATAATATTTAAAAAATTTTATTTGTCTAAAAGCCTTGAAGTCCATACTTTTAAGATCTAGTAGTCGATTAGTTTACATAATTGTTTTCTGAACAAACCTGTTTCCATTGTCTGTAGATTTTGTAATGAAGTCGTCATTAATGGAAAATTCCAAATCATCATATTTTCTAACAGAGACTCTTTTCTTGAACCTATAGAGTTTTGAATTGAAGATGTTTGCTTACAACGGCAACTCGTCTCGATATTCGGCAAATATCGCCAACCACGTCTTCCACTTCACACCTGGCCATGGAGCTTGAGCAACATTACCCATCAAATTGTTGGCTCGAAATTGTTGGTTAAATAAAGAATAACCTGGCCTTGGGTCAAGGTCAAAGTTGGCAGACGATGTGGAGACTTGGTCCGCTTTCAAACAACAGCTGTTTTTCTCAAAGATAATGTGGACTCCTCGTTAAGTATGCCAAAGGTTAAGGTAACCACGGGCTTGTTTCAATGGTGCCTTGGACATTATTTATACATATTTACAGGTTTTTTAATTTTCTGTATTAAAACTGACGGAAATATTATTGTCTGTAGTTCTACGGTGCTGCTGAATAGTAACCTAAGCACGACAGTCATTAAGAGTTCAGGTAACACAGGCTTGTACTTGTACATTGATGCTTTGAACAGTATTATATATATTTACCTATTTTAAATTTATTTCATAGTAAAACTGTCGAAAATAATCGAGTCTGTAGTTCTACGATTGGCCAGATCTTTCACAGACATATGCATCACTCTTTTAGTTAGCCAAGAGGAGATAAACGGTTGTGTTATATATTTATGTCAACTGACTGAATCTAGTGTAATAAAAGTCACATTTTGTATCACTTTCTGTGTGAAATGATATTATTTATATCTGTACATTACAAGGCAAATGTTATTTTTGTATTAGTTTTAACGTCTGTTAATGGTTATTTAGTGTTACATTTTGTAGTAATTGTACGAAAACCTGTCGAAAGGTTACAGAAAAATAGCTAAATACCTCTTAGCCTTACGAAGCTCTAAGAAAGAAAAAAAAAACATTTTCTATGGATAACTGCCCTTTTCATCTGAGAATGAAATTCCTTGCTTTAAACTAATCAAATGGATCAGTAGGTTGGAAAATTAAGTTTTAGGTGGAATATTTAGGACAATGTTGGCGAGTGGTGATTCTAGAAAGCGTCACAACAAGAAAATACGTAAATTATTTCCGAACGCCTAAGAGACTGTGGTGGGCAGGAAACGTTATACCGCTGTGTCACGTTTCGCGTTGGGTACTAGAAGTGAAGTCGTCGAGAATATTTGTAGGAAACACACGACCAGGAGAGCTCAGACAAATATTGGGGTCAGATCTGGGCGGAATAGGATTTAAAGCCTTAAATTGTATTCATTGGCACGCACAAGCTCAAATAGAGAACTGTTAAAATGCAATAGAATTATCTCAATGAATTTAATAACTGGAAGAAGACTACTGTCCCTTTAATAGACATGCATTGTTAATTCAAATTGATAGTTGTTTTAGGAATTGCGTCTCAAAATATCTTTAAGAAAATCCGAATTCCGGAGGAACCCCCACTATCCCCGCTTACAACTTGGTCGACGAGTCTCAAAATATCCGCAGCGTACTCTGGCCATGGACTATAATGAAGAAATAAAAGAAACGCGAAAAGGTTTATTGTAAGCACCAATCAGGATTACTAACAAGTAACCGGTAAGATTAACCAACGTGCTTGTTTGTAAAACACCCTGCTTCTTTGTTATGCTCACTCAGTGTTTTGATACTTTTAACTAAATCAGTTGGTTATACACAACTATCTTTCTTGGTTGGCGATAAAAAAATATATTTGTTAGCATCAACGTAATTTATCGGAAAATGATTTACTGTTGTCAATAGGTGAACTGTAAGTAAGTTTGTAGGTGAAATTCGAGTAAGTTGGTTATTTCAACTATCTTTCTTGGTTGGCGGTAAAAAATTATATCTGTTAGCATCAACGTAATTTATCGGAAAATGATTTACTGTTGTCAATAGGTGAACTGTAAGTACGTTTGTAGGTGAAATTCGAGTAAGTTGGTTATTTCAACTATTTTTTTAAATCAATTTTTCATAGTGGGGGCGATTCTAACCCATATCAAACCATACTTGTAGGTTAGGCCACATCTCCCCAATGTGTGAGATATACATTTCTGGCGAATAATTTGAGACCGTAAAATAGACCTCTCGGATATTTTGAAACTCATAAAACTGGTCCATTTTTCTTGCTGATATTTTGAGACTGTTTTTTGCTCGTTCGTGACTGGATATTCTGAGACGTCACGGTTTTATGAGATAAAAAAAATTAAATCACAGGCAGGATTAACTTAGAACAATTAGGTAGGGCGAAAGAAAGGACATTACAATCCCTGTTTCTTAGTATAAAGGAAGATTATTGCAACTTGTTGGCAGGGTTACTTCCCTGAAGTAGACCTCATCCTAATGGAGTTCTTGAAGTGGTGTCTACTCATTTCACCCTGATGTAAATAGGGTGATAAAGAATGATAGATCGAATTAGATGAGTCTAAAGTAAAAATAATGTTGGCTGGTACTGCACATAAGGGAAAATATAGGCACCGTGTGCTCAGAGTTGCTTACCTAACTAGACCTCGTCCTAATCGAGTTCGTGGAGAGGTGTCTATCCATTTTACCCTGTTGTAAAATTGATGATAAGAATGATAGATCGAATTAGATGAGTGTAAGGAAAAACATAATGTCGGTTGTTATGGCACATAGGGGAAAATTTAGGCATCGCTTGCGCAAGATAGCTTATCTAGGGTAGCGTACTGTCTACTTTAGTGTCATACTGAGTGTAGACAGGTGCCTACCCACTTTCCGGCTAAAAAAAAACAGTTTAAGAATATTGGAGAACTATACAAAAGTTTAAAAATACAAAGCATAGTAAAACAGTAGGCTATATATAGTGCACAGCTGAACGCGGGCGAAAATGTTGCATAGAAGCAGCACACTACTCAAATGATTACAATTTGTGAAACGGTAATGAATGGTGGGTAATTATTGTGAGAACTGTGTAAGTGTGGGTGTGCGGCCACTTAACCTCATTTGGCCGCGCTGGGCTCGAGTTACCGCTGCGGCTATGATGCGATGCGCCTCACTGTACACGATTTTGAAAACGTGATAGGTCTTTGTCAAGACGATAGCATCGCGCAGAGCGCATGCTGGGCGTTCGGGGTTAGTAAAATGCCCACCAGATGTCGCAAGCTGTGGCAAATAATTATTTATGTCTTTTAAATATTCCCAGGCCCGTTTCATCAACAAGATGCCGGCAATTACTCAAGAGTGGAGATGTTTTAACACGAGGTTGGTGAGCTTGGGGAATCCGATTTTGTTCGTGTTCACTGCATTAAGACATATTCATGGATCTGTTAAAACGGACCAATCGCACACACGACTTGCACGTACGAGTATGACCTTATAATAATGCGAAAAAATCTGAACGACTTTTGCTGAAAAACAGCAGAAAGTTAACCCTAGTTAAGTGAATTGACTTTTGTGTGATTTTTTTTTTTATGTGTGTTGTCCGATGTGAACTTTGTCTATAAAAAACCCATTCTGATTATATTTGCAGCAAATCTTATAGTTAGGCAGTTATTATGGGCCCAAACGTGTCACCTACAGAGTTTCCTGTATTTACTACGCTTCGAAAGAATACCCAGATATTCCAGTTTTCTTCTCTTTCCATTATTCTTATCTCTCTACCTTACAAGAAGGACGCGTTACTTCTTTACTGCAGGTGCATATAGAGACTTCTTCACTCCGGTCAGTCGAAGGACAGTCCAAAGGTCCACATTCAAAGGCCTCAGTTTTTCATCAGATTCGACCACTATCAATAATTCCGTTCCCTATTTTAGACCCATAAGATTTGAACAGTGTGATTTTGGAAGGAAGGTTTCAAGATGCATGTGGTAAATATGCATTTAAAATTACCGAACGACATCTCGCTATATTGGCATTCTTATTTCCTTTGGTTCTTCCATTCAAAAGACTTTCCTATTGAATTTACTATTGTTCTTGGATGATTTTAACTCTGTTTAGTTCTATTGATCACCCAGTACTACCTGTCTTGCTGAGAAGGCAAAGTAAGCAAGTAGGCAAAGTATGTAAGCTTCACCCTTTCCAGTGAGGGTCGTTTTAGAGTTATATTGTGTCTGGAAATATTGTGTCTAGCAATTACTACATAAATCCCCAGATCTAGGTTGTTAGGAGTGGTGTTAGTGGATATGAAAGCTTTTTAATATTTAGAAGGCATTGGAAATATTTGGGCTCTTGCTCTGGATTTACTACTGAAGGTAAAACTTCTATAGACCCGAGCATAATCTTTTTTTATGATGAAAATTCTTATAAAGGTTGCTGGTAGGATAACATTCTGAGACGTTGCATTCACTTATCTGCTGATTTTCACAAATTCACTGAACAGCTGATTTTGAAAGGCATATGTGTTCGTGTATATTTATTAGTTATATTTATTTCATCTTGAAATCGAATATAATATATAAATTATTAAATTAATTTAATCTTTCACTAGCAGATTATATTTGTTTACTATTTCAATTTATTTACAATACAACATTAATTTGCAACATTAATTTGCAACATTAATTTACAACATAAATTTGTAACATTAATTTACAACGTTAATTTACAACATTAATTTTCGACATTGATTTGCAACATCAATTTACAACATAAATTTGCAACATTAATTTGCAACATTAATTCACAACATAAATTTGTAACGTTAATTTACAACGTTAATTTGCAACGTTAATTTGCAACATTAATTTACAACATTAATTTACAACATAAATTTGCAACATAAATTTGCGACATTAATTTGCAACATTAATTTACAACATTAGTTTGCAACATTAATTTACAACATTAATTTGCAACATTAATTTGCAACATAAATTTAAAAATTATTGTAAATTTTAGAATACATTCCAAGTTGCAATATTAAATGATGATTTATTGGCAGCAGATGTGATTCGTATTACTTCAATGCTACGAGTTCCAGATTTACCTCGACTGTACATTGAATTAGTGTGAAACACGTTTAATAATAAACTAATGGTTTTAGTAGATTATTTAAATTTAAAATTAGTGATATATTTAAACCTCATAATGAAAACATAATAAATTGTACATATATTTATTCATATTAATAATAGATTAAATTTTTGTAAAATTATAGTTTGAAAGTCTCTCTGAAGATGGTAAAATACTTACCGAAACGTTTTATGTTCATTCTATGAGTTTTTTAATTTGCATAACTTAATTCATCACAATCAGCTCCAGATTAAAAATACATTTTGTCTATTTTTAATATGTCTACCCATCGGTTTATTTTTATTCGTGGATATTAAATGTCTTTAGGATGGTAGTGTTTACCATATTTAAAAGCAGATATATTTTTGTTACCTTTTATTTTTATCATGCAACGAACACAAATGGATGAAAGTAATAAACAGTATATCGACTGAACACTAGCGTGCTATGTAATGTCATGGCGTGTGTTCCTCAGCGGTAGATCATTACTCGAGTGATAAGCAATTACCTCATAACTAACGCAATTATAATATCGTACTTTCATTCAATCTCGACAGTCGGAACGACATCGCGGTATTGCTGTAATTTGAACGTCTGCATAAGAAGTTCTCACAGCAAATATAGAAACGACCGGGTTGTAAAACCGATCCGAGCTGGTCATGCAACAGGATCAGCCCGTTGGCTGCAAGTTATGACTAGGAAGTCCGAAGACAGTTCGGCACTGACAGAGTCGTTGTAAATACCGTCTACTTTATTACAAAGGGAACTTATTCTGGCTCGTTACGGAGTTTAGAGTTCATTTCGTGGTGAAATTACGGTACCGTTGCAGTATTTTATCTCGAGACACTCACTTGCTGAAAGTGTAACCGGCTGTTGATGTATAACTTTCCTTGTTTCCGAAATGGTGGCTTCTGTATTCATTTCGTGACACGCGGGTTAAACTTAAAATCACACCTCGAACTGGCAATGTCGGAGTTTATAACTCAAATTAGTACTTTTTATCGTTACATCCAACATATTAATTAAGCCTTCCTAGACGTATGTCCCTTAAAAATATCATGTCTCATTAACAAACATATTGGCATATTGGATAAAGATGAAGGAGTGATGATAAAAAACGCAATTATTTTTCAGAGGTTTACTAGCACTGTTGCGAATACAGGGTAACGAAGCCATCAAAGAATTTCACTAAGAGGCAGAAGCGACGGGATGGTGGTGTGTTTGTTTTGTAAAGAAATAACTACCTCGGATTACAGTCAAAACTAATATACAAGAGGTGGAAATGATGTTTGAGTAGAGAGAGTTATTATAACACGGAAACTGTGGGCGGTGGTGGCAGTTGTAAGTTAAACAACTAGAGAAGCTTAGCAAAAGGTAAGCAAGCTTAATAGAAGGTAAGCAATGTTGAGCTAAAACAATTCCCAACGATTGCAGTAGCACAATTAAGTGAGACAATGGCACAGAAATAAGATGGATTATAGTACCGAGAAGAAGAGTATCCATATTTAGCTAGAGAAAATTCGAAAAGAATTGCAGGATTCTATTAAAGGGAAGAACTGGCATTGGAGGTAAAGAGCCGAAGCAAAGAGTATTACAATGCAAAATAAAGACGGTGTTATGGTAGAAAAATAACCAGATGATTTTAATAAAGTACGGTAATGGTAAGGTACGGAGTAAATACCAGATCACAATACCAGAGCTACGGAAACAGTTCAGACAAAACTCCCAATGGATCCTAGAGTTAAAACAATTGTATGGGAGTGTAAGGACGGTAGAATACAGGCAAGACTCCCAGATTATTATCTTATCTTCCAGTAATAACTGAGGGGGGCAATCTCACTTTACAATATCTAACGCTCGTATATTGCTGTTCAACCATTCGATGTCGAGCCTCCAAGAAGTGATGTATGATGTCACCAGTCGAATACGTTAGGGCATGGCAGCCCCGAAGGTGTTCGCTGTCCATTCTTGACTGGACAATGGCCAAGTTCCATCAGCAGCAATGTCAATGCGGTGGAAGTGGACTTGCAGGTAGCATGCTTGTGGCCTAGGGAAAGTAGATCACATCTCACTTCTTCTTGATATCCTGGGTTTAGTCCCACGGTAGCAAGACTCTCCCTGTTTTTGTCTGTGCCCAGGATCGTCAGGTCCTGTCTATACAATACCTACTTTAGCCTCAGTGAGAAAAAATTGTTGGTTTTGAGAAAATTGTGATAAGAGCAAATCCTTAACCGCTCTGTCAGCTATATTTGTAGTTAAATATTTCCATCGAGATGAGTAACCGTTAAAATCCCTTGAAATTTATATTTTACGTTGTTGCCTTAAGGTCGATTTGATCAAGGCTTGGTTTGTTGTTTGGCATGCTGTATACACCAATAATTGTGAAATCGGTTCCGTTTCCCCAGGCATAAATGTAGATTATTTAGAGTTAGTCGACGTTATCCACTTCATTTATAACGGTTTTCTTTCTTGCAACAGAATCGTTTTACAAAAGCCAAGATGCTGAAGGTAACTTTTAAATATCTAATAACAAAAAAATAAATAAGCATAAATTTAGTAAAAACAAGGAGCATTGGTGGACAAGTCTACCTCGACAATAATAATTACGTCGATGTCAAATTTTAAAATTTTGGTTTTTAACTCAGAATATATTTAGAGTATCTCAAACAACTTCCATTCAAGAAAAGAAAGATGCGGAAGTGATTTTCTAGGCAAGGACGCCTGTGGTGATCGCTTGTTTCGTATTGAGACTCGAAAAGAAAATGGCGGGTGCCGTAAAAAATTTAGTGTTACCCACGTACATCTCATGAAATCCTGGTACCTCACGCCCTAGGCAAACATTTTGACGCTTCTTAACTGTAATGTGTCCTGAGATTTATCCGAATAACCCCATTTAGGGGTTGGAATGAGAAAGGGAGAGATAGTTCGAGAAACGGGAGTTATGAGGATTCAGCAGTTATTTCAGTTAATTAGATCGTACATCAGTATTAATATTATTACTATAATATTAGTATTTATAATATAATTAAAACTAAAGCCTGTGAATTTTGATCCAAACCTAATTTATTTCTAATTGTACTTGAAAATAGACATTTTAAAATATTTTTATGAAGTAAGTATTTTCTTACACAACACTGTTACAGACATAAAAAGGAGGAAGAGTTATAACGAATTGAAGAATAAATACGAAGTATAACGTTTTTTCCGGGATTAATGTCGAATGGCATATTTCAAATATTATTAGAAGAACAGCAATGGTGAGCACACCCACACCGCCTACACAACCTCCGGTAACTACCAACCAAGAAAAAAAGGAAACAAAATTAAATTAGAAAAATATACGCAAGTAGCTCCTCCCGAGGAACCCGTCCGAGTCAAGCCCAACCTTAATCAAAAGCTTGGATTTTTAATCGCAGAAAAAGTGTCCGAGGATGCCCTAGCGAGAGGCGGGGCCCGTAAATCTTTTCAGAAAGACAAAGCGAGGAAACTCTGTATATCTGCCCACAAGAAATGACGCGGAACGTACTCCCGATAATGACGGTTCTTTTAATTAAGAAAGTTTTGTCTGCTAATTACAAGGTAGCGGTGTAATTAAACTCTGGCAATCACAGATTAGTTGATCGCAGATAGAAATGTCTACGGAAAAAACTGATAGATTACGCAACGTTACCAATTAAACATAGGGCCTAAATCCCGTTTTCCGTTTGTCCATAGCGATAACGTGTACTTCATTTCATTTTTCTTGTTCCGTGAGAAATGTTCGCGAGCAACCTAGATACGTCGACGCCCTTTGGAAAGGCGCTCGCAACCTATCATTGGAACATTACTGTATAACTTGGCTTGTAAATGCGCCTTATAATAGCAATCTAGTGTGTAACATTATGTCATTTCTGCGACCTGCAATGTTTAAGTGATTCATTTCCCACGTCGGTTTTGCAAATAACTCGAGATTTATTCAGTTCTCGTAGCAAAGTCGTTACAAAATTTCTGTTCACACTTTAAATGTAGACATTTTATTCAATTATATCAGAGTGATTGGCTTCAAATGCTAATGCTTTCCATAGTATTTGTAATTGGAACTTATAATTGGAAATAACATTCATTAAACTAATTTATAAACTAAATGAAACCAGACCAAAAATAATAAGTTTTATACTTTATAAATACAACAAATTAAAAAATTTTATAATATATTTTTGTGTAAATTAATTTATATTTATAAAATTTAAGCAGTAAAAAAACTAGTATGGTAATTTGAAAGTATAAACAAATAAACAATGTGGAACTTAATATTTAAAGTTTACGAAGTAAACCACTAATAAGTTCACTTTCGAGAGGTGAGGCGACTAAGAGGAAAGGAAGTAGGCCCTACTGAACTCCAGTAGGCCTACCAAATTTGTTGTCATAGTAACGGTCAATTTACTCGTCATTCTACAAATAGTTTCAAATATCATACCTCTGTCGTTTCTAACTGCCAATAATGCGTTTTATTTTGGATATACTTTAAAGGTTTGAGGGTTTGTTGTATGTCATTGCTCTCTCCGAACGTTTACCAGAGGCAACGTTATCAGCGCTAGACTGTAAAAATGTGTATGAACGAGCTTGATCTAAGCACGGGGGATTAGAAGACTTAAAAACAAAGTAACTAATAATTTGATTAGAAGGTCGGGGAACGCTGGTAATTTGTAACTCCTTTCCGAATATTATCTATAAAACTGTAAAGTAAAATGTACAGAACTGATGGCGAAAGGGAAAAACGTTAAGGGCCTGATGTCTTGGTAAAAATAATAAAAAACATGTAAAGATAACACGTATGTAAAGATATTATTTGCTGAAGAGGATACGTGTTTCTAGATCAGAAACACGTGTTCTGTCAAGCGAAATAATTGTCCTCTAAAAAGTGAGATCAGGCTGAAAGTTTTCGTTATAAATTTTAAATAAAAATTTTGATAGTTTCATACTGTATCTGTCGTAGGCATATGCTTATTCCCGTATTACTGTACAACATGTAGCCTACATATATTTAACATGTCCAAGGTTGCTGACAACTCGTTTTGTAAGATAAATGTCTTGAAGTTAAAATTTTAATTATGAGAATTTTAAAATTAATATTTTCGTCATAAATTTGGCTTATTTAAAAATAATGTTTGTAGTTAATTAAAGCATAAAAGGAAACCTAACAATCCGTCTGGGTTGCGCCTCTGTATTGGAATATTACGCCCTTTACAGATTTCTCTTTGGATGTTTAGGGTTTTCCGTTTTTCCTTTAGCGATCGCTTCATACCGTAACAAATAAACCTTGCGATAGTAACCCGCAAGAAGTCGCAGCCTGTTAGAGCTTACCTACAACTAGTTTTGTTGTAGATTTGCAGCGCATTAGCTTTTGTCTACATTAATCACACGGAATAAGATCTGTTAACGCGGGGCGGAAGATAGTTTATGTGGAGTTGAGAACCTTCCCAATCAGATAGCGCCACTGAAACATCAAGCAATTTATTGCCGACTGTGTTAGCAATTGTTAACGGCGCCGAACTGGGAGATGCATCAAAAGGAAAAGTACAAATTATTGAACGCTGAGCTGTTGGTTTTGGTGAAGACCGTGAGACAATCTCACAACGAATAAAACAGATGGTCTGTGAAGTTGGGTGTATATTTGTATATTAGTTCCCACAGTAGTATTGTTATTTATTTGTTCTAAGTTTTAAAATTGAAAGATGAATCGTTACCTAGAATGTGGTGGCTACCATAGACGACTAGGACAGCTAAAGATGTTTTTAGCAAGACAGGACAAGATGTTACACACTATAAAGTCTGGGGGGAGAGGGGCTTGAGTATTTGGAGAGAGGATTAGCAGAATGTTTAACGCATTGATCCCAAAAATAGGTATTGCTTAAATTATTAACACAGGAATGTATAATAGAAGAAGTAATGTACGTACAAAGAATTTCCTAACTCAAGAATCAAAGAGCCCAGAACTTAGTCAATAGACCCAAACTGGCCTTAATGATAGTTGGCTTATGTAAGTTATGACTGCAGTAGTAGTAGATAAAAACTTATGAGCTGAACTCATCTTTTCCGAGTCTAAAGCATTTTTGTAGCTTTATAGAAATCGTCGTAGATAAATTTATTACATTTTCAATTGTCGGCCACTCTTTGTTAATGGCAATTACAAGTAATTTATTACAACTGAAAACAAAGAAATTCTGTGATAATTATAAATAACTATTGCATTTGTAAACACAAAAGAAAGCTGTTTCGGCAACCTTTCCTTGCCGCGTCATTAAAGTTTTCATTTTGGTTGTCAAAAAGTACTTTTTGGGTGAATTCAACTTTATTTTAATAACACACTTTTGAATTTCGTCTTATAAGAGTCTAATTATTTTTATTAATATTAACATTCTTATTGATGTCATGAAGATTTTATAAACTAAAATTATTAAATATAAATAAATCATATGTTTTCGGTAAGTACTCAGTTTAAATAACAACGGAAATTGTTCGAACGTGAAAACTACGTTTTCGGATAAGATTCTTAAAGCGTTTGAAGGTAAAGACTACGAAGGCTTATGGCGTCGGAGGTGGTCTTGAATCCGATATAACATACATGTATGATGAAAGTAAGGGTGTTTATTTGTAATCGAATGATATATAAATAATAATGTCTGCATGTACATAAATGCTGTACGGAATAGAGCTACCGGAACTGTACTGTTATCACACTTTTCTTCCCACTAGAGTGACGGCAGATTAGAATTACAACGAAAGTCTTAAATATTCTGCCTCTACTGGGATCACAAAGATTAGAGGTACCACAAAGATGCGTCATCCCGTTCTCCATGTTAATGACTTAGAGAACTACTGTCTTAGATCCTTTTCTTGAGAGGTAAAAATCATGGCATGTGTGGATAGGATGATTTCAATAGGCCTAACCTACGTGGTGTACAGAAGTATCCTGCTTTTCTTCTTAAGGTAAGTTAGTTTGAATTGTGGCTTTTTAGTAGCGAAGAGGTGCTATTATGGCTCAAGCGGGAAACATGCTTTACGTGCACCTCCTGTAGGTGCATCCAACCTCCTTGAATAAGTAAAGGTGAAGTAAATAAAGTAATTAGGTAAAGTAGAATAGGATATTTACCGGGTTCTTAAAAATATTTCCCTACTACCGAAGCAGTTCTATTTTTAATTGGTATAGTTTTAGTAATTAAAAATAAAATAGCATTACAGTATCGAAACGAATCATTTACGTTTTAAAAGAAAATTTCTAAAACATCAGATTGGACGAGGCAAAGGTGCCTTATGGTGGAGGCGTATGGTAACTAGCCAGAACCAAGTTCCCATGCCAATTAAGCCACTGGCGCAGGCGCAGGACAGATTTTTATCGATCACCGCTCTCAGTGACCGGTACCTATCAATTATTCCAGATCCGTATCGTCCGGGTTGTGTCAACCGACCGAGCCTATCGGCGATCGGTCCGTCCGTCATTAACACGTTTATGGTTCACACTAAACTTCCATAAATTAATGGCTTTACGGTCGTGTCTAGTAAAACGTTATGAAAACGTCGTTAAATCCGCTGCAGGTAAATTCATCATAAATTACATCGGATATACACGTTAACGGCTCCGTTTAGATCGGACACGGCTGGTGACGGGCTAAAAGTAATTTTAATGCGCGAGAAAGTGGGACGCGTTCACGCTTATTGGAAAGACAAACATTAATCCCTTCTTCGTCGTCGAGGAATTCCACGAAATCCGGAACCGCCAAAGATATTAATCTGTGATATTAAATTTCCATAAGAAATTCGGCTTAAGGAATTCCGTAACGAAAACTGCCTCGGGGACGTAATAAATACCTCGTCGGGGACTTTAATTCGTACAAAGGCGATCGCTTCTACCAAAAAAGGATTTCATTTAAGGCGCTGTAAATAAACTGTTGTGACACCCAACGGAAAGGTTATGTTGACCAAATTGCTCGTCCGTTATGGTTACTGATATTCTTCGAGTTCGCGAATTCTTGACATTTATGCAACTGAGATCCGTTAGGTTTTTAACTACCGCGAGTCTTCCTGGTCATCACGTATGGCTGCAATTCCTCAATGAGAATGCAAAATTTTATAAATTAATTTTTGTGAAGATGTTTTTAGCGTTACACAGTGCCAAGGACACTATCTGTGTAACGAGTGTAATTTATACAGTCAACTCAGGTTATTAATCACTTAAACAATAGTTTATGAATATCCGAACTTTGAATTTAGTAAATTTGTTAAAACTTACTGAGACAGAACGTTTTCGAACGCTATGTACCCATCTTCATCAGTGTCTTCTGCTTGGAGATGTTGGGTCAAGCGGTGACGGTTTTAAACGTAGGTTTTCGATAGTATCAAAGAGTATGTGTGATTTGTATTGTGTTTGTTCGTTTAATATGTTTGTACTTTGTGTGTCTGTATATTTCATATTGTTCTAGTGTGTTGAGATGTCGTCCTTTTTTGTTGATGTGTAGGATTTCAACAAACACAATACAAATCACACATACTCTTCGATACTATCGAAAACCTACCTTTAAAACCGTCACCGCTTGACCCGACATCTCCAAGCAGAAGACACTGATGAAGATCGGCACATAGCGATCGAAAACGTTCTGTCTCAGTAAGTTTTAACAAATTTACTAAATTCAAAGTTTGGATACTCATAAACTATTGTTTAAGTTATTAATAAGATTCAACGAACGTAATGGACTATAAAATTCAAGAATTCTACTCAGGTTAATTATACAACTCAGGTTTATAGTCAACCCAGGATAACAATTTATCTATTTACTTGAAAAGAGCATTTACTTTTTACCTGTACGAACTGCATCCAATTCAAAATTATGAATTTTTTCCCCCCGCTCGCTCTTAAACGTTAGAAACACAAAGCAGGAGATTCAGCTTCGAGTCCAAAGTTTTCCTGTAAAATTTTAATCTAATTCAAGAATAATTTCCACGCTTTCAGAGAAACACAAGGTTTTCAAGGGATTTTTAACTATACCAAAAGCAAAAAAAACCTGCTCTAAAAACTAAGCATCACAGTTTGCAGAACACCAAAATATTCCACTTTCGCATTTTACAACGACCGTTCCTGTGGATTTAGTCTTCCTCAATGCCTCAATAAAAGTGGTGACGGAAACCATGTTAAATTTAATGGCCTACTTTAATTGAGTAAACTCGGGATTTACGTGGTTAACAGTCTCATGGGACCAACACGGAATCACGCTACTGAAAAATACATAAAACTGTTTAAGAGGCCCGGAATTTATGACGCCCCGAGATAATGGACCAAAGTAACAACTATCAGCTGGTACGATCGCTCGACGTGGCGGGTTGTTAATGGGCCGTCTGGATGACGTGCTTCGATGCGGACGACACTTGCATCGAATTCTTGACATCGGTTCCTTTGCGTTTTGTTTTTCAAAAATATTGGCAGGTCATTGACGGCGAGAATCTGGAGCCGGGGCTTTTTTCTTCAAATTTACAACCGCAAGAATAGTTTGAAATTTGCAACCCGAAATTTTCGCTCATCACTTAGTAACTAGACCATAAAGTGTATTGCGAGAGCTTTTACTACACACAATAGTGTACAAATGTTGAAATAAATGTAATACAGTTAAATTCTACACCTACAACAGTAGGAACCCTTTAATATACTTTATGTTGTTGATAAATATACTGTAGACTATACCACATAAACAGCATGGAGTATCTACAAATACTCCTACAAACTCTGTCAGGTCAAAATAAGCCAGAAACGGCACTAAAAATATAGTTCTAACCCAGGCGTTTTTATTGGCTAAAACACTGTCGTTTTATTTGTGTAAAATATACTCGTATTTTATATATTAGGTCTAGGCCTATACTTTGTATCACGCTTCCCACGCTCACCTATGGCTACTTTAAGGTAAAAATATTTTCGGGCAGTGCCTTATCAGAAAATCGGCCTTGATATTGTTGGTAGTAAATTTCCAAGTGAATTAGTATTAAATAATTTTTTTTACTGGTGGATTTATTACAGTACAAGCACATAACGTCACATTTTTAGAACATTTTTAATACTGAAAAAATAGCCAATATAATTACGTTTTAGGTCTGATAGTGGACATGAGACACCAAAGAGTTATACTTTTTTATTACGAAAATCTATTCACTGAATTAAAAATAAAGATAGACCTATATTACACAGTGTGTAGCAGTTTGCTGTTAAACAATTTTTAACAATTTTAATTAATAAATTAATTACAACATTGTAAACTATTACAAATTTTGATTCATTTAATGAATTTTTTAAATTAAATATTCAATTCTAAGAACGTCTGACCTATGAACGGAACGTCCTAGAGAAAGATTGTTAGCCTAACAAAAACTTCCTAAAAGGTAAGTTCAAGTAAAACATCACTTAAAGCTTTAAAATGGCGGAGATTCAAATTTTCAAAGTTAATGTTTTAAAGAGGAACATATTTATAAAACATGTATAAGATTAATAGAATATATATATATGTTATATATATTTTTGTAAACATAAGTAGGATTCAAATAGAGACATAACATGCCTCTTGTAGGAGGTATAGGGTATGTCATGGCAAAAGAATCACCATTGCAGTGTCCGTCTGCATTGTCTACTCTCTGTTGGATTTGTCTAGCGTTGTATTACACTCCCTTGTGAGAGGAAAAGGAAGGGATATAAGGATCCCCTAGTAAAGGAGATAGAGTAAAGCTATGGCATTGCTTGGGGTAGAGCTAATGGCGGCGTTAAAAGTCTATCAGCCATGATTTCTGCAAGATATATCTTATTCACTTATTTTCTACATGATTGTAGGCGACGCGTTTTGGATTACTTCTTCCTTAAAACTCACATTTGTGAAAACGTAAGTAGAGTTGTGTAAAACGTTGACTTAATTTTTATAAACAGTTCTACTGAGTGTAATTATACAGGTGTCACGTTTCAACCCAAATGAATAAAATCTCTCACAATCGAACACATGTGCGCTGCCCAATGTACCCGACCAATTAGAAACGTTATTGTTGGCCAAAGCCAGATATATCATTGGTGTTAGGGTGACAATTAAGAACACCACTTCACACAACCCTCATCGTAATCAAATACAATTGTCATCCCTTCTGCCGCCTATTCATTATCCACCCTCGCTAAGGGTAGGCTCTGGACCTGTTGCTTCTCCTCGTGTCAGGTGGATTTGATCAATGCTTTGGAGTTTAATTGGTACACAATAGCGTCCTAAGGAAAAGGTGAACGCCGAGGTCAGTTTGACAGCGGGCAAACTTCTGATTTGGGTAAACGTGATGTATGATCGATTTAAACGTTCTCATTAAAGTTGCTACACATTACAAGAACATTAATTTGGTCGTTACTTTAAGATGATGGAATGACGGTAAATTTAAGAGTTTTTACATGCCTCCCCTCCCTAAGGGCTGGAATAAAAGGGAGAAACATGACTCTCCTAAGTAAAGTGAGGCTTTTGAGTAAACCTGGATGTAGTCATAGAAACGTATATATTTACTAGCTACAGACTTTACACAGATGTGGACATAGAAGAATAGATGGAATAAAAGGGAGAAACATGACTCTCCTAAGTAAAGTCAGGCTTTTGAGTAAACCTGGATGTAGTCATAGAAACGTATATATTTACTAGCTACAGACTTTACACAGATGTGTTTCTAGAAGAATAGATGGAATAAAAGGAAGAAACATGACTCTCCTAAGTAAAGTGAGGCTTTTGAGTAAACCTGGATGTAGTCATAGAAACGTATATATTTACTAGCTACAGACTTTACACAGATGTGGACATAGAAGAATAGATGGAATAAAAGGGAGAAACATGACTCTCCTAAGTAAAGTGAGGCTTTTGAGTAAACCTGGATTTAGTCATAGAAACGTATATATTTACTAGCTACAGACTTTACACAGATGTGGACATAGAAGAATAGATGGAATAAAAGGGAGAAACATGACTCTCCTAAGTAAAGTCAGGCTTTTGAGTAAACCTGGATGTAGTCATAGAAACGTATATATTTACTAGCTACAGACTTTACACAGATGTGGACATAGAAGAATAGATGGAATAAAAGGGAGAAACATGACTCTCCAAAGTAAAGTCAGGCTTTTGAGTAAACCTGGATGTAGTCATAGAAACGTATATATTTACTAGCTACAGATTTTACACAGATGTGGACATAGAAGAATAGATGGAATAAAAGGGAGAAACATGACTCTCCTAAGTAAAGTCAGGCTTTTGAGTAAACCTGGATGTAGTCATAGAAACGTATATATTTACTAGCTACAGACTTTACACAGATGTGGACATAGAAGAATAGATGGAATAAAAGGGAGAAACATGACTCTCCTAAGTAAAGTCAGGCTTTTGAGTAAACCTGGATGTAGTCATAGAAACGTATATATTTACTAGCTACACACTTTACACAGATGTGGACATAGAAGAATAGATGGAATAAAAGGGAGAAACATGACTCTCCTAAGTAAAGTCAGGCTTTTGAGTAAACCTGGATGTAGTTATAGAAACGTATATATTTACTAGCTACAGACTTTACACAGATGTGGACATAGAAGAATAGTTGGAATAAAAGGGAGAAACATGACTCTCCTAAGTAAAGTCAGGCTTTTGAGTAAACCTGGATGTAGTCATAGAAACGTATATATTTACTAGCTACAGACTTTACACAGATGTGGACATAGAAGAATAGATGGAATAAAAGGGAGAAACATGACTCTCCAAAGTAAAGTCAGGCTTTTGAGTAAACCTGGATGTAGTCATAGAAACGTATATATTTACTAGCTACAGATTTTACACAGATGTGGACATAGAAGAATAGATGGAATAAAAGGGAGAAACATGACTCTCCTAAGTAAAGTCAGGCTTTTGAGTAAACCTGGATGTAGTCATAGAAACGTATATATTTACTAGCTACAGACTTTACACAGATGTGGACATAGAAGAATAGATGGAATAAAAGGGAGAAACATGACTCTCCTAAGTAAAATCAGGCTTTTGAGTAAACCTGGATGTAGTCATAGAAACGTATATATTTACTAGCTACACACTTTACACAGATGTGGACATAGAAGAATAGATGGAATAAAAGGGAGAAACATGACTCTCCTAAGTAAAGTCAGGCTTTTGAGTAAACCTGGATGTAGTTATAGAAACGTATATATTTACTAGCTACAGACTTTACACAGATGTGGACATAGAAGAATAGTTGGAATAAAAGGGAGAAACATGACTCTCCTAAGTAAAGTCAGGCTTTTGAGTAAACCTGGATGTAGTCATAGAAACGTATATATTTACTAGCTACAGACTTTACACAGATGTGTTTATAGAAGAATAGATGGAATAAAAGGGATATTGATGTAGGAAGATTCAATACATCAGATACTTGGAGCTTACACTCAGGATGAACCACTGTTCGCGCTATCTAAATGATAATTTTTGTACGTATTTTAATGTTTCATGTTTTCATGCGTAACGTAAAATAATTTCAACTCATTCAATATATTGACAGTTAAAATGAAAATCACAGTTGAAATAGAAAGACCCTATAGTATTTGTTACTCAAATAAGATCGAAAATTTCTATTAAACGATTAACGTATTATAATTTATATTGATGCAAAGTAGTTTTACGAGAAGGTTTGGGTTCACGGTTTGGTTTCAACCAATACTAAAAGGTTATTGAGTAAGCCATGAATCACTCACGGTTTGGTTTCAACCAATACTAAAAGGTTATTGAGTAAGCCATGAATCACTCACGGTTTGTTTTCAACCAATACTAAAAGGTTATTGAGTAAGCAATGAATCACTCACGGTTTGGTTTCAACCAATACTAAAAGGTTATTGAGTAAGCAATAAATCACACACGGTTTGCTTTCAACCAATACTAAAAGGTTATTGAGTAAGCAATGAATCACTCACGGTTTGTTTTCAACCAATACTAAAAGGTTATTGAGTAAGCAATAAATCACACACGGTTTGCTTTCAACCAATACTAAAAGGTTATTGAGTAAGCAATGAATCACTCACGGTTTGTTTTCAACCAATACTAAAAGGTTATTGAGTAAGCAAGGAATCACTCACGGTTTGGTTTCAACCAATACTAAAAGGTTATTGAGTAAGCAATGAATCACTCACGGTTTGTTTTCAACCAATACTAAAAGGTTATTGAGTGAGCAATGAATCACTCACGGTTTGGTTTCAACCAATACTAAAAGGTTATTGAGTAAGCAATGAATCACTCACGGTTTGCTTTCAACCAATACTAAAAGGTTATTGAGTAAGCAATGAATCACTCACGGTTTGTTTTCAACCAATACTAAAAGGTTATTGAGTAAGCAATGAATCACTCACGGTTTGGTTTCAACCAATACTTAAAGGTTATTGAGTAAGCAGTGAATCACTCACGGTTTGTTTTCAACCAATACTAAAAGGTTATTGAGTAAGCAATGAATCACTCACGGTTTGGTTTCAACCAATACTAAAAGGTTATTGAGTAAGCAATGAATCACTCACGGTTTGCTTTCAACCAATACTAAAAGGTTATTGAGTAAGCAATGAATCACTCACGGTTTGCTTTCAACCAATACTAAAAGGTTATTGAGTAAGCAATGAATCACTCACGGTTTGTTTTCAACCAATACTAAAAGGTTATTGAGTAAGCAAGGAATCACTCACGGTTTGTTTTCAACCAATACTAAAAGGTTATTGAGTAAGCAATGAATCACTCACGGTTTGGTTTCAACCAATACTAAAAGGTTATTGAGTAAGCAATGAATCACTCACGGTTTGCCTTCAACCAATACTAAAAGGTTATTGAGTAAGCAATGAATCACTCACGGTTTGTTTTCAACCAATACTAAAAGGTTATTGAGTAAGCAATGAATCACTCACGGTTTGTTTTCAACCAATACTAAAAGGTTATTGAGTAAGCAATGAATCACTCACGGTTTGTTTTCAACCAATACTAAAAGGTTATTGAGTAAGCAATGAATCACTCACGGTTTGGTTTCAACCAATACTAAAAGGTTATTGAGTAAGCAATGAATCACTCACGGTTTGTTTTCAACCAATACTAAAAGGTTATTGAGTAAGCAAGGAATCACTCACGGTTTGTTTTCAACCAATACTAAAAGGTTATTGAGTAAGCAATGAATCACTCACGGTTTGGTTTCAACCAATACTAAAAGGTTATTGAGTAAGCAATGAATCACTCACGGTTTGGTTTCAACCAATACTAAAAGGTTATTGAGTAAGCAATGAATCACTCACGGTTTGGTTTCAACCAATACTAAAATGTTATTGAGTAAGCAATGAATCACTCACGGTTTGGTTTTAACCAATACTAAAAGGTTATTGAGTAAGCAATGAATCACTCACGGTTTGGTTTCAACCAATACTAAAAGGTTATTGAGTAAGCAATGAATCACTCACGGTTTGTTTTCAACCAATACTAAAAGGTTATTGAGTAAGCAATGAATCACTCACGGCTTGTTTTCAACCAATACTAAAAGGTTATTGAGTAAGCAATGAATCACTGGTTAAGGTCAGAACGGCTTAGTCTTTGAACATTTCACCATTTTTAAGAGGAACCGAAAACCCTAAGGAACTGGTGTGGTTCCAAACCTAAGCAGTAAATACATCGTAAAAACACTCACCATTAGACATCCACTCTACCTTTACTTATAAAGTAAAAGGATGAATGTAGTTTTAAGTGCATGTACCAGGATGTATGTGGTTTTAGGATGCATGTAGGGTCTACAAGTGGTTCAAATTTCTAACTATAAAAAGCAAGCAATGTAAACGATAATACTCAACATTTTATACCTCATCAATTTAATAACAAATACATATATAATTAATAAATTAAAAATATTTCAAAAACAAGAATACTTTTAATGCATATATTATTCAAAGCTTTTCACCGATAAAACAGTACCAGCGTCTTCAGGAAAATAATTATCTAACAAAATATTTTTACAAATATTTTAACGAAATATTTGTTAGATAATTATTTTCCTAAAGATGCTGGTACTGTTTTATCGGTGAAAAGCTTTGAATAATATATGCATTAAAAGTATTCTTGTTTTTGAAATACTTTTAATTTATTACCTATATTACAAGAAAACATATCACCATATTTTATATATATTCCAAGTAACTTCTAGCGCTCCACTAAAGATTATTATGAACTAAAATTTTAGGTGTAAGAATACAGTTCGGGTGAAGCAAATTATAGACTTGAGTGATTTTCCATGGATACTTTATACTGCTTTTACTTTATAGGCTGTATATGTTTTAAAAAAATTAAAATTGTTTGTGAAGTACAAAATATAGTATAATCTTCCGAAAAAAGCTTATAATTTTATTTCATGTGTTTGCAATAAAACATTTCCCTACTTTTATTCTGACATTTGCAATTGTTACTAGAAATTAGAATAGCTAAACGTAACTATTTTATAAGTTTTAAATTTATTTAAAAATTACAGTCGACGTAAAAAGAAGGAAATGTCAAAAGAATTTAGTATGACATAATGGTAACAACAAATTGTGAATTAGAAATGGTTCTTATTTTGGCCTACCGCAAGCCACAAGAATGTGTGTGTGTGTGTGTGTGTGTGTGTGTGTGTGTGTGTGTGTGTGTGTGTGTGTGTATGTGTGAGTGTGTGTTGAGTGAGTGTGTGTGAGCATTGTCAACCTGTGCTGCATCGGAACGAGGACTAAACGAACATTGTCAAATAAGTAATTTGTTTTTATTTTATCAAACGAGAAAGAAATGAGCGTGTAAATATTGACTCGGAAACTACTAAGACCCGCGCATTCGAGTAGTCTGAAGTGGAGACGCAAACGACGGCTGGAGAGAAACACAAACACAAGAACGCTCGAGTCGTGCTGGAACTGCGCTGCCAAGCCGAAGTAGCAGAGCCGAGTGACGTGGGTGGACCCGGACTCGATTCATTACAACCAGTGTGTTATTATGTGGAGCGATACCTGCCTCGTCGGGCAAATTACATTTATTAAAACATTCATTCAGGTGCGCTCATATCCGACCAAAAATAAATAACAGGCTACAGTGGCGCACGATTTTTTTACTTTCAGGATAACCTCGAATTTGTAGAATACCGAGGCAATTTTTACAGGGCGTTTTCTTTATAATTTAGTTTATTGGGCACTGATTGTTAGCAACGGTCCTACCGGCTTTGGTATATTTCTCTGCGCGTTTATATTTTAATATTTACTTTTAATATACTTACATCCACATCCCTGATCATCAAAATATACCCAACCTAATTCAACTAGCAAAGTCATTCCTGTACAACAACTTAAAACAATTTAACCAGTAAACTTTAACGTCTTGTACTTCAATCTAATATAATAATAACTGTAAACGAATTACAATACATCAACCTAACCTAATTGAATCAGAAATCTCAATTCCTGTACCCCAGCCAAGCCTAATTTAACCAATAGGTGTATTCTTGTACAACAACCTAATACGATTTAATCTGTAAAGTTATTACCTAACTATAACCTAAACTGGTCTGTAAACACATTCCTGTACAACAACCTAATGTAATAATTTAATTTTGTAATGATATCACCTTACTATAACCTAACCTGTTCTGTAAACACATTCCTGATCAACATCCTAATCCAATCTAGTCTGTAATGATATCACCTTACTATAACCTAAACAGGTCTGTAAACACATTCCTGTTTAACAACCTAATACAATAATCTATAAAGTTACTACCATACTATAACCTATACTGGTCTGTAAACACATTCCTGTACAAAAATCTAATCCAGTAATCTATAAAGTTACTACCATACTATAACCTAAACTGGTCTGTAAACACATTCCTGTACAACAATCTAATCCAGTAATCTTTAAAGTTACTACCATACTATAACCTAAAATGGTCTGTAAATACATTCCTGTACAACAATCTAATCCAGTAATCTATAACGTTACTACCATACTATAACCTAAACTGGTCTGTAAACACATTCCTGTACAACAACCTAATCCAGTAATCTATAAAGTTACTATCATACTATAACCTAAACTGGTCTGTAAACACATTCCTGTACAACAATCTAATCCAGTAATCTATAAAGTTATTACCTTACATTAACCTAAACTGGTCTGTAAACACATTCCTGTACAACAAGCTAACCCAGTAATCTATAAAGTTATTACCTTACATTAACCTAAACTGGTCTGTAAATACATTCCTGTACAACAACCTAATACAATAATCTATAAAGTTACTATCATACTATAACCTAAACTGGTCTGTAAACACATTCCTGTACAACAATCTAATCCAGTAATCTATAAAGTTATTACCTTACATTAACCTAAACTGGTCTGTAAATACATTCCTGTACAACAACCTAATACAATAATCTATAAAGTTACTACCATACTATAACCTAAACTGGTCTGTAAACACATTCCTGTATAACAACCTAATACAATAATCTATAAAGTTACTACCATACTATAACCTAAACTGGTCTGTAAACACATTCCTGTACAACAACCTAATCCAGTAATCTATAAAGTTACTACCATACTATAACCTAAACTGGTCTGTAAACACATTAGTGTATAACAACCTAATCCAGTAATCTTTAAAGTTACTACCATACTATAACCTAAACTGGTCTGTAAACACATTCCTGTACAACAACCTAATCCAGTAATCTATAAAGTTACTACCATACTATAACCTAAACTGGTCTGTAAACACATTAGTGTATAACAACCTAATCCAGTAATCTATAAAGTTACTACCATACTATAACCTAAACTGGTCTGTAAACAAATTCCTGTACAACAACCTAATCCAGTAATCTATAAAGTTACTACCATACTATAACCTAGACTAGTCTGTAAACACATTCCTGTACAACAACCTAATCCAGTAATCTATAAAGTTACTACCATACTATAACCTAAACTGGTCTGTAAACACATTCCTGTACAACAACCTAATCCAGTAATCTATAAAGTTACTACCATACTATAACCTAAACTGGTCTGTAAACACATTAGTGTATAACAACCTAATCCAGTAATCTATAAAGTTACTACTATACTATAACCTAAACTGGTCTGTAAACACATTCCTGTACAACAACCTAATCCAGTAATCTATAAAGTTACTACCATACTATAACCTAAACTGGTCTGTAAACACATTCCTGTACAACAATCTAATCCAGTAATCTATAAAGTTACTACCATACTATAACCTAAACTGGTCTGTAAACACATTCCTGTACAACAATCTAATCCAGTAATCTATAAAGTTACTACCATACTATAACCTAAACTGGTCTGTAAACACATTCCTGTACAACAATCTAATCCAGTAATCTATAAAGTTACTACCATACTATAACCTAAACTGGTCTGTAAACACATTCCTGTATAACAACCTAATCCAGTAATCTATAAAGTTACTACCATACTATAACCTAAACTGGTCTGTAAACACATTCCTGTATAACAACCTAATACAATAATCTATAAAGTTACTACCATACTATAACCGAAACTGGTCTGTAAACACGTTCCTGTATAACAACCTAATACAATAATCTATAAAGTTACTACCATACTATAACCTAAACTGGTCTGTAAACACATTCCTGTATAACAACCTAATACAATAATCTATAAAGTTACTACCATACTATAACCTAAACTGGTCTGTAAACACATTCCTGTATAACAACCTAATACAATAATCTATAAAGTTACTACCATACTATAACCTAAACTGGTCTGTAAACACATTCCTGTATAACAACCTAATACAATAATCTATAAAGTTACTACCATACTATAACCTAAACTGGTCTGTAAACACATTCCTGTATAACAACCTAATCCAGTAATCTATAAAGTTACTACCATACTATAACCTAAACTGGTCTGTAAACACATTCCTGTATAACAACCTAATCCAGTAATCTATAAAGTTACTACCATACTATAACCTAAACTGGTCTGTAAACACATTCCTGTACAACAACCTAATCCAGTAATCTATAAAGTTACTACCATACTATAACCTAAACTGGTCTGTAAACACATTCCTGTACAACAACCTAATCCAGTAAGCTATAAAGTTACTACCACACTATAACCTAAACTGGTCTGTAAACACATTCCTGTACAACAACCTAATCCAGTAAGCTATAAAGTTACTACCACACTATAACCTAAACTGGTCTGTAAACACATTCCTGTATAACAACCTAATCCAGTAATCTATAAAGTTACTACCATACTATAACCTATACTGGTCTGTAAACACATTCCTGTATAACAACCTAATACAATAATCTATAAAGTTACTACCATACTATAACCTATACTGGTCTGTAAACACATTCCTGTACAACAACCTAATCCAGTAATCTATAAAGTTACTACCATACTATAACCTATACTGGTCTGTAAACACATTCCTGTACAACAACCTAATCCAGTAATCTATAAAGTTACTACCATACTATAACCTATACTGGTCTGTAAACACATTCCTGTACAACAACCTAATCCAGTAATCTATAAAGTTACTACCATACTATAACCTATACTGGTCTGTAAACACATTCCTGTATAACAACCTAATCCAGTAATCTATAAAGTTACTACCATACTATAACCTATACTGGTCTGTAAACACATTCCTGTATAACAACCTAATCCAGTAATCTATAAAGTTCCTACCATACTATAACCTATACTGGTCTGTAAACACATTCCTGTATAACAACCTAATACAATAATCTATAAAGTTACTACCATACTATAACCTATACTGGTCTGTAAACACATTCCTGTACAACAACCTAATCCAGTAATCTATAAAGTTACTACCATACTATAACCTATACTCGTCTGTAAACACATTCCTGTACAACAACCTAATCCAGTAATCTATAAAGTTACTACCATACTATAACCTATACTGGTCTGTAAACACATTCCTGTACAACAACCTAATCCAGTAATCTATAAAGTTACTACCATACTATAACCTATACTGGTCTGTAAACACATTCCTGTACAACAACCTAATCCAGTAATCTATAAAGTTACTACCATACTATAACCTATACTGGTCTGTAAACACATTCCTGTATAACAACCTAATACAATAATCTATAAAGTTACTACCATACTATAACCTATACTGGTCTGTAAACACATTCCTGTACAACAACCTAATCCAGTAATCTATAAAGTTACTACCATACTATAACCTAAACTGGTCTGTAAACACATTCCTGTACAACAACCTAATCCAGTAATCTATAAAATTACTACCATACTATAACCTATACTGGTCTGTAAACACATTCCTGTACAACAACCTAATCCAGTAATCTATAAAGTTACTACCATACTATAACCTATACTGGTCTGTAAACACATTCCTGTACAACAACCTAATCCAGTAATCTATAAAATTACTACCATACTATAACCTATACTGGTCTGTAAACACATTCCTGTACAACAACCTAATCCAGTAATCTATAAAATTACTACCATACTATAACCTATACTGGTCTGTAAACACATTCCTGTACAACAACCTAATCCAGTAATCTATAAAGTTACTACCATACTATAACCTATACTGGTCTGTAAACACATTCCTGTATAACAACCTAATACAATAATCTATAAAGTTACTACCATACTATAACCTATACTGGCCTGTAAACACATTCCTGTACAACAACCTAATCCAGTAATCTATAAAGTTACTACCATACTATAACCTATACTGGTCTGTAAACACATTCCTGTATAACAACCTAATACAATAATCTATAAAGTTACTACCATACTATAACCTATACTGGTCTGTAAACACATTCCTGTACAACAACCTAATCCAGTAATCTATAAAGTTACTACCATACTATAACCTATACTGGTCTGTAAACACATTCCTGTATAACAACCTAATACAATAATCTATAAAGTTACTACCATACTATAACCTATACTGGTCTGTAAACACATTCCTGTATAATAACCTAATACAATAATCTATAAAGTTACTACCATACTATAACCTAAACTGGTCTGTAAACACATTCCTGTACAACAACCTAATCTAGTAATCTATAAAGTTACTACCATACTATAACCTATACTGGTCTGTAAACACATTCCTGTACAACAACCTAATCCAGTAATCTATAAAGTTACTACCATACTATAACCTATACTGGTCTGTAAACACATTCCTGTACAACAACCTAATCCAGTAATCTATAAAGTTACTACCATACTATAACCTAAACTGGTCTGTAAACACATTCCCGTACAACAACCTAATCCAGTAATCTATAAAATTACTACCATACTATAACCTATACTGGTCTGTAAACACATTCCTGTACAACAACCTAATCCAGTAATCTATAAAGTTACTACCATACTATAACCTATACTGGTCTGTAAACACATTCCTGTACAACAACCTAATCCAGTAATCTATAAAATTACTACCATACTATAACCTATACTGGTCTGTAAACACATTCCTGTACAACAACCTAATCCAGCAATCTATAAAATTACTACCATACTATAACCTATACTGGTCTGTAAACACATTCCTGTACAACAACCTAATCCAGTAATCTATAAAGTTACTACCATACTATAACCTAAACTGGTCTGTAAACACATTCCTGTACAACAAGCTAATCCAGTAATCTATAAAGTTACTACCATACTATAACCTAAACTGGTCTGTAAACACATTCCTGTACAACAATCTAATCCAGTAATCTATAAAGTTACTACCATACTATAACCTAAACTGGTCTGTAAACACATTCCTGTACAACAACCTAATCCAGTAATCTATAAAGTTACTACCATACTATAAGCTATACTGGTCTGTAAACACATTCCTGTACAACAACCTAATCCAGTAATCTATAAAGTTACTACCAAACTATAACCTAAACTGCTCTGTAAACACATTCCTGTACAACAAGCTAATCCAGTAATCTATAAAGTTATTACCTTACATTAACCTAACCTAACCTTTATTCCCATTACTAAATATAATTCTCTCAACCTATGATGCCAAAACCATTTTCTGGAAGTAACTAAACAACGTTTCAATCTATTGAGCTATAGGTCCTTTTTGAAGTAGTAATTTAGTTTAGATTGCAATTACGGTTAGGCTGTTAAAACATACTGCAAATTTAACTGGCCAAATACATTTTTACAACTTTAGTAGGCAATCTTTAGAATCATATTACCCAAAGTATTAGGGCCTACGCACAATGAGTTTGAACAAGTTCTCAGTATTCGTATTAATTAATAGCTTTTAATTAAATGTAGCAGTGTCATTTATTTTGATGTTTTGGTAGGTTAAATACACTAAATAAAACTATTTTGCAATCCTATTGTATTTGACCGCGTTTTTATAAAAATACAGCCTAAATAGGTAGACAGAATAGGTAGAAAATATTATTTCAACTGTTTTAGTACATTTTTAGGAAATTATATTGTCTCCAAAATGTTACCGATATTACAAAAGAGTATGATCTTGGTGGAGTATGATTTCGTTTGAAACACAGAAAAAATTAAAAACTTGGCCCATATCCAAACAATTTTAAATTTTGAAAACTGAAATGTAACCTTAGTTAAAAACAAACAAAACTTTATACAAAAAAGGCATCTTTATAAATAAAAAATATCAAGTCATCTACATTACAATATACAAAGTATCCAGTTAGGTTAGGTTAATGTACGCAAGTTTCAATGATGAGTGATTGTCAGCAACTAACTACAACCTATGATTGGATGTTAATCAGAGCCAGCCCAACCGAGAGAGAGAGAGGCATTATTTTAAATAAATTAGACCCTTTAAGAAAATAACAAAAACTTTATTCCCCAAAGTTTCCTTTTAAGAAGACACGGAATTAAACGTAGGTATAAATAATTTAATAATCGCATAAATAATTTTAGACCTGTCTGAACTATTTTAAACGTGGAACAAAATGAAGTTTCTCTGAGCACACTTTACTCTAAGAGGTTCCACTAGTCTGTGCATAAAACCGTTACGCTCAACACGTTCACATAATGCCAGAGCCATCTTCATCAAGTTTATGCAAGGCAAACTCCCACAGTAAGTTTGATCGAAGCACCGTCTGGTAAATAGAAAAACCAGTTTAGATTCGCCTAGTACTTCATAAACACCGGAATGCGGTCTTACGTTTGGACCGTCGCTGAGGCTTATTCACTTGCCAGAGTCCGACAGTGACATCATCCGGTAAATATTTAAATTGGACCGGTTAATTAGCAGAAAACTATCCTATACGATCGAACGTAACCGATTTTCTCTGCAGTCTTAATTCTTTGTACGTAGAAAAAACGCAATTATTTTTAATTGGTACGTTAAGCAATGGCGACGCGCGACAACCGGACAACTTTCGACGTTGCCGAAGAGATTGGCACGTATTTTATTTACCTTTAGGTCAGACTGGAGTCGAAAAAGTTGGCAAAATGTCCGCGCACAACAGTTCATGTGAATTCCTGAAAACAATGAGCTGGTAAAGTTGAACAGCTTGCGGCCAAGTGCGACACCAGTGTATTTGGCGTCCTGACAACACGGCCAAACCTGTCAGATCATATCGACCTATTCAGGCTAGATCTTTATGCCACAGCTTTTATTGGTTTGATAAAAATAAATAAATTTCTTAAAAAACTTAACAAGTGAGATGACTCTGTTATTGAAATGAAATAATAAAACTCAACAATTCTAACACAACTTTGAGTTTGATTAAAGAAAATAATTTTTGTGAAAAGTTTTATTAATGTGGAATTTTAACTCAATGGTAGGTGTGAATGTTGTAGAAGTAATTAATTTTAGAAAAAATGTACATTATTTATAATAGTTGAAAATATTTCAGGTGGAATTTTTAAATATTTTTTAAAAAACATTACACACTACACGGAATACCTACAGTTTAGTACTTTTGATACTAACGAAACATTCTCTACTCCAGTTATGTCAACGGCATTTAAAGTTGGACGTTAAAATTTTAAATAAACTTCAGCTCAAATGATTTATAAAGATTAAAAACTTTTTCAGAATCCACTTAATACCACTATTTACCTGTAGTCTATATCTTATTTCGTCAACCAAATTTCATAATCGTTATTTTTATACTAACAGACTTTTGGTCTTTACACATAGAAAGAAGCACAAAATCTGAACGGTTATTATATAACGCTCAAAACGTTACCTCTGATAGGTGTAGCGGAAAATAATACTAACTAGTAATATACAGCTACTTATCATATCGCTCAGCACTACAACTATGACAGAATGATGTAGAAATGATTACTAGCATACTGGTTGGCAGGTGACGTCATTAGGGTGTGTTTATTCCCTACCACCCCTCAGAGTTAAGTTTATTATCAGTAGGCCGTTACATTCTTCAACATAAAAGTACTGTTTCACCATCATTTTCGATATGACTACTTTATTCATAGGTTCATATAATTTGTTTGATCATAAGAATTTTTAAAATTTTACTTTTTCATTTGGGATTGCTTTCAAATAAAATTTTTGCGACATTTATATGGCCTTTCATATAAGCAATGGTTGATATTAATATGATGCATCCCCTGATTTGTTTCACAAAATATTTATTTTCTGAAATTTGGGAGGTTTTAGTTTAACAACCATGTTCAGTTTGTTTACACCCTATTATAATTTGCACGATTTGTAATTTTTAAAAAATAAATAGTTTAAATACTTTGTTTTCAGAAAGTACTTAATCTAATATAAGATCAGGTGTTGTGCTTTCAGAATCAAAGGTGTGCAACAAAGGTGCAATTTAAGTGTGTTTTTTAATTATTTAATTTATTTGTGTTGTTGTTTTGTTAATTTATTAGTAATAATAACTTATTGTAATGGTAATTTTGTTGTAAATGTTTATGACATAGATGTTAATTCTTTCTATTATACTGTACTTGTAGGCCTCAATGAAAACGACAATTTAGTCGTAGAAACGCTGCAAAGTTCCCAATAAATCAGAACTGGACTCAAGCATTAACTGTGTTTTTATTTAACAAGACTTTTGTGAGTGTACATCTAATCAGGTGAAATTTAAATTAAGTAAGAATAGTTACAAAAGTGAAAAATCCACTTACCGTCCAACGAAATGTAAACGGCAGCACTAGCTTCCCGTTGGCTCTGTCAGGATCTGTAAGGGTGAAGGAGTTGCCTCCGAGCACCGGACTGGAGGTGTTGCCGAAGGAACATGACCCTGTGGATGTGACGTTGCTTTGATATTCTTTAAGGCACACACGAAAGAACGTGTTACAAGGTAAGGGACAAGGTAAGGAACTGTCGAGCCTGGACACTCCGCCGCAACACGCTCCAGACGACAACTCTCCACGGTAATTGGCGATCTCCAGGATCTGCAGCTCGAAGAATCCCGAACCGCGAGCACACTGAAACAGAAACACAAGTCGTTGGTAAACCAAATATATTTACACGAAGCAATATATTAAAATTTCGACTGTTGGCGTTAATGAATAACAAAACGTCCTACTAGTGATGTATTAATATGTATGGTATTAAACTTATTGAATGTGGATTATTTGTTTGTATTATCAAAATTTAGACCATCAAAGTATAAACCCAAGAAGACATTTTAGTTTTAATATGCAATATTAATTATATCCTGCCAATAGCGCCCTCCGCCTCCTAAACGAGGGTTTCAGGTTTGTCCGCCTCCAATCTCAGGTTTAAATATTTTCTTCTGCACAGCTCGTTGGTAACTTACCCTATGCTCATGAAGTTTTAGGCTGGCCTTTTTTTCTTTTGTCTTATTTGGTTTAATTATTTACTTTGGAATCGTAATATTGAACATCTCTTGTATAAGGGCATACCAGAATAATTGACTTACTTGAACGTATTCTATATTTTCTTTCTCTACCTTAATTCTTTTAATTATTTGTCTATTCCGTATTCTATGAAGGAGTAAAAATCTGGCTGTTGTTCGCCAGCAATTCGTTTCGTGGATTTTAGTCACTTAAAGCCACCATACTTCAGCTCCATAAAGTACTATACTTTTAAATACTGCATTGCAGCTTAAATATATTTCAGTGCCCAGACATAGTTTTGACCAGAAAATAGAGTTCATTACACCAATGACTGTTTCGCCTTTCTGATTTTCTTTTCTACTTACTCTTTGGTTCATTCATTGTTTACGATTTTTATCCTCAATATACTTCTGAAAACCTTGTACTTTGATCTGTTATAGTTGCATATCTTCTAGGCGCCCCCCCCCCAATAAGAATCTATTTTGTTCTATTTTTACTTACATTAACAATTTAAGATAATCACTATGTTAATATTTCTGCTACTACATTAGAACTTTCAAGCATCAATTTTGATTACATTCAGATATTTTATACGTGCTTATAATATTTTGCTGTTCAGTCTCAGTGTTGAAAATAACATCTAGAAAATATGAAGATAATTTTTTTTTAATTGCTCTTATTCGTCTATCTACTAATATGTTATTTGTTGTTTCATAATTAAACTGATTATAAAATAATAAGCTTGTTGGAATAATTTCTTTTAAATATTGTTTTGTTACAATATCGTTTGTTAGATGGACAGTACTGGATGCATGATTGAAAATACCGCATAATTCCAAACACATCAACAGTTTGGAATAACCGGGATTTACTCCACACAATTTTCTGTGTTTGTTTATTTTTTCTGTAAACACTGATTGTTTGTTAAGCGGTAACTATTAATGAAGATGAAAACACCCGTAGAATTTATAACCTTTTCAAGTAATCAAGTAGAAAATCTACAGTAAATATAATGGAAAAAGGTAAAAAGTTTATGATCTACAAATCCCTCACTTTAGGGCACCTTTAGGATGTTCTTAGTAAAAAAACCAAAGATGAAGCTCGTTATTATTGTTTGTTTTAAGTATAAAAGCACAAAAATACGAACAAAAATACAAAAATCACATATTATATGATAAATATGAAAAGTAGACCAAAAGCAATCAGGTGAAGACACTAAGATGGAGAGCTGGTCTACTTACGTAAGACGGTCCTGTCAACGCAAAGATTTTTTTTTTTAATTCTCAGTATCAAGGAAACATTGTCTCTTCCTTACTGATACCTAAATCCATTTACACTTTCGTATCCTCCTTTTTACAATGAGTGTCACCTCTGAACGACCCCAAAAATAGAGAATAGGTCTCATGGTACTTCAACCAGCACAAATATTGCCACCAGCGCCCATATATCCTCTACTAGGAGGTGTTACGACTCTCCCTGTCCTACCTAAATCCATCTACACTTTCGTATCCTCCTTTTTACAATGAGTGTCACCTCTGTACGACCCTAAAAATAGAGAATAGGTCTCATGGTACTTCAACCAGCACAAATATTGCCACCACCGCCCATATATCCTCTACTAGGAGGTGTTACGTCTCTCCCTGTCCTACCTAAATCCATTTACACTTTCGTATCCTCCTTTTTACAATTAGTGTCACCTCTGAACGACCCCAAAAATAGAGAATAGGTCTCATGGTACTTCAACCAGCACAAATATTGCCACCACCGCCCATATATCCTCTACTAGGAGGTGTTACGTCTCTCCCTGTCCTACCTAAATCCATCTACACTTTCGTATCCTCCTTTTTACAATGAGTGTCACCTCTGTACGACCCCAAAAATAAAGATTAGGTTTACGTAAGTACTTAACCAGAACAAATATTGCCCCTACTGCCCACATATCTTCTACTAGGAGGTGTTACGTCTCTCCCTGTCCTACCTAATTCCAGCTACTCTTCACTATATTTCTTCTTACAAGGGGTAATGGATAGCAATCTCTTTATAGCCTCAACAGACAATAGAGCTACTAAGTACTTCAACTTGCATAACTGATGCGACTATCCGCCCTATTTTCTTCACCAGGAGGTGTTTATCTCTTCCAAATCTCCAACTAACCTTCCTTATTCTCCCTATTTCAAGGAGATATGTGTTTATGTAACACGTAGCCACATCTTTATAACCTCAATAGAGAGTTTTTCTACTTCAAGTACTTTAACTTGCATATTTGATCCGAGTACCCTCCCTCCTATATCCCCTACCACTCGTTATGTATTTTTCTTTGTTCCACCTAAAAGCAACTAACCTTCCTTATTCACCTCCTCTCAAGATTTCGAACGGGTCCTCTTTATGAAGGCTACTAAGTAGTGCACAAATGAAACCACTATCCCCTCCTGAAGCCACTACCTGGAAGTGTTATGTTCCGACCTTAATTCTACCCCTCCTTTTAACCACCTGGTTAATCATACTGGCTGATCATATTAAAACAATCTCCGAGGCACAAATTGTTATGGGAGATATTCAAGCTTAATATCGTCGTGTAGTATAAGTGGCATACAAATATATGTCATACAAGCGTCATTGATACTACGCCGAGAATGATACTCATAAGCTATGAGAACCTTCCTTTCCTTGAGTACTCCGTGTTCTACAGTCTATGGAATATAAAGAGTTGAGTGAAAAAACCAGTAGCTGTGTGAGTCACGTTTTAGAAAACACGAAATTAGCGCATATTAAATATGAGTCATTAGCGATTGGTTAGAAAAACTCTTACCTGATAAAGTTCGATAACCGCTCAGCCTATGTGATTAAACGTACATGAAATAACTGTTATGGTTAAAAGATAAAGTTTTCTCTGCATTTAATCAAGCGCACAGCCAACTCAACCTTATTCCCTACACTTAATTACGCTTGTTAATTCAATGATAATTTATATGAAGCTGAATGTTATAATTGCATTCTTTTACATGCAAAAGCACTTAATTAATGTATTCTTTTATCAGAGATAGCGTCTTGTTTAAAATGGCGATTTTATGAGAAATGAGCAAGGTTTTTTTTAAAAAAAAGTTCCAACATGCACGTTGCTGTGCTGCAAAAAAGACTATTCCTTCTCAGGTATTGTAAGTATTAAACTTTCGGCCCGAATGTTTCTAATTGGAAGAATGGTCTTTGGTACAGTAAATTTCCTAATAACCACAAGGATTTTCCTATGAGGTATTGATAATATTGGTAATTACCTAGTTAACTAGAAATTAACAAATACAAATTAGGTAAATAATCCAGATAATTTTTCTATTATCATGCTACGGATTCTATCCTCAGTAGATGAAAACTATTTTGAGGTAATGTTTCAGCACAAATTCGATTATGGAAATAAATATCTCTGTGTAGGCCTAATATCGAACCGTAATCAGATACCGTCTAATGTAAATCGTATGGCGGGTATAGAGCGGCATACTCCACGGGTCTTCGATCAGACAACTTCCTAAAGTCGATGTCATCTTACGTATGCAAAGATATATGAATTTATAACGCTCTAGGAGCACAGCGAGTGGTGAGGTTTGGGTTAAGGTTATAACCCAAAAGGATAATACAGTTTCATTTTAATCTTTATCACTTAAGAGGGGTTTTAAATTGTCCGATGTTGTAAAATATTTCATACTGTGTAATTTCAAATTCTCAAACAAGGCATTTAAATATAAATTTAATTTAAAGTAGTTTTTCTATATAGTGAATTGTCATTACAGAGATAGCATGGTTATAAAATGTTTGCAAAAGACTTCAAAGAAGGGCTTCCAAGTTGGGTGATGGCCACAAGATAAAACTTATAGAGTCCTAAATGGACTAGCTACGGCTTTTATGCGTAAAAAAGATAGATTTAACACAGGATGATTTTTCCTAACGAACTTTCAAATAAAACTATTATACACAATATTAATTTGTTGATTTGTATTAAAAATGGAAACGTAATTTTGCTTTTCAGCCCTTGTTATTTTACGGATGCCTGATTTCGTGAATCTACTATATACGACTATGTATATGTATTTAAACTCAACTGTAACATAAATTTAAATTAAGAACAAATTTATTTCACCTGATTGTTAACTTGTCTAATTGTATTTCATAAAGTGGTATAACATGGTATTTCATTTTCAAACGAACTAGCTCCAACCACCTCCGAATGTCAAAAGTAAACCTTCCTCCAGAATACATTTCTGGCTACGTTATTGGCTTAGAAATGGAGCCTCTTACATACAAGACGCCTAAGGTGCAATGGTATTAATTCGGAGTTTGGAATTGTAAACCTTAAGAACTTTGGTTATCTGTGATTACTCCACGCATAAAGAAACTAAACCATATGCACTTGCACAGCAAGATATAAGCGCAAACAGGGTCCATGAAGACGCAAACTTACTGTCACCAGAAGTATGAGAAGTTAGGTAATGAACTGGCAGGACTCCATTCCTGTCGATCAAGACAACTGAACACTATAAAAAGGAAATATCTCTGAACAGTGCTTAAAAGGACCAGCACTATTTTATCACCAGAAACATGGTTAGGACAAAGAATAACTCATTCATAAATAGAGTAAGGAAGAACTTTAAGGACTTGTGCAAGTGGCAGGAATACCAACCCTTCCCTTCCTCCAGCGTGTGTGTTCCTTAAGAAACCGGCAGTGGAGAATATTTTATAAATGACGAATCTTTATGGAGACCATTAAAAGTTGTGTTATTAAATCTCACTGCATTATATCTCTCTAATTAATCATTTAATAGATTCATGAAATATTGGATATCGAAATCTTGTTGCTGTTCATGACGAACTGGTTGTTAATTATTTATTACACTTTTGATATTACTTGCGACCATACTCTTTGTTAACTAAAGATTGTTAAATTGTTAACTTACACTTGGAGGAAAAGTTTTCGTCTTACAATTTCTTCAGGATTCTTAGCGAATTTAGTTGTTTTTATAGGCTGAAGAAGTCGTAAGACGACAACGTTGCCTACGGTCGCAAGTAATATCAAACGTTAAATAAGATTTACGAGTGAAAATGAGAGTTTTTTCAATTAGTAAATTAGTAACGAAAAATAGGCCTATATAACATGAATGGGAACAGAAATAGTGAGGAAATTACTAAAGAAGACATGGACTGCTGAAGGACATGGAAGAGGGAGTGTGCAGGAGTTTAACTTTAGAAGGTATGTCCAGGGTATGAAATTATATTGAAGATCACGAGAGACGTTGGAACTGAGACTTAAAAAAAGTCGAGTAGTCAGGACATTGAGTAACTACCTTCTGAAGGGCAGACAGAAGGAAGGTTCAGGAGATGGTATTGAGCTAAAGATGACAAGAGTAAGCGAAATCGAAGTTTAGAGAAAGTCGAGTAGTCAGGACATTGAGTAAGTACCTTCTGAAGGGCAGACAGGAGGAAGGTTCAGGAGATGGTATTGAGTTAAAGATGACAGGACTAAGCGAAATCGAAGTTTAGAGACAGTCGAGTAGCCAGGACATTGAGTAACTACCTTCTGAAGGGCAGACAGAAGGAAGGTTCAGGAGATGGTATTGAGTTAAAGATGACAAGAGTAAGCGAAATAGAAGTTTAGAGAAAGTCGAGTAGCCAGGACATTGAGTAACTACCTTCTGAAGGGCAGACAGAATGAAGGTTCAGGAGATGGCATTGAGTTAAAGATGACAAGAGTAAGCGAAATCGAAGTTTAGAGAAAGTCGAGTATCCAGGACATTGAGAGACTACCTTCTGAAGGGCAGACAGAAGGAAGGTTCAGGAGATGGCATTGAGTTAAAGATGACAAGAGTAAGCGAAATCGAAGTTTAGAGAAAGTCGAGTATCCAGGACATTGAGAGACTACCTTCTGAAGGGCAGACAGAAGGAAGGTCCAGGAGATGGCATTGAGTTAAAGATGACAAGAGTAAGCGAAATCGAAGTTTAGAGAAAGTCGAGTATCCAGGACATTGAGAGACTACCTTCTGAAGGGCAGACAGAAGGAAGGTTCAGGAGATGGCATTGAGTTAAAGATGACAAGAGTAAGCGAAATCGAAGTTTAGAGAAAGTCGAGTATCCAGGACATTGAGAGACTACCTTCTGAAGGGCAGACAGAAGGAAGGTTCAGGAGATGGCATTGAGTTAAAGATGACAAGAGTAAGCGAAATCGAAGTTTAGAGAAAGTCGAGTATCCAGGACATTGAGAGACTACCTTCTGAAGGGCAGACAGAAGGAAGGTTCAGGAGATGGCATTGAGTTAGAGATGACAAGAGTAAGCGAAATCGAAGTTTAGAGAAAGTCGAGTATCCAGGACATTGAGAGACTACCTTCTGAAGGGCAGACAGAAGGAAGGTTCAGGAGATGGCATTGAGTTAAAGATGACAAGAGTAAGCGAAATCGAAGTTTAGAGAAAGTCGAGTATCCAGGACATTGAGAGACTACCTTCTGAAGGGCAGACAGAAGGAAGGTTCAGGAGATGGCATTGAGTTAAAGATGACAAGAGTAAGCGAAATCGAAGTTTAGAGAAAGTCGAGTATCCAGGACATTGAGAGACTACCTTCTGAAGGGCAGACAGAAGGAAGGTTCAGGAGATGGCATTGAGTTAGAGATGACAAGAGTAAGCGAAATCGAAGTTTAGAGAAAGTCGAGTATCCAGGACATTGAGAGACTACCTTCTGAAGGGCAGACAGAAGTAAGGTTCAGGAGATGGCATTGAGTTAAAGATGACAAGAGTAAGCGAAATCGAAGTTTAGAGAAAGTCGAGTATCCAGGACATTGAGTAACTACCTTCTGAAGGGCAGACAGAAGGAAGGTTCAGGAAATGGTATTGAGTTAAAGATGACAAGAGTAAGCGAAATAGAAGTTTAGAGAAAGTCGAGTAGCCAGGACATTGAGTAACTACCTTCTGAAGAGCAGACAGAAGGAAGGTTCAGGAAATGGTATTGAGTTAAAGATGACAAGAGTAAGCGAAATAGAAGTTTAGAGAAAGTCGAGTAGCCAGGACATTGAGTAACTACCTTCTGAAGGGCAGACAGAATGAAGGTTCAAGAGATGGCATTGAGTTAAAGATGACAAGACCGAGCGAAATCGAAGTTTAGAGAAAGTCGAGACTGCAGCGCAGGACCTGACCTTGACAGAAAACCATAAATGAATTTTCCATTTAACAGAATAATTGAAAATTACGATGCACCAACGAGGCACATAATTTAATAACAAAGTTTGCAATTTAGTTCCAATTACTACCACCGCTGGGCGCATCGCGCAAATTGATTTCCTTCTCTCAGTCGCAGAAATCGTTCTTGCGGTATGTGAAACATAATTGGACTTGTGAATTGCTTACAGGATCGATTCCATTAAACGATTTGCTTGCACAAGATTGAGAGATTTCAATCAAGGGATGATCATGGAAGCACTGTGCGCAGTGGAACGACTATCGTGTTGGCACCCAGACAGAGATGGACAATGCAGAAGGCTCAATTTGCATGTAATAGACGCAAGTTACCATTGTGCTACCTGTCCCATTGTCGCGTATAATTAAACCATATGTTTTGCCACTGTGTTTCTCGGAAACTGTCTGTCATCTCTGCGAGCACTGTGCCTATAAATAACTTATTTATTTTTAATTTTAGTAGATAAACAATCTTCTTAATGTACTAAAAATATTTGGTTTTTGTTTAGTAAAAATAAGACAACTTTTTTTATTTAATAAATTAAAGAGATTACAATAAAATAAATATAATAAATACAATAATAAATTGCCTAATACAGGTAGGTTAAGTTAGGATACACTTTTAAAGTCAAAAGCGCCCATTTTTGTAATTTCAAACTTTTAGTAGTTTCAGCCCGTCCAGGGGCCTTCTTCAGGTGTATGATTTATGTTAAACTTAAATCATTTTAGTTGATCGCATCTTGACATGACCTACTAGTTTGTAACTAAAAACACTTGTTAAAATGTTACACTTGCCTATAGTAGCACTTTTATAATTGTTGAGGACGGCCGTTTCGGGAGATGTATCCATTGAGTTACGGTCTGAGTTGACAATGGGACACATCTTCCGAAACGTCCGTCCACAACAATTTTCAAAGTAAGTGCTATTATAGGCAAGTGTAACATTTTTACAAGTATTAATATTTTTAAATCATTTTATACATGTTCAACACAGGAACGTTCTGTATTCCGTAACGACTTCATTTCCTTTGCAGCTCATACGTTTCTATTTCTTCATATAACAGAAATTATTTACTTACTTCCTAACAAAAAGATATGTTTGAGGATGGGTATGGGGGACAACGTTGGTCGCGTCCACAGCATATTTTAAGCTGTACGTTTCCCCTGGGTAGTGCTAATGACCAGCAGAGTTAGCTGAGAACCCAAAACAGAGACAATGCAAAAGCCAAATAAAGGGTGGAACATTGTGCTGCATGAAGGAAATGAACGCGTGGACCAACTAGCGAAGAAAGGTAACATCTTGCCACAGTCTGACAATCCTATATCTCTATAGACAGCAAGAAGCCTGATTGAATCTGCAGTCAATGAAAAAACAAGGGAAAGCCAAAATGAAATAGAAAGATAGGCAGGGACATGATGGACACATTGCTAATACCACATAGCCTACCTAGAGTGGTAGCTGTTGCCAGATTCAGAATGCTTACGGGCCATGATTATCTGCAAGCCCACCTATATAAAATAGCATTAGCAGCATCAGATATTTGCCCTCTGTGCAACTGCCAAAAGATGGATGCTCCACATCTTCGGAATTGCACAGCGTTGCAAGATGTGGAAGACCGAAGCTAGCATTGTCTGTACTGGGAGGCTAGGAGGAGAATGGCAGAATGCCAAGATTTGGCATCGGATAAAGTAAAGTAAGTAGGATGGGTATGGTTTATTTTTTCTGAGGTGTGTTCAAATCGACGAAGTAAATTTTTGGCAGCAAGTAGTCTACCGTTCAGTACAGAATGAGTTTTCTTTTTCTTTTACTTTTCTTTTTGAACATGTTTTAAATCAGCTCGGTATTATCACCAAAGATCAAAATGCTTACATACCTTTTTGTTTGTAAAAAGATTTTCTCGTGATTTTACAGTACTTTAATTTTACAAGAGTGACTTTAATATAGCACTATTTAAAGTTTATCTATTAGAAAGTAAAACATTTGAGCATTTCGCTTAGTTACAGGCACAAACTCTTTTGATATTTCGTACGAAATAAAGACTTGGAACTCATGAAACCAGTTTCTTGAAAAAATCCATTTTAACTGATTAAAAAAACGAAGAGCGTTCATTTATTGGACCAAAGCTGGCACAGTCCCAGGGCCGGAAACACTAATCTCGGCGATATTTATCGGTCGAAACAGGTTGGCCGGAGCTGCATCAGTCGGTAGCAGGGCCCGAGGCTTGGCGGCCGTCGCCATATTGGCTTTCTATTCGCCGGTCGGCAGAAGCTCTTTGCTTTACATGATTATGGAAATTAATTACAGAGGTAACGGTAATATAAGGTGTATATAAGGACAGACCTTGCGTTTGGATTGTGCGCGGGGTGGGATTGTGTGCAATTATTTCCAATTAAACAGACATACATAATGCAAAAGGCTTCTTATATCTTATGCATGTGCGTGTGATGTATTGATGCATATTTAGGCATAAAGTTCAATTGGTTTGTTGCGTCTTTAATGGCATTAAGACTCAGTTTAGAAACTTCTACTGTTGTTGTGGTTACGCTACTCAGCGCAGTCAGTGGGCCACCAACGAACTCAAGGAGAAAACTAGAAGTGGCTTTATAGGGGTCAAAATGAAAGGTTTTCGGCATTAATGGGTTATTATTTAGCATTAAAATTTTTTAACGATTATATTCTAATCTATAAAAGAACCATAAAATATTCTTTACTTTATTTAGTGCATTTTTTAAATTGCCGATTAGCTACACAAAATAACAGTTGAAAGTGTAGAAAATATATCTACATAAAAAGGTTTACGTAAAATATATTCAATTCTCTTGAAGCAATGAACAAACGTTCTTTTTTTGTAGTTTTATGACGATCAACCAGTGTAACTATTGTAAAACAATAAAATTTAATAAATTTAGGTGTTTATTGTGAAATGTGTTACTTTTTTCAAAACTAAAAACACTTGTACAAATTAAATGTTACACTTGCCTATAGTATCACTTATTTGTATGATTATTGAGGACGGCTGTTTGGGGAGATATATGCCATTGTAAACTCAGACCTCTTGGTTCTTATTGGTTAGGGTGGGAGTGGAGTGTTAGGGTAGGGATGTAAGTGTGTTATGAAAATGGGACACATCTACAGAAATTACCGTCCTCAATAATCATAAAAGTAAACATAGGTTATTCAAATACAAGAATATTATTTATTTATATTCAAAGATTTTCGTTGGTAAACAGTACCAACATCATCAGGAATGAATAATACAATAATGCAAGATATAGGCCTAAAACACATGTTAAATTAGAAATAGAATTGTTGCTAAATTTATACAAATTGCCAAGTTTATTTTGTTGCTGTAACATTATAGACATTGAATATAGTATCAAATTTAGAATGTATTTGTTCTTTTATTAATTTGTTATTATTACTATATTTATATTACTCGAATGCTTCATATATAATCATTCTTAAGCCTTAATTAATCTCTTTTAAAAGTTCCATACTTTCAATATTTGGAAATTGGTGCTTATTATTAATGCAATATGTTTTAGGCCTATATCTTGCATTATTGTATTATTCATTCCTGATGATGTTGGTACTGTTTACCAACGAAAAGCTTTGAATATAAATAAATAATATTCTTGTATTTGAATAACCTATGCTGTTTTAATATATATATATATATATATATATATATATATTCTAGACTATAGATCCAGTCTATATATTTCTTTAAAATATATAGCCTATATATAGGCTATTTAATAGTCTAAAAATTCAAGGGAAATGTTATGAAAATAGTATGGTTTAAGTAAAATCAAACCCCCTTCTAATGAGTGTAGGGGGGGGATATCATGGCAAGCATCTGGAGAAGGCATACTCTTTAACGAAATGAAGAAATATCTACGCATACCTAACTCCGAACATTATGAAACAAACATAGCTCGCGATATGTTAGTGGTACGAAATGGTAACACCCAGTTTCTTTTTGCAAAACGTTTATAGTGTGAACTTGTAATAAAATCCTTGTCATGTCCTCGACCCCAAGCTTTTGCTAATTCTAATCAATAGTAAACCCACTAACATCAGTCATCTTTGCAGGGTTTTTGTACAGATATACATATAATATACTCCATAATCGTGAATACGCTTTACGATACTATAAAACAAATATAATTATGACAACCTACTCTAGTAACATGAGGAAGGCATTCCAAAGACTCGACTTCCTAAAGAAGCTCCTTTTTTGTGACGTAATACTGTATTTAGATCTTCATTCAATATTTTCTATTAGCTACAATTATTAAAAAAAAATATTCAGAGTAAATAGAAAACTTCCGTTGCTGGTATAGGATGCAAAACATACAATCACTTCATTCGGTTATTTTCTTCTACTTTCATATAGAAATTCGTGAAATTACCCAGCTCAGATGAGAGCTGGAGTTAATATATTTATTTTGTTTCATTTTATATCAGTATAGACCCTATGTATATATATATCAACAGTGAAAACGACGGGTACACTGAATAGGGTTTATATAGGGCCTATAACAAATACCAGAACAATCGTTCCTGTATTAATAATGATTAAGTGCCAATCACAGGACGCTTACAAGTGCAAGTGACGTCACAAACCGCAGCAGTCGTCTTCGCCTGGTACTGACAATTTACTCGAAGCTGAAGTTTGTTTTTTCTCTTCAGATTGCCCCGAGTTGGATTCGCTATCACAACCAGAAATTTCAACAATTCAATTACCGGAGCGGGATTCCTGCACGGCTCCGATCCGCTGCACTCTTTGGCTGCCCATTCACATATCCACTTGTTCTATATACACTGTCCGGCAAAACAAAAAGTGCATCTGTAACAAATCAAGGCCGATTCGATGTTTGCCTGATTCGGAGTGAAACTGGACTGAGAACTGGCTCGGTGCTGTATTGGCAAATCTCGCGCACTGTTGTACCATTCTTTGTTTACCGCACCTGCGCCTTGTCAGTAATTGATTGCTATAGTGCTGACCTAACCTTCTTTTCTAATAACAACAGAACTAAAATTATTACGTAGGGTTTTTGCAATACCATCTAATGCACAGAAGTATGGCAAACCATTTTCAATGTTAAGAATTACATGAAGTTGAACAGAAAACTGCATTAAAACTGAATACTTTTCAAATAAAATTAAAGTTTTTAATAATACGTCAATGAAACCACTTTCTAACATAACTGTAAAATATAAATTTCGATCACAGTAGAGCATTTAGATGAAATTAAAATAAGTGTTGAACAGGTTACCTTAGTAAATCCCCATTTCAGCTACACTTTGACCACGTTAGCAATGATCTCTCCTCAGCATCAGAGAGATGCAAGGTCCTTCTTTTCAAATTATATGAGACACATCGTTTACAATTTCTCTCAATACTAGGGGAGCATTTCGTTTCCCTATCGCTGTCAGTACCGAACTATAGACCCCTCCACCATCCCTATCACCATCAGAAGACCCATTCCTGATCTCTCAGTAGCAGGAGATCTGTAACCTTTTAAAATCTCTCTCAGTACCAGGGAAGTTATCCTCTTCACTATTCCTTTCAGTAAAAGGGGATCCGTCTTTTTCCTATCCTTGTCATTATCATAGTAATTGTTCCTTCCACTATCGCTATTACTATCAGAGGATATGTTCCTGTCAATATCTCTTTTAGTATTAGGAAAGCTGTCTTCTTCACTATCACTTTTAGTAAAGGAGATCTTTCCTTTTCACTATTTCTCTCATTACCAAAGTATTGTCCCATCTACTATCTCTATCACTATCAGGAGATCTGTTCCTGTCAATATCTCTCCCTGAACTAGGAGATCTGTAGCCTTTCAATAACTTTCTCAGCACCAGGTAAGTTGTCCTCTTCACTATCCCTTTTAATAGAAGGGGAGATTTCCTTTTCACTATTTCTCTCATTACCAAGGTATTATCCCATCTACTATCTCTATCACTATCAGGAGATCTGTTCCTGTCAATATCTCTCCCTGAACTAGGAGATCTGTAGCCTTTCAATAACTTTCTCAGCACCAGGTAAGTTGTCCTCTTCACTATCCCTTTTAATAGAAGGGGATCTTTCCTTTTCACTATCTCTCTCAGTATCCGGGTATTTGGAGGCTATCCTTCACTATTTCTCTCAGTACTAGGTTATTTGTACCTTACACTATTTCTCTCAGTATCGGGGTATTTGGAGGCTATCCTTCACTATTCTCTATTCTCTATACACTATTTCTCTCAGTACTAGGTTATTTGTACCTTACACTATTTCTCTCAGTATCGGGGTATTTGGAGGCTATCCTTCACTATTTCTCTCAGTACTAGGTTATTTGTACCTTACACTATTTCTCTCAGTATCGGGGTATTTGGAGGCTATCCTTCACTATTTCTCTCAGTACTAGGTTATTTGTACCTTACACTATTTCTCTCAGTATCGGGGTATTTGGAGGCTATCCTTCACTATTTCTCTCAGTACTAGGTTATTTGTACCTTACACTTATTTCTCTCAGTATCGGGGTATTTGGAGGCTATCCTTCACTATTTCTCTCAGTACCAAGGGGTCTTTCTCCTTCACTATTTCTTCTAGGAGCAGAGACGATGTTTCCCTCTATTTCTAGTGGGTTTATCACTTCCGTAATTCAATGTTTTCCGGTCCGTATTTCTTTACGAGATTACCGCGGTAAGAACTTTCATTTGGCTCCTATAGAGAGTAGGTCAACCCCACTTGAAAGATCAGGTACAGGTGAGCCAGCGTCACAGCTTCATATAACCTTCTTGCACCTACACTAATCATCCCATGATTCACCATTTCTGCATCCGTAAAGGGGATAATAGTGTTATTTTGCTCTTAGAATTTAAAAAACAAAAAAACCGTCTGTACCTATTGAGGAAGAGTTGCTATTATTCTAGCGATAAGAGTTGCTATTATTGCTCTTGCGTTATTCTAGCTATTTCAATTGGTTTCGAACGATTTAACAATGAACTGATCCAGCGCGAATCGTTTAGTAGGAGTAATAGGTTTAATTCGGTATTTCAATGATTTATATTAGTAATTTACAAATAGTTCCAAGACCAAGAACCAAATAATACGTTTTAAATTAGCAAAATTGTTTCTCTTCAGGTTTTTCTAATTTAAAAAACCTACAACATAAAAAACAAATTAAATGAACAAACCCACTTAATACTAATTACATATAGTTTTTGACCACATTATAGAAAACCTGTGGCCCTATTTTAAAACCGCTACACCTTAGCGGAACAACTTTTCCTAACGGTCAACCAACACACTGATGAAGATAGCTTAGTACAATCGAAAAGGTGTCTTAGTATGTTTTTAAAACATTTACTTTAAAAGGTTGGCTAGTCATTAATTTGTACGAATGAAAAATAACTGTCTTTAAAATTCTGTTTCTAGGTAATAGGTAACAGGGTAATATGGTTAAAGGACCATTCGAAATGGTAACTTTAATACTAGGATTAAACAGAAATATAAATGTAATTATTATTTGTCCAGAAAGTTGAGTGATCATCATTATTGCGTCGGATTCAATTTTCCCAAAAATGGCTTAGATTTGCTTCACGGGTGTTCAAGGTGTAACAGAGACGTCCGCCATTCTAAACCAATAAACCCATCGCCAATGTCCGACACATAAATCAAGTGAATGTCCTGCCAACGATTTATGTTCGGCCCAGACCAGTCATCGCTGTTAAACCGTACCAGGAGCGTGTCTCGGATCATATCGGCCCGGATCTGAACGGATAACAGCAATGTTGACAATTATAAACAGCATCAATTTGTTGGTCGGACGTTTAATGTATACAAGTCGTGAGCGTACATATCATCGTCGGGTAACGGTACATCGCGCAGACGCATCTCCGAGGAAAACCGGTACGGATCGAGCACGGTGTCTTCTCCGGCCGCAGGCGACCTCACAGATTGCTACAAAATAACCATCAGCTTGCCAATAAAATGGATAAATATTTACAGTTAGCCGGACCGGAGTGTGCAACTGAAAGCCGGATCTGGGAGACTTTAATGTCCGTAATAAATCCTATAGAACGTTTTTTAAACGCATTATATATCCAAATAGTAAAGAAATTTAAAATGAAATGACATAGCAGTAGACATATGGTGACAACTAAGCTTTGCTTATTCAAACCTTTAGAGAAATAATATTATACAGAAACCTTAGAAACCCCATAGAGTAAAATAGTAGTACAATCTTTGTAATAATCAACAAGAAGTAAGGTTACATAAAAACCATAACCAAAGATAGAAGAAAAAAAATTGACAGTCGACGAGAGGCAGGCAGACTTGGAAACTTGGAAAGGTAGAAATGTTCAAAAATTTACTGATTAAAGTAAATTAACTAAAAGAATACAATTATACTTAGAAATCGGCGTCGGTCTCACCTAAAGAAGGAACAGTTAAAAAATTGGATTGAAAAACACAATTTATTATATTAAATGGGCGATAGAGTTTCAAAGATTTCGAAGTTGTCCAAAATTGTTCAATAGCCAAAAATTTAGCTTGTAATAAAGTAGGTTAATTGTAATAGCTTTTCGACTTTACTTAAAAGTTATTTTAGAAGTTATTTTAAAATGTAATTCCATCTACATTAAGAAATACCGTATATTTCATGTAATCAAACGATGAATTATCGTAAATTAATAGAAATAGAAATATTTCCAATATGGGTTCATCCCTCATTTCTTAAAGATTTTAACACTTATAAAGATTACTGTTATTTTCTTTCAAATTCGAAATTCTATTAAAAGCTAAACTCCTAAATTTGTTACAGCCAGCCAAACCATTTCTGCTACCAACAAAGCGTCTGTATTCGATACAATTTTTATAGCGTCTTTATATTTGGCCGACAAATATATCCCGAAGCACCCGACGAAGATATAACGAAAGTAAATCTGAAGTAGCCTAATGCGTTTAACAAAAAACCTGCGCTTCGCCCTTTTACGACCGTAAACGTTCCGCCTCAGGCGATCATATTAAATAATGGCGGTTCTCCGAAACACGCCAACGATAAATCCACCGCAAGGGTAGCTATTAATGAAACAGGTAAACATTGTTATTGTAACTCTGGAAGCGCCAAATTAAACCTGTCGTAAAAACAAAATGTACGACTTGCAATAAACGAGGCCAATTTGTGCAATTGAATCTATACATTTTACAAAACTGTTTCTTTTTTATCAATGTAATCTGACTAGAAGCCGCTATTACATTAAAAACGGAATAAAGAAAATGAAATATTTTTAATTGCTCAAAAAGGGGAATTAAAAGATAATGTAACCTTGAATAGAACAACAGATTATTATTAAAAATTATTGTCAACAGATTGAATTTGGTTCTGCAGTTGTAAATTTTATGTAAAACCTCAAAGACATGAAATGAATTCGGTTGAAGATAATTGATGAGATTTCAGTTTTGAAGTCGAAGACTTCAAATGAATCCAATTAAAATATAACGTGGACATTGCAAAAGTAGGAATTAAAGACTTGAATTGGTTATAGTTTAAACTAAGCACGTTTGTTTTAATGCTAAGCAATTGTGAATCTTTATTGGTTAGCACCTGAAGAAGGAATTAACTCCAAGACTGCAAATAAGTCAAGCACTGTGTTACGAGGATTCACACTGGACTTTAGTACAAAAGCTTAAATCAATATGGTGCTTTTTTAAAAATTCAATGGTTTATTCTTGTCATATTTTTTCCCCCCGATGGGACGCCTTTTTTAAAGGGAGATAAAAGTTTGTGAGGCTAGTTGAATGAGTTAATTTATATTTAAAACTGTAGAGTAATGCTGAAAAGTGTTACCAGCTGTTAGTACTATAACTATTTAATTGGATGGAAATTCATTTATCACAACAGGAAATGAATGTTTTTGTGCAACCGTTGTTGAAAATCAAAGTTCCGGAACCACTAATAACGCCTTCATATCCCAAAAGTATGCTGGGAATGATTTGTGTGCCAGGTTATAGAAGAGTGAGCAGTGAATAATGTTGGATACCTGTACTGTTAGGACCCAATTAGGTTTTGGACTTCTGGAAAAATATACCTTGATAGTTTAACTGGTACAGTTTACGTTTTTGACTCCTACTTATATACTATCCCCGCAAAGTTTTAAATGGATCCAGTTGGTAACTTTGTCTGCACTTCCAACATACATTTTCGTTGTTTTAACCCGTTTAGAGTTTTAAGCCCAAACTGGATCCAACTAAAGTTATCCCTGAATTTCTTTAACTGGATCTTTGATTCCTACATCTAGAAAACCGTTGGTCACAATTTTAAATGGTTAAAATTCAAGTCTTTGAATTTTACTTCTGCAATATCCCGTAACAAACGTATTTTAACAACCTCTAAATGAGTTGTGAATATCAGTTGAAAAGAGAAATTAACGCAGTATATTATGTAACACGAACGCAAAAAAATAAAATACCTGATGAGCTTTAAGACAGTTTCGCATCACAAAAAGATCTCGTTTCAATTACTAAAAATGGACTTGGCCCACATGAAACATTGGAATCGATTATTTTGTACTTAAATAGAAATTACAAATCTTACATTGACTATCAAGAAACAATATAGGCATATCGTTTAACAATGAACTAATCGCAATTGTTTAGCGATCGTTGATAACCCTATCGCTCCCACTTTCGATGACTCGGTTCTCACAGAATAAGGTGACTATCGAATTACCTCAGAAGTGCAGCTTATGCGAGTGGATTAGCATACATTATAGAGTTACTTGATATGCGAGGCCCATCAACACGGACAGTTTATTTATTCCCAGTCGTCCGTCGAGTTTTGCCCGAGATTAAAACCTTTTTCGACAGCTGAAATAACAGCCTTATTATATAAGTACGTGGGTATCGAACAATAGGATTGTCTAAGTTTACCTACGTAATCGGCTTTTCGACCAATGTTTGGACATGTGTAGGTCCGTTCTATTAGGTTTAAGGATTTATTCGGAGAATAGTTCCATTGGTTAGACCGGCGATTTGTTATGACGTACGAGCGAGGCCCACGCGCAAACGCATTCCTTTAAGAAGCTCCAATGTTGTATTTTATAATAGGAAAATATTAGTCTATCAAATTAGAAACCAGGTTATAGTATTGCCTATGCTGTATAGTAAGTAATTGTGAATATAGGGATGACCAGTTAAGGATCGTAAACACCCCTGGTAAAGGATAATGGGAGGATTATGGTATCGCGTGAGATGCACTCTCTGTCGGAGTAAGATGTGCCTACGCAATACATTCTCTTTTAAGAAGAAGGCTAATGTATTAAGAAAAATGTATTTAAGAAGAAGGCTAAAAAAAAGTTACGCCGAAATGGCAAAATTACATAAACAAAAATTTCTTGTGACATTTTTTTAATTTTTAACTACCTTTTTTGAAAGATTTACGTTAGCATAAAATCAACCAAATCAGGATCAAGAAATCCTACGGGCTATTAGTTCGTCAACAATGTCACTTTTATTCTTATCCAGCGATACTAAGGAGCTTTAAATACAGTCTACTGAGAGAAATTTATATCTGATGCCAAAAACAAAGTAGCACAGCCCAGTAATAGTGTTCAGTTCACAAAAAGGCTCGTCTGACCTAGATATACTGTCTGGAGATTGCACCCTTAATATCAACATGTTTATTTAAAAAAATATATATTACACAGCCCCTAATCACACACATAACTGCAGAATAACTTCGAAACAGCTAGATTTTAGGTTGAAACAGTTTTATTGTATCCTTCTTGCAAATATTTCTATATAAATTATAACGACTTCAGAGGCCTCAGACTTTTTTAGATTACATCTAACATAATTATTAATTTAACTAATTTTAAATGTAAAACATACATATTTAGCTCCAATTTATAAAGTTTTTCCCTGAAATTTCCATATTTTTCTTTTTTTTCTTATTAACAATGTTTCTTATATAGCTTCTCAGATTCCTTTCTACATAACTCTCACAATAACGCCTTGCCCTAAACTTATTAAAACCATCCTTTTAATAAAAGCCATCCTAAAGTTAAGCTCTCAGGAAAGGTTCAGGCGCTTGGGCGGGAAGCTGTTTCACATTCACAGAACGCCCTAGCGCTAGGCATTCGTTCTGACACTTGGATGAGGACAAACTACGTCGTTACAAGGAGGAAGACTGCACCGGAAATGCCTCTATAATGCCGTTAATCGGGGCATAATCAGGGCTTTATAATTATACTGCTATGTCGCTTCCTGTATTACTACGACTGTTATTGTGTATTAGGAATGTGGGAGGTGATCAGAGAGGTGTAGTAGAATATAAGAGGAAATTAAATGACATGAGAAAAAATTAAAAAGAAGAAGTGGGGAATTAAAAGGATATGGGAGAACTGTGGAAGGCAAATAGGGCTATGTTATAAGACCTGGAAGATCGTTAGAGGGATGTGGGAGGGGCGGAAGAAATTATTAAAATCACAGGGTAGGGATGGGAGTGACAATTAAAGATTGATTTAAGAGCAACATAAAAATATATGGTAGTTATGTGGGAGACAATCAAAGCGAAGTTGTAGGTTCTGAAAGAAAATTTAAGGAATGTAGGTGACCCGTGGAGAATAATTGAAAGAACGGAGTAGGGATGGGAGAGCATTAAGGGATTACTTAAGAGCGACATATGGTAGTTAAGTGGGAGACAATCAAAGCGAAGTTGTAGGTTCTGAAAGAAAATTTAAGGAATGTAGGTGGGCCGTGGAGAATAATTGAAAGAACGGAGTAGGGATGGGAGAGCATTAAAGGATTACTTAAGAGCGACATAAAAATATATGGTAGGTATGTGGGAGACAATCAAAGCGAAGTTGTAGGACCTGAAAGATTATTTAAAGAATGTATGAGGCCCGTGGGGAATAATTGAAAGAACGGAGTGGGGATGGGAGAGCATTAAAGGATTACTTAAGAGCGACATAAAAATATATGGTAGGTATGTGGGAGACAATCAAAGCGAAGTTGTAGGACCTGAAAGATTATTTAAAGAATGTATGAGGCCCGTGGGGAATAATTGAAAGAACGGAGTGGGGATGGGAGAGGATTAATGGATGACTTTAGAGCGACTTTAAAAGATATGGTAGTTATGTGGGAGACAATCAAAGCGAAGTGGTAGGTTCTGAAAGAAAACTTAAGGAATGTAGGAGGGCCGTGGAGAATAATTGAAAGAACGGAGTAGGGATGGGAGAGGATTAAAGGCTTACTTAAGAGCGACATAAAAACATATGGTAGTTAAGTGGGAGACAATCAAAGCGAAGTTGTAGGTCCTGAAAGATAATGTAAGGAGCGTAGGAGGACTGTGGGAAAAAATTGAAAGAACTGAGTAGGGATGGGAGAGAATTAAAGGATGACTTAGAGCGACTTAAAAAGATATCGTGGTTATGTGGGAGACAATCAAAGCGAAGTTGTAGGACCTGGAAGATAATTTAAGGGCTGCGGGAGGACCGTGAGAAATAATTAAAAGCACGAAGTAGGGATGGGAGAGAGAATTCAAGGATGTGGTAAGAGGGACTTAGAAATGTGGTAGTTATGTGGGAGACAATGAGCTTAAAACTATGTGGAACGGACGAGGAAGGGATTAAAGGAATATGATAGGAATGCAAGAGGTTTTTAAAGGGGCGTGGTAAGAACACCACTCTTCACCCCGATAGAGGGTAATGACCCATGATCTTTCCTTTATTCTCTTCCAAGACATTTTGTGCCCCTATCTCAATGCTATCTACCCACAAACCTTTCCCATTCGTGCTGGTCGCCTTAATACTATTTCATAACAACATTAAATGGGGGTCTATTAAGTAGACAGAAATTTAAATCCCACTATAAATATTATTAAAAAATTGTAAAGATCTTACCCTTGACAATTTTACGCAAATATTTTTGTGTAAAATTAAGTGCAATATGAATTTGCATCATAAAGTCAAAAATGAAAAAAAAATACTCCTAAATGAACGTTTCGAAAAATTATTTATATCAATATAATAAGTTTAATTTATCATTGATATTGTTCTGCTTACGTTTTAATAGATAGATTTGAAATAAAATTTACATTTTATATTATTTGATACTAATGGATATCTGTCGGTCCACAGTTTCTAAAATAACATGAATGTCGTCAAACTCACTGTATTATTTGGCCTTCTTCATTTGAAACAGTCCAACAGCAGTATACACGAAATAATAACCTCTGATTCACCTCTGTTATACAAGATACTTGGCTGAGCTAAAGGATGGGATTTCACTAGTGCTGGAAAATCTGTTTGTAATTCTTACCATGCCGTGGCCGACAGTGATTAAAACCAATACAGTTTGAGCCAAGTGACAGGTAATGGTTACTAGAAAGTAGCCTAACTAGCAATACGTGTTTACAATCCTATTCCAGCAAGTTTTTATATCTTTCCAAGCCTGACTAGACTACTTACATTTGTAAGCTTTATTTAACCTGTTACCAACGCTACTAACATATTTACATGTCTAATTATACAATATAAATTTAAATTGCTTGACTACTTTTACTGTAAATTAGTGATTGCTAATCAGCATTGCAGTACATGATTTACTTGTTTTTGTGGACCCTATTGGAGAACACGGTTTTTGTTCTTCTAAGAACGAGAGTCAAGGAAAATACTACTAGTTTTGCCTTTGAAATACTAGCAGCAGGTGATTAATTGTAAAAAACACACTTTTTGAAACTTTTTCTACAAGCAAAATATAACTGAAGTGACGTAAATGAAATTTTCTCTATACGTATTTAGAAATATTCGCAATTGAAGCTTTTTGCAATTAGATAAAGTTAGTTTACAGAATATTTCTACAATAGTTTCAAACATTTCTACCAACTACGATATTTTCCAAAAAGATTTTGCCAATTACAAAATCAATTTTACCACTTATAAAAGATAAGGAAATCAATTGTACAAGCAGCCGATTACTAATTACAAAGGTAAAAGCCGTAACAAATTACTTTTAATAAATAATAAACATAACTAAATACATTTTTTGCAAAAGTATGAAAGTTGGTATTTTTGCCTATTCCAAATAGTTTGATAATTTTTAAAACAATTATAGATTGTATATAAAATACGCTATACGTTTTCCAGTTAACACATTTATTATTGACAAACATTTCAAGTATATGAATATATTCTTAACAGCATATATTTATAAAAAATTAAAACTTTATTTAAATATGACGTTTTTCATATTTATTTACTAATGTAGGCCTATAAACATTTCAACAAGAATATTTATAAAACAATATGCTTGCAGGTTTTCATCAATGTAATATATTGATATCATCAAACATATTGATAGTATAAATAATATACACAACTTCTATTCACATATATGTACTTTATTCTAGTCTAAATCTAAAAAATAAATATTTATAGTCTATTTTAGCTGTCGACAGTGTTCGTAGCTCTTGATATATGTTAATTAGTGTGTTTATAAATATAATAAAACTTGTTGAATGTTATTTTCTCGTCTGTTTGCCTCTGTATACGGAAAACCCATTTTGTAATATTATATTCATATATTATTGTAAGTAACCCAAGTAATTTATACTAGGTAAATTGTTTACTGTTTACAATGTTAATAAATGGAATGGAGATTTAATTAATTTATTTAAAAAAATATTATGTAATATAAAACGTCGTTTACTTGACTAAATGTAGGAAGATGAAGAAATAAAGAAGTTAAATGAGCTTTTAACAGAACTGAGCCAGTGTTAACTTCTATAGACAACTGATAAAAATCTATTATATAGGTTTAAAGCTAAAAGTTGAAAAGAATGAGTATGTGCTGCAACAAACGCCTGAAGTAAAAAGATCTCCAAAACAATAGGTTTAACTAACCGACTCAATAATGATGTATATAAGAGACATGTTGAGTCAAAGTTCACTTTTTTTTAAAATCCCGTCAGAAATTTTAAAAAGTTGGTTTAAAACTAAAACTTTCAGAAACTAACCAAAATTGTGTTAGAAATCAAAACCAGTAATAGATTAAAGAATAGAGAGAAAAAGTTTTTCTCTACAATTTTATATTTTATGTAAACACTTTTCTTAGTTTAACAAAATCTAACACCTATTATGAAAAAAGTGTACTATAATTACTATAACATTTTTTTTATAAAAAGCTTTTTACCAACAATTACACTAATTAGCTTGGTGTGACTATTTCCGGAATTTTTTAGTTACAAACAATTGTGACATTGTCTGTTTATTTTTGACGAAGACTGATTAAAAGATAATATATAAATTTATTGTGATTCATTAGACCTGTGCTATCTAATGATATATTTATACAAGTCTATTATTATTATTATTATTTAACATGTATCTTCAACATGTTTACCTAATGATGACAGTTTCTTGTTACTGTTTTTGTTACACAACGTCACTGCTGTCCGTGCAAATGTTAAAACTATTATTATAAGGCCTATTCCACAATAATTGGTTTCATGTAAAATGATAAAAAATGATGAAGCGTGAATCAAGTTTTGTAGTAAAATTACAAATAAAAAATCAAAAATAAATCGAATCGTTAATAATTGGAAGACTGTAAGGAACATATTTTTGTTTATGGTTTTCAGTCCTCAACAATGTCCTATAGTCTGAGTAATGTAACCTGTCTTGCTGACCCGGGCTGGGCTGGAAGTGCCTTGTCTCTCAGATATTTGCTTAAATTCCCCTACTACCATCCTCCCTAAGTAAATTATCTTTCCTGCCTTATTCATAATGGCCAAATTTCTACCGAATATTTGAAAAGTACGCAGAATTATAAGAAAAACTATATCAAGCATGACATATTTTGTTAAATTTACGATTGTTACGTCATAAACAGGCTACTGTCTTCTTTGTTTCTCTTTTTTAACCAATTTTGTCGTGTTTTGTATCGTTTCTATATTTTTCAAATATTCCAGACGTATTTAGAATTTGTAATTGGGGCAATTTACATAGCGGGTATACTAGTACATGACTCATTAAGGAAGCTGTTGATGGTGACTGTATGTGATAAGGCACGCCACGGCTAATCTGGGTCCACAAGACAGGTTACATCTTACAGACTATAGATGAGTTAATTTACGCGTTTTTTAAAGCTATTTATTATTGCTATTCACATAAAATTTTTAAAGATAATAAAATATTCACTTTATTTGTAATAGTGTCAGATTACGGAAAATAAATTAAATTTAATTATAGGTATTTGTAATTAAAAAAAAACTGAGGAAAACCATTATTATAAGAAACGTAACTGACATACTTTAAAAAACGCACGATAAAACTTGTTTGATATTTCTAGTACAGAAAATTCAACAACACAATAAGTGAGTAACAACAGTTTATGTTAACTTATACGATTTCGTACAAAACCATTCACTGCATTTAATAAACCAAACAGTATGAAATTGTAAAATAAGCGATATGATGATAGTTAAAAACAAACATCCTACAGAATAAGACTAAGCTATACAAAATCAGGAAAAGTGAAGCTGTATATAATGAATGTAGCTAAATAATATAATATAACTAATAAGCAGCTAATGTTTATAAAGGTGAAATAAAGCTAATTTATGACGCTAATTTAATACAGCTAATATTAGGCACTAACTGTTTTCCTCTCTCATAAGTTTAAAAGACAGGATAAATAGTAGAAAATAGATCACTGTGTCCTTTCTTACAGTAAATGTCTTGCGGGTGTAATGTGTCACACCTCTCGAAACCCAACAGAGTGTAGGTTTACTTCAGCTACACCAACATCCACACCGTGGTGCCATGATCACTATCTATTTCTTCTATAGGGGGTTTTTATTTCTCCCCACCTTAAACCTCAATTTACTCACAATTACAAAGCAAACGAAATCGGGGGGGGGGGGGGCAGGAGAATCTCCTGAAAATACGCTAAGATTTGTAAATAGTAAAACAGTCCAGTAAGCGCTAAACTTTGACGCACGTGAGAATATAGTATTCCTTGATCTGGATGCAGTTGGTCTGGAAGAAGAGATATTCAGTTCATTTATAAAAAGGTCGGAATACTCTCACCTTCCTGAGTATCAATAAACCTGTTTAATCGAGTGAAAATCGGTTACAGTTCTAAGGTTTCGAAGAGCGAGCCCAGTACGGTGAGAAACGGTTTAATGCAGGTGGACGACTTTTTAACTTTGACTAATCACAAGCTTAACACAAACACACACACATACACACACACACACAAACAATCGTATTTATATCGAGTGTTGATTGTAACTCAACTTGATAAATTGTTCTTGATAATGCTAACAATGTAAGTTGTTGAAAAGTATTGAATATTATACGTAAAAATTATCCTGTTTATGATAGATCTATAGAAATTAATATAAATACAACATGAAATTATTCACATATTATATGACATATTTAACATTTGTTAAATAAATGAAATATAAAAGAAATAAAAAAATTTTAATAATAAAAAGATTTCAAAAACGCGTACGGAAGACAATATTATTGAATTTTGCATTGAATTTCATTACAAAATTCACTTTTAACACATTGTCAAAATAAAACTAATACAATAAAACAATAACTCCAGTAGTCAGCCTAGTCCGTAATTATTTTTGAAATATGTTTTCTAGATCGTATATGTATTGCAATAGGATCACCGGATGATGACGTCATAGTCATCGGAATGTATTTAAGGGTTTAACTTTGGTATTTTATGGTAATTTGGTTTTCGTTTTAAATGTAATTTTAGTGAATTTATAAATTGTGTTTGTTGTTTGAAAGGCAATTTATTAAATAAATTTGTAGTTCTTAATGATGATTTCATTTTGGATTCAAAACGTTCAACAAGGTTTAAAACTAAGTTTTTTAAAAGTTTACATTATTATATTTGGTTGAAACTATATATATATATATATATATATATATATATATATATATATATATATATATATATATATATATATATATATATTCCTAATATATAAATGTTTGTATTTGCCATTAATTTTAATACAACAAATTATGTTATATTTGATTCAATTATTTTTATTTTTTTTCTTTCTCCTGAAATATAAAATGTCGATATTTGTGGTTAGAGTTGAATGATATTAGCATTTCTAATTTGCCACTTTCCACTAAACGTATTTGACATAAAGTATCTAATAGTCTAATTACCTAATAGTCTAAACACTACGCTAATTCTTTAAACTACACAACACCATTATATTGAGTAGATATAATCAATAATATTCCAACATAGGCTACAACAGTTTGCCCTTTCTGAGTTAAAGCTAAACAGTTAACAGTTCTTGGCTCTGTTCGATTAAATATGTTTTTGTAATATAAAGCTGTAAAGGCACGGATTGGGTGAAGACCGTTGAACGCCTGGGAAACGATGCTCCGAACACCTGAGCCAGTGTTTAGTATGCATGGCAGTCCGGGCCTGACAAAATGGCTGAGTCCACCAACTGTTTTGTTTGTCCACTTAATCCAATACTTGAATATTAACTACATACACTTCCCACATTGAAATAGTTCTTTAGCTACCGGAAATTTTCCTATCTTTTCTTTTTAAATCCGGAGAGAAAGTTAGCTTCTGCTAGGAACAATAGACATGACGGTTATACTGTAATAAAATTATTTTGTTTATTGGTTTAACGATTCGCACAGCAGTTTCGAGCGCAGTAGAGTTGTGTTACAAAATAATACACTTCCTTTCACGCCACCTAACATGTGTTATATAAACTGACGTGTTACAAAATAATACACTTCCTTTCACGCCACCTAACATGTGTTATATGAACTGACGTGTTACAAAATAATACACTTCCTTTCACGCCACCTAACATGTGTTATATAAACTGACGTGTTACAAAATAATACACTTCCTTTCACGCCACCTAATATGTGTTATATAAACTGACGTGTTACAAAATAATACACTTCCTTTCACGCCACCTAACATGTGTTATATAAACTGACGTGTTACAAAATAATACACTTCCTTTCACGCCACCTAACATGTGTTATATAAACTGACGTGTTACAAAATAATACACTTCCTTTCACGCCACCTAACATGTGTTATATAAACTGACGTGTTACAAAATAATACACTTCCTTTCACGCCACCTAACATGTGTTATATAAACTGACGTGTTACAAAATAATACACTTCCTTTCACGCCACCTAACATGTGTTATATAAACTGACGTGTTACAAAATAATACACTTCCTTTCACGCCACCTAACATGTGTTATATAAACTGACGTGTTACAAAATAATACACTTCCTTTCACGCCACCTAACATGTGTTATATAAACTGACGTGTTACAAAATAATACACTTCCTTTCACGCCACCTAACATGTGTTATATAAACTGACGTGTTACAAAATAATACACTTCCTTTCACGCCACCTAACATGTGTTATATAAACTGACGTGTTACAAAATAATACACTTCCTTTCACGCCACCTAACATGTGTTATATAAACTGACGTGTTACAAAATAATACACTTCCTTTCACGCCACCTAACATGTGTTATATAAACTGACGTGTTACAAAATAATACACTTCCTTTCACGCCACCTAACATGTGTTATATGAACTGACGTGTTACAAAATAATACACTTCCTTTCACGCCACCTAACATGTGTTATATAAACTGACGTGTTACAAAATAATACACTTCCTTTCACGCCACCTAATATGTGTTATATAAACTGACGTGTTACAAAATAATACACTTCCTTTCACGCCACCTAACATGTGTTATATAAACTGACGTGTTACAAAATAATACACTTCCTTTCACGCCACCTAACATGTGTTATATAAACTGAAGGGCAGCGTTTTTCGTCCCTGCTTAGTGACTAAAACGTGTAAGGGCTGAAGAACTTCTAACTCAATACGAACTCTGTTTTTGTTTAAATTCACCTGGGAAGCCTTAAGAACTATTGTATATATTTAAAAACAATATCATCAATATGAGCGGAAGACAAAGCAACGCCCTGATATTAGATAAAAGTGTTTGTGAATTTGTCTTCTGCGCATATTGGTTATACTTTCATTAGGGTTAAAACTTAATAATGACTTTAAGTACAACCATTTAGTTGTCGAATCGTCGTCAATTTGATAAATAAAGGACAATTTTTGGATAGTTTTCTTCTCCTTAAACATAACTTGTATTTGGTTTATTGTTTTATAGGTGTGTTTGTAAGTTAATTTTATTAGGTTTGATAGTAGGATATTACTTTATAGAGCCTAGAGAAGGACTGTCGGGTCATTCCACTAAAGATAGATAGGCTGACTTGGAACAATTTTAACTATTGCTATTGTTATAATTTATAATTCGTTTAGTTCTGCTTACTTATAGTGATGGCTATCATTGAATCGCAAACGACAAAGTAAATTATCGATTGTGTGTTGTTATTAGTTATTATTTAATAAAGAAATTAAATGAAAAACAATCACGTGGCTGTTCGAGTTATACAAATATAGACCTATATATTCGAGTACATTTTTCTCCCTTTCCCAACTTATTATCCTAACAATAATCTTCCTCTTTTTACGTGTTTCGGAATGACTCCATTTTTAAAATTTAAACTGTACTCATGAGAGTACGGTTAAGTTTTTTAAATGGAGACATTCCGTAACAGGCCAACAGAGGAAAATATTGTAAAGTTAGGAAAGGCAGAAAAATGTTCTCATCAAATATATAGAAATATTTCTAACAGAAATACAGATGAGTAGCCTATATTAAGAATTTTAACTTAGTTATACAAGCTTAGGAGTGCTTAATTAGGGCCTACAGTCTCAGAGACAGTTACGCAGTTTTAATCATATTTCTTGTTAGTTAGACTTTTGTGTTATAAATTGTATTATTTTACTCTAAGACATTGTTTAGATGTTCTACAGACAATACCACACAGAAACGTTTAACCTACAAGTATGCAAAACATTGTTCCTAATACATTAAAAGTAAAATTAAATTTAGAAAGAATTTTTGTGACTTGCACGTTTGTTAAATTTTAGTTTTTTTTAAAACTTGGTTACAGACTCTTAAAATATATTAGAACTATAGGTATTAGTAATTCAGAATAAATTGAATTCTTTATTACGGCAGGGGGGTGATGAATATAAAAAATAACTTTCAATTTTACGGTTATAGATTAGTAGTAAAACCGTAACAACGTATCCGACTCTCGCGACTTATATGGAATTTCCGTATTTCACCTTTGAACCTAGAGGTTTGCACCTTACAATCTCAAATGTAGCTAAGCGCAAGCGCTCTATACCTTTCGTTTTCCTATCCTTGGTTTAGCCTTTGAAGTATAATTGACTCGTCCATTACGAGCTGTAGACGTCATATGAATAGAATGGGATGGCCGTATTATGAAAAGAAATAGAAAAACTTTCCACTACTGATACGGGCTATCTACTATCACAACGATGGCGTTCCTGGCACTTCCTGCTTTTCCAAGTCCACTGCCACCCTGATGCTACGTCATCAGTTGACGTTTACTAAAATTACCAAACCAAATTCACTCAAATGCCGATACATTTATTGTTTACACGTTGGCCGCACTGAAATCTCTCTCGGCATTTTCATCTCATTAAAAGAAACAATGCGAGTGATATTAAGAGAAGAGAAAGGTGAATATAAAAGAGATTGTGTTAACCGGCCGTTACAAGATTAATAACGTGGCTTTTTAAATATATTCAGGCAATTCTTAATCTTTATGTATCGAATATGAAAGTCGTTATGCAAATCGCAAAGTGTGGGCCGCATCGCTGAGCCTACGACTCTTCGTGTCACCCCGGGTTTAAGGTCTCGTATAGTGCATTAACGTGATCAAGGAAATTTGATTGTAGCAGCGGCGTAGTAGGTGACCTCGCATTCCTGGTAGCGATTAGATATTTCTCTCTTTATTTCGGTTGAGAGCAGATATAATTTAGATAATCGACTCTTAACTTCGCGATAAAATTGTCCGAGTACCAAGATCATTATATGACTAAGATCACTAAACCCCACCTATACTTTGATTTAAAGTAGAATAGGAATGGATCTGTATCAGGGTAGGGATGCGGTGTTGTCAGTTCGATAGCTGTGACTCTCAACCCGCCATCGCCAGCGGCAGAACGAAGCAAGCTACAGCACTAGTAAATTACTCCACCACAGCTACAATGAAACTGAGCGAAGAACGGAAGTTTAAAGTCGAATTGGCAACAAGGCTCACCCCGCAGCAAGATGTGAACTTCCTATTCATTCAGATGGCGGTATCCCCCACTCCCTCTGGCCAATTACACCTACGTAGAATCCTATTCTGTTTTAAATCAAACTATAATTCAAAAGACCCCTCCTTATCCTTACGCAACGGGCCACCATTTCTTTATGACTTTGATAGAGGGTGAATCTATATCAGATAGGTGTTCCTACATATGTAAGTTCATGATCCCACCTTTATCCTTCACAAAGGGATTTTTGAATCCCCTTAGTTCTATTTTTACTTATAATCATTTCATAACCTAGGGCCTAATAGTTAATTTTTTTTTAACTACAGAAAGTTATCTTATTACAGTTTTGATAATTATCCAGCACTAAGAGCCATTATCTAATTGTAAAATTCGTGTAAAGAGCAAGTCGAGCAGATCTGTTGGGGTGATCCCAGTCAAAGGCTCAAAGAGCGTTGCGAAGATTCTGTTGCCTATTACTGATGGAAAAAGATTGCGAATCTGGGTAATATTAAAAGCACAAACACCTCTAGTAAAGGATGTAAGGGGTGTTATGGGACCTAGTGCCTAGATTTGCCTGAAATAGATTTCCTCTAAATCGAGGTCATAGAGTTGTCTTCTTTTTACATCCCCTTGCGAGAATTTATCTTACATTAAACAGTATGTATCGTGAATGAATGCTTTATGATACAAGAAATAGTTTTTTTTGTTTAAATTAAATCGTTTCTCAGTGCAAAGCAAATAGTTATCAACTGTAGTATTTCTAGTTGTGTTTATTTTACGATCAGTAGAAATTGTTAAATATAGATGTTATTATAGAATTATTATTTTGATGAATCATTTCGTAATTGTATTGTTCATATTAATGGCAATATAATATAATATATATTTCTAAATTATATAGGAGGCTTACGTCAATATTAGGAATATCTGTCACGTATTGACATTACTACCCTATCAATATAATTTCTAATATTTCTACTTGCGATCCACTAAATAACCAAAAATATCATTTAATTATTACAAAATGTTCATCACAGATTGCCAAAGTACGATTTCAAATATAAAGTAATGAAAATATTCAGGACGTTTTGAGTAGAAATCATTTCCTGTATTCAAGTGACAAGAAATTACATTTCAACATGAGCTCAAATAAAAAAACATGAAACTTAAAAGCTAATGATATGTATTAAAACAAGTAACTAGAATAAAGGACAAAAAATGTTGGCAAAGATTGGTCCAAATTCGATTTCCTATGTTTTTTTTAACATGTTATTTGAAAGTCCATTCTAAACAAGAAGAGAGTGATTTTAAATGTTGCGAATAATTAATACTGGTTGTAATATAACAAAATAGGAACAGATCAATGAAACTTTATAAATGAGTTAGTAGAAGCTTACGTCTCGTGGAGCAACCTCTTAGCTTATACACAATTATTTTTACTCTTATAACCAAATACATCCTAACCGTAACGCTCCCGCTATTTGCAATAGACTTATGTGAAAATAAGAACTGCATAATATGTACAAGGCATAAAAAATGTAAACCTCTACAACTTGCTTTGCTCAACCTCATGTAATTTGGTACAAACTACCAGAAATACTGCTTCACCTCAGCAATCGTTTAGTTTACGTTAGCAATTTTAATTACTTTTTGTCTATAACCAAAACTTTTACAAACCGGATACTTTGTACCTATATTGTAATACACTTGTACAGTGTTAAATAGAGTAGTATTCCTGAATAATTTATTGCTGAAATGGTATTTTTATAGAACGACCCTGTGTTTATGAAGTAGTTATGGTGATAATTAATGCAAGTTTTGGCCACTTTTTATGGTTTTTTACATTTAAAATTATTCAATTTTTCTGTAAAGTATTATTATGTAATAAATGTAAAAACGAAAAATATTGAAGCAACAATCTTTGTTAGCTGAGAGCGATTGAAGTCTAGTTTTTTTAGCATTTATATAATGAATACTGTCTGTAATAAACATTTTGTTTTACAATAGACGAAGAGCACAACAATTACATGTAAACTAGTTGGGAAGGGTTGTAAGCTTTAGGGTAGGGAAATAACCCTTCCCCATCGGTCACCGGATGATAAACGTATGTTGTATAGGCTACGAGGGATTGAAGTGTTTAACTATGTTTTTATACACTTCCAAATAAATATTTGTATGCATTTTCCTAATACCAGTAAAAATAATTTATATATTATTAGTGCCTTCTTTAATTAAAATATCGTTAGCATAAACCAAAAATTATTCCAACTCATTCCAAACTCACAATTTAATTTGTTATGCTTAAACAAAAAGGAAAAAATTATATTTTTTAATTTTGAATGTCCTACAATTTCAGTTTTAGCTTACATATATATATTCAACTAATTGCTTTTTATAAAGCTGTAAAAACGGGATTCATCTTGCTCCCTTACACCCGAAGCCTTTCTGCTGGAACTTTCAGTTATTGTGTTGTACATCTTGCGACTTTTAAGAAAATGTTCTTATTGATATCAATTGGCAAAAACCACTACTTACTATATTTTAGCAGAAGCGTTTCGCACTAGATCAGTGCATTGTTCAATGCTGAGTCCCGGACAAGACTTTTGCTCAGGTGTGTTGTATTATTTGTGAGTCTATTGTGTTTTGGTATTCGGTGGAGTGTCATTGTTCATAGAGTAGTCTTTAATTATGTGTTCGAATATAGTATTTTGTTGTGAGACGTGAATAACACATAAATCAAATTTCGTTATTCACTCACAGAACACGCTACACACACACACACACACACACACACACACACACACACACACACACACACACACACACACACACACACACACACACACACACACACACACACACACACACACACACACACACACACACACACACACACACACACACACACACACACACACACACACACACACACACACACACACACACACACACACACACACACACACACACACACACACACACACACACACACACACACACACACACACACACACACACACACACACACACACACACACACACACACACACACACACACACACACACACACACACACACACACACACACACACACACACACACACACACACACACACACACACACACACACACACACACACACACACACACACACACACACACACACACACACACACACACACACACACACACACACACACACACACACACACACACACACACACACACACACACACACACACACACACACACACACACACACACACACACACACACACACACACACACACACACACACACACACACACACACACACACACACACACACACACACACACACACACACACACACACACACACACACACACACACACACACACACACACACACACACACACACACACACACACACACACACACACACACACACACACACACACACACACACACACACACACACACACACACACACACACACACACACACACACACACACACACACACACACACACACACACACACACACACACACACACACACACACACACACACACACACACACACACACACACACACACACACACACACACACACACACACACACACACACACACACACACACACACACACACACACACACACACACACACACACACACACACACACACACACACACACACACACACACACACACACACACACACACACACACACACACACACACACACACACACACACACACACACACACACACACACACACACACACACACACACACACACACACACACACACACACACACACACACACACACACACACACACACACACACACACACACACACACACACACACACACACACACACACACACACACACACACACACACACACACACACACACACACACACACACACACACACACACACACACACACACACACACACACACACACACACACACACACACACACACACACACACACACACACACACACACACACACACACACACACACACACACACACACACACACACACACACACACACACACACACACACACACACACACACACACACACACACACACACACACACACACACACACACACACACACACACACACACACACACACACACACACACACACACACACACACACACACACACACACACACACACACACACACACACACACACACACACACACACACACACACACACACACACACACACACACACACACACACACACACACACACACACACACACACACACACACACACACACACACACACACACACACACACACACACACACACACACACACACACACACACACACACACACACACACACACACACACACACACACACACACACACACACACACACACACACACACACACACACACACACACACACACACACACACACACACACACACACACACACACACACACACACACACACACACACACACACACACACACACACACACACACACACACACACACACACACACACACACACACACACACACACACACACACACACACACACACACACACACACACACACACACACACACACACACACACACACACACACACACACACACACACACACACACACACACACACACACACACACACACACACACACACACACACACACACACACACACACACACACACACACACACACACACACACACACACACACACACACACACACACACACACACACACACACACACACACACACACACACACACACACACACACACACACACACACACACACACACACACACACACACACACACACACACACACACACACACACACACACACACACACACACACACACACACACACACACACACACACACACACACACACACACACACACACACACACACACACACACACACACACACACACACACACACACACACACACACACACACACACACACACACACACACACACACACACACACACACACACACACACACACACACACACACACACACACACACACACACACACACACACACACACACACACACACACACACACACACACACACACACACACACACACACACACACACACACACACACACACACACACACACACACACACACACACACACACACACACACACACACACACACACACACACACACACACACACACACACACACACACACACACACACACACACACACACACACACACACACACACACACACACACACACACACACACACACACACACACACACACACACACACACACACACACACACACACACACACACACACACACACACACACACACACACACACACACACACACACACACACACACACACACACACACACACACACACACACACACACACACACACACACACACACACACACACACACACACACACACACACACACACACACACACACACACACACACACACACACACACACACACACACACACACACACACACACCAACAATGACACAAATCTAAAAGTTCTTCATTTCATGCAAAAAAGAAATACAGCAAGCACGGCAGAAAACTTCGAAATATAGAAACACCTCTAAAACGTATCACAACACAATATAAAGACAATACTAGCTCACAATCAAATACTATATTTGAACACAAAATTAACCACCACTCTATGAACAACGACACACCACAGATCACCAAAACACCACAGACTCACACCAATTCAACACACCTGAGCAACAGTCTTGTCCAGGATTCCCAGCACTGAACAATGCACTGATCTAGTGCGGAACGCGTCTGGTGAAATATATCTGTTATTGTTTTTTTTTTTTTTGCAAATGATATCAATAGAATCTATGTTCTGTCATTGGCATTGAAACACCTGTAGGGCGTTCCAAAACATTATTTATTATTCACTGGTAGCCTAAAACCACAGAGCTCCTACGTCTTTATGATCCCGGTAAAAGTCTAATTGAGGACCGTTGTCCTGTCGACGCTTTCATCTATTGTCTCCCCTTCATCCCTTAGACAAAGTGAGGAATGGATATTTTATATTCATATACCGCCCATCACCTTATCAGAGGGCAATAGCCTTTGTGGGGATTGCGCTTATAAAATAACTGATATTTTTGCGTTTATATTTAATATTATAAATTAAAGTACCGAGTTTTTACCAAGTCCTTTACAGTTTAAATGTTTTCGAAGATTTGAAATTATTTATGGCTAGTAAGAGATTATGGTAAAGGTTAATACTTCTCAGAAATAAAACTAAATCCTAGTCAAAACCTAATAATAAAGTATGATCTTTTAATAGAAATTTTGTGTTTACTTTAAAGAAAAGTTCGATTAAGGATACATAAATGCCCCAGCAGAAAAAAGTAAATCCTGGTCAAAACTTATCTTACTTCAACTTGAAATTTTAATAAACAATTTTTTTTGTTTATATTTCTCTAAACACTGATATCTGTTTAAAAGGTTTTCCTGTTTTATACCAACACAGGTTTGCTTAGGAAACAGACAATAGCGTTTCATTTTTTAAATAATAATATACTAACCATAATCAATAACCCGGTACAAACTGTGGTCAAATTATAACTTAAACACCCTTTAACCAATAATGTTTAATTAACCCTATGCATGTTTCGGTTACAAAGCAACCATTCTCAGGGCAATAAAAAAACAATTTTGTTTGTTTTTCTTTAGGCCCTGAAAATGGTTCGAATTGTAGTAGGCTTAATAAATATTTATTTTGATTATAGATCGTGTGTTATTAGCATAACTTATTATAATTTTGATGTATTCAATGAAAAGTATGCCTAATTACAATTCTTTAATTATCCAAATTAGGATTAAATGCGTTTGCAAATTTGACCAAGGTTATTGATAAACCATGTGTTTTGGATGTTAATAATAATGTTAGGTTAGGTTTGGTTGAAAAAATTAGATTTTAATATTTCTTCGTATATTTTTCTTTATATATCTAAAAATCATTAAAATAATCACATTCTTGGGATAGTTTACTGCGGTTAAATAACAATAAATAAATAATACGCAAAAAACCCTTAACCCACTTAATATTTTTATTCCAACCCGATATAAATTTCGGTTACCAAGTAGCATGACGCATCCTCACAAGCATGACGCAATACTGGATACTGGTGAATATTGTGTGTTATCTTCCGAGGATAGTTACCGAAATGTACATCGTGTTAGATGTTTTTGTGTATTATTTATATATAACTAAACAAACTCGAATATAATTATTTGCTTACAAAATAAAAGTACCGTCAGGAGTTTGGGAAGTAGAAAAAAGGGAGCATCGGTTCAACGCAGGGCTCACGGCGCGGGCTTCATCTCTTCAAGGGAAAAATATGACTGACTTAGCTCTTAATTTCAAAACGTTTTTAGTTACTTTCAAGTAACTTTCTTACACTCAATTGATTATTTCTGTTTATTTTTTAAATACATTGTGTACTTTTCCTTCCGAATTGTTTGTAATTACAATACCTAACATAAATCTGTTTGGGCAATTAATACAATTGTCGCTACAATACCTAACATAAATCTGTTTTCGCAATTAATACAATTGTCGCTACAATACATAACATAAATCTGTTTGGGCAATTAATACAATTGTCGCTACAATACCTAACATAAATCTGCTTGGGCAATTAATACAATTGTCGCTACAATACATAACATAAATCTGTTTGGGCAATTAATACAATTGTCGCTACAATACCTAACATAAATCTGTTTGGGCAATTAATACAATTGTCGCTACAATACCTAACATAAATCTGTTTGGGCAATTAATACAATTGTCGCTACAATACATAACATAAATCTGCTTGGGCAATTAATACAATTGTCGCTACAATACATAACATAAATCTGCTTGGGCAATTAATACAATTGTCGCTACAATACATAACATAAATCTGCTTGGGCAATTAATACAATTGTCGCTACAATACATAACATAAATCTGCTTGGGCAATTAATACAATTGTCGCTACAATACCTAACATAAATCTGTTTGGGCAATTAATACAATTGTAGCTACAATACAAAACATAAATCTGCTTGGCCAATTAATACAATTGTCGCAATAAATAAAGAACAACATCCCTTGCTACAAATATTCAAACATCCTTGATGAACATTTTGCTAACACGTTTAGCATCATCAGGTTACAAATATACTGGGATCTAGAAACTCCTTTTTAGATCCCTTTTAGAGGTTTTAGATCTCAGTATGATTGTAACTTCCCGATGATGCTAACAATGTTAGCGAAATGTACATATAATGCGTTTAAATATTTGTAGCAAGGGTTATTGTTGTTTATTTATTATAATGACGCTACTGTGCTCTGTATAGATTATTTAATTGTTGCAAGACAAATTATTATTCAATATATTGTAAATTGCTAAATGCACTTCAAATTGTTGCACAGGTTTAGATTTAATTTAATTTTTAGTATAACAAAGGAAAGTTTGTTTAGAAATTCAATAAGTTTGTTCAAAGTATGGTAAGTTTTTAAAACTAGCGAGAAAAATTGCACTTTTGTAACATTCAAATGTTAGAAAAAAGAACTACGAAGAGTTTGTTGATATAAAATTTAAATTATTTGTACCCCTTCTGTTCCAAAAAACTCACCTGTAAGAAGTGCAACAAGGGTAGCAATACGAGGGATAGAAATCCGTGACGTTTTCGGCGACACAACATTTTAATCCGCTATTTTTCGCAGGCATGGACACAAACACGCACTAACACTAACACATGTCCCGGCACTCGCAGTGTGAGAAAATCTTACAAGCGAGCAGTAACATAAAAACTGGGTTATCATAACACTACTGGAATAATTCGTGATTTATCAATGAAGCACAAAAGCCGGAATCAAGAATTAACATAATGACGGCGTGCCGCAAATATGCTGTTACCTCGGCAACCACTGGAAGACTGAGCCGCGCCGGCGGCGTTGGTAGAGGGGAGAAAACCTCCGGGCTTCGCCGTCTGCGCATGCTCAGTTACATAGTTTATCTACAATCGAAATTGTTGTCTTTTTAAAGAAAAACTTGTTTCGACAATTGATCACGACGGCGATGGCTTCGCTGGCCAGTGGTGAAGTATTTTAGAAATGTCATAAGTCTTGTGTCTTTTACTTACGTTCGTACGAGGCAATGAGTTTAGTAGAAGATACAGCTCGTCCCGACTGATCATTCGCTCAGCTCCTTTCTTCTGCCCGGAGCGACGGAAAAATTACACGTTTTCGTCGCGTTAACGGCTTTACAGTTCAGCGTTTTACCGTTTAACTTTAGCACTTTTTAGTTAGAAATAACAAACATTACACAGTTCTTGGGCCAATTCATTTATTATTATTGTAAACATAATTGCTAAACAAGACTGATTTAGTTAAAATTCACTGTCACAAATTCAAGAGCAATCTGCGTGGGATAATAAATACTTATGGATTAATAATCTATATAAATACAATAGATATCTTTTTAATAGTTTTAGACGCTTTTAAAATTTTATTAATTTTAATTTGTTTTAAAAAAATATTAATTAAAAACAACAATAGTTATTAGACAGTAATTTGGTCAATAAATCTATAATTGTTAACAAGAATAAATTGCTTATAGAAATTCTGAGAGCACATTTGATTCAAGTGATAAATATATAAATAATACACGAAAAAGGTGTTATATATTTAGACTATATCATTATATAAAGATAAATGATACAGTTGTCGTATGTGTCTGATCATCAGGTGAGTGAAGAAAACTCGTCATATATTCAAAAGTCCATGTCACTAAGGTCATCAGTGAGTTTAGCTGCTGTTTTCAAAGTCACTGCTAAGAATTTTTGACAAAACCTACATGGCTAGATTCATTACGTTTTCACCGAGTTCATCCGACCCTGGAAATGTAAATCAAATGCTAGATTCAACACTCTATTCTATGAAAACTATGTTCCGACTAAAGGGTATACACCTCCCTTTAGCCTGGTTGAGTTCTACCTCAGGTGAACGGCGCTGCTCACGAGTACAATTATTTCCCCCTTACTGAGATTTTCTTTTTCCTTGTCTTTGCCTAATTTCATACATCGTTCTTTATTCTTTTTCTCACAGAGTATTGTTGCTGTTAGAAACGTATTTATGCCCCAATAGGGTGTAGGTCTAATTCAATTAGGCAAACCTGCACACGTGAGCTATCTACCTCTCCCTCCTCCCCCAGTATCATGTACCAAGGGGTAACAATTCTAGACTAATTGGTTATTTTCCTTAAAACTACAAAATAATAATAATAAAATAAAAATAAAATTAACCCTAAGTGTTTAAACAAAGCAAAGTAAAGTAGCAGGGCATAGAAATGGTTTAATATAAGTTAAAATAATGATTAGAAGTAGATGTACACACAGATTGCCTAGGGACCAATAGGACACAAAAGGGATTCAGAGATATGTTGGTGAAGAGATTAAGGTGGCACGGGAGCGTAGGGTTTTGAAATGTTTGACTGAAGAAGCCAATGGCGGACATGACACCATGGGTATCACAAGAATGGTTAGTGCCAATAAGACGGTCCTTTAAAAAAGAAGTAAGATCCAAGCAGATGAAAGACGAAATTGAATTGAAGAAGGAGGAAAAACAGATGAGGAAAGATTCAGAAACTTATCTTTTGGGCATTGAAGCTACCCTACTTTATTAATGTCTATAACGAAAAGACAACTTGTTCTTACTGCACAGCTGTACTGGACAGGAAGAAGAAAGATCGTTAATAAGGGATGCAATAAAAGAAAAGGAAAGTGGAAGAAGGTTTTAAAAATGAAGAGGTCAGCAAATTAATTGATCTAATGCTGAGGCAAAAAAATACATGGAACAAAGATGTAGAGAAAGCTGGGTTTGTATAGAAAGACGTATCCTTGGGGAATGAAACTACCCTACTTTATAAAAGTCTATAACGAAAAGACAACTTGTTCTCACTGCACAGCTGTACTGGACAAGAAGAAGAAAATTGATCCAATGCTGAGACAAAAAAAAAAAAAATACATGGAACAAAGATGTAGAAAAAGTTGTATTTGTATAGAGAGACGTATCCTTGGGGAATGAAACTACCCTACTTTATTAAAGTCTATAACGAAAAGACAACTTGTTCTCACTGCACAGCTGTACTGGACAAGAAGAAGAAAATTGATCCAATGCTGAGACAAAAAAAAAAAATACATGGAACAAAGATGTAGAAAAAGTTGTATTTGTATAGAAAGACGTATCCTTGGGGAATGAAACTACCCTACTTTATAAAAGTCTATAACGAAAAGACAACTTGTTCTCACTGCACAGCTGTACTGGACAAGAAGAAGAAAATTGATCCAATGCTGAGACAAAAAAAAAAAATACATGGAACAAAGATGTAGAAAAAGTTGTATTTGTATAGAAAGACGTATCCTTGGGGAATGAAACTACCCTACTTTATTAAAGTCTATAACGAAAAGACAACTTGTTCTCACTGCACAGCTGTACTGGACAAGAAGAAGAAAATTGATCCAATGCTGAGACAAAAAAAATATATGGAACAAAGATGTAGAAAAAGTTGTATTTGTATAGAGAGACGTATCCTTGGGGAATGAAACTACCCTACTTTATTAAAGTCTATAACGAAAAGACAACTTGTTCTCACTGCACAGCTGTACTGGACAAGAAGAAGAAAATTGATCCAATGCTGAGACAAAAAAAATATATGGAACAAAGATGTAGAAAAAGTTGTATTTGTATAGAGAGACGTATCCTTGGGGAATGAAACTACCCTACTTTATTAAAGTCTATAACGAAAAGACAACTTGTTCTCACTGCACAGCTGTACTGGACAAGAAGAAGAAAGATCGTTACTAAGGGATGCAATAAAAGAAACGGAAAGTGGAAGAAGGTTTTAAAAATGAAGAGGTCAGCAAATTAATTGATCTAATGCTGAGGCAAAAAAATACATGGAACAAAGTTGTAGAGAAAGTTGGGTTTGTATAGAAAGACTTTTCCTTGGGGAATGAAACTACCCTACTTTATTAAAGTATATAACGAAAAGACAACTTGTTCTCATTGCACAGCTGTACTGGACAAGAAGAAGAAAGATCGTTACTAAGGGATGCAATAAAAGAACGGAAAGTGGAAGAATGTTTTAAAAATGAAGAGGTCAGCAAATTAATTGATCCAATGCTGAGGCAAAAAAATACATGGAACAAAGTTGTAGAGAAAGTTGGGTTTGTATAGAAAGACTTTTCCTTGGGGAATGAAACTACCCTACTTTATTAAAGTATATAACGAAAAGACAACTTGTTCTCATTGCACAGCTGTACTGGACAAGAAGAAGAAAGATCGTTACTAAGGGATGCAATAAAAGAACGGAAAGTGGAAGAATGTTTTAAAAATGAAGAGGTCAGCAAATTAATTGATCCAATGCTGAGGCAAAAAAATACATGGAACAAAGTTGTAGAGAAAGTTGGGTTTGTATAGAAAGACTTTTCCTTGGGGAATGAAACTACCCTACTTTATTAAAGTATATAACGAAAAGACAACTTGTTCTCATTGCACAGCTGTACTGGACAAGAAGAAGAAAGATCGTTACTAAGGGATGCAATAAAAGAACGGAAAGTGGAAGAATGTTTTAAAAATGAAGAGGTCAGCAAATTAATTGATCCAATGCTGAGGCAAAAAAATACATGGAACAAAGTTGTAGAGAAAGTTGGGTTTGTATAGAAAGACTTTTCCTTGGGGAATGAAACTACCCTACTTTATTAAAGTATATAACGAAAAGACAACTTGTTCTCATTGCACAGCTGTACTGGACAAGAAGAAGAAAGATCGTTACTAAGGGATGCAATAAAAGAAACGGAAAGTGGAAGAAGGTTTTAAAAATGAAGAGGTCAGCAAATTAATTGATCTAATGCTGAGGCAAAAAAATATATGGAACAAAGATGTAGAAAAATTTGTATTTGTATAGAGAGACGTATCCTTGGGGAATGAAACTACCCTACTTTATTAAAGTCTATAACGAAAAGACAACTTGTTCTCACTGCACAGCTGTACTGGACAAGAAGAAGAAAATTGATCCAATGCTGAGACAAAAAAAAATATATGGAACAAAGATGTAGAAAAAGTTGTATTTGTATAGAAAGACGTATCCTTAGGGAATGAAACTACCCTACTTTATTAAAGTCTATAACGAAAAGACAACTTGTTCTCACTGCACAGCTGTACTGGACAAGAAGAAGAAAGATCGTTACTAAGGGATGCAATAAAAGAAACGGAAAGTGGAAGAAGGTTTTAAAAATGAAGAGGTCAGCAAATTAATTGATCTAATGCTGAGGCAAAAAAATACATGGAACAAAGTTGTAGAGAAAGTTGGGTTTGTATAGAAAGACTTTTCCTTGGGGAATGAAACTACCCTACTTTATTAAAGTATATAACGAAAAGACAACTTGTTCTCATTGCACAGCTGTACTGGACAAGAAGAAGAAAGATCGTTACTAAGGGATGCAATAAAAGAACGGAAAGTGGAAGAATGTTTTAAAAATGAAGAGGTCAGCAAATTAATTGATCCAATGCTGAGGCAAAAAAATACATGGAACAAAGTTGTAGAGAAAGTTGGGTTTGTATAGAAAGACTTTTCCTTGGGGAATGAAACTACCCTACTTTATTAAAGTATATAACGAAAAGACAACTTGTTCTCATTGCACAGCTGTACTGGACAAGAAGAAGAAAGATCGTTACTAAGGGATGCAATAAAAGAACGGAAAGTGGAAGAATGTTTTAAAAATGAAGAGGTCAGCAAATTAATTGATCCAATGCTGAGGCAAAAAAATACATGGAACAAAGTTGTAGAGAAAGTTGGGTTTGTATAGAAAGACTTTTCCTTGGGGAATGAAACTACCCTACTTTATTAAAGTATATAACGAAAAGACAACTTGTTCTCATTGCACAGCTGTACTGGACAAGAAGAAGAAAGATCGTTACTAAGGGATGCAATAAAAGAACGGAAAGTGGAAGAATGTTTTAAAAATGAAGAGGTCAGCAAATTAATTGATCCAATGCTGAGGCAAAAAAATACATGGAACAAAGTTGTAGAGAAAGTTGGGTTTGTATAGAAAGACTTTTCCTTGGGGAATGAAACTACCCTACTTTATTAAAGTATATAACGAAAAGACAACTTGTTCTCATTGCACAGCTGTACTGGACAAGAAGAAGAAAGATCGTTACTAAGGGATGCAATAAAAGAACGGAAAGTGGAAGAATGTTTTAAAAATGAAGAGGTCAGCAAATTAATTGATCCAATGCTGAGGCAAAAAAATACATGGAACAAAGTTGTAGAGAAAGTTGGGTTTGTATAGAAAGACTTTTCCTTGGGGAATGAAACTACCCTACTTTATTAAAGTATATAACGAAAAGACAACTTGTTCTCATTGCACAGCTGTACTGGACAAGAAGAAGAAAGATCGTTACTAAGGGATGCAATAAAAGAACGGAAAGTGGAAGAATGTTTTAAAAATGAAGAGGTCAGCAAATTAATTGATCCAATGCTGAGGCAAAAAAATACATGGAACAAAGTTGTAGAGAAAGTTGGGTTTGTATAGAAAGACTTTTCCTTGGGGAATGAAACTACCCTACTTTATTAAAGTATATAACGAAAAGACAACTTGTTCTCACTGCACAGCTGTACTGGACAAGAAGAAGAAAGATCGTTACTAAGGGATGCAATAAAAGAACGGAAAGTGGAAGAATGTTTTAAAAATGAAGAGGTCAGCAAATTAATTGATCCAATGCTGAGGCAAAAAAATACATGGAACAAAGTTGTAGAGAAAGTTGGGTTTGTATAGAAAGACTTTTCCTTGGGGAATGAAACTACCCTACTTTATTAAAGTATATAACGAAAAGACAACTTGTTCTCACTGCACAGCTGTACTGGACAAGAAGAAGAAAGATCGTTACTAAGGGATGCAATAAAAGAACGGAAAGTGGAAGAATGTTTTAAAAATGAAGAGGTCAGCAAATTAATTGATCCAATGCTGAGGCAAAAAAATACATGGAACAAAGTTGTAGAGAAAGTTGGGTTTGTATAGAAAGACTTTTCCTTGGGGAATGAAACTACCCTACTTTATTAAAGTATATAACGAAAAGACAACTTGTTCTCACTGCACAGCTGTACTGGACAAGAAGAAGAAAGATCGTTACTAAGGGATGCAATAAAAGAACGGAAAGTGGAAGAATGTTTTAAAAATGAAGAGGTCAGCAAATTAATTGATCCAATGCTGAGGCAAAAAAATACATGGAACAAAGTTGTAGAGAAAGTTGGGTTTGTATAGAAAGACTTTTCCTTGGGGAATGAAACTACCCTACTTTATTAAAGTATATAACGAAAAGACAACTTGTTCTCACTGCACAGCTGTACTGGACAAGAAGAAGAAAGATCGTTACTAAGGGATGCAATAAAAGAAACGGAAAGTGGATGAAGGTTTTAAAAATGAAGAGGTCAGCAAATTAATTGATCCAATGCTGAGACAAAAAAATACATGGAACAAAGTTGTAGAGAAAGTTGGGTTTGTATAGGAAGACTTATCTTTGGGCAATGAAACTACCCTTCTTTATAACACCAAAGGAGCTTGTCCTCACTGTGACTCACGTACACACTAAAACTGTACAAGAAAGAAGGAAGAAGAAGAAACGGACAATGGAAGAAATGTTTTAAAGTAGAAAACATCACACAATTAGAATGAATTGATCCAATCCTGAGACAAATCGACGTAGGTAGTTGAGATAGCATTGAAAGACCTGCCCTTAGTAAATTCTCTTCCTTGATGAATTTTTTTAAGGGCATGATCGTGATCTAACTGCATTTTTTGACTATATGAATGTTTATTATTCGATATAGTGAGTTCAAGAGCCAAGTAAAAATGTTACAGTTAACTCACTAGGCGATTCCAATTTTTACGTTTTCACGAAAACGTCCATTGCTTTTCACAATCCAGATATAGGTTTTTGCTCAGTATTTCTCAGTTCGTAATATCTAGTGAAAATTGAACGTCATGCATAAATAATAACGCTTTTCACTTTTTATTCTTTCGTACAACTTTATAAAGAAGTCCTCGTTATTTAACAACATCGTAGGAGAACAAACAAGTTAATATTTTAGCAGCGATTGTTAAACGCCTACATTTATGAATGAACTCTATTACAGGTCGTAATGGTTCGAATTTATTCCGGTGGAAAGGTTTGGTTGGTTGCCAAAACTATAAAGCAAGCGGTCTTTTACAAGGCAAGGTAGTGAAACTAACCTAACAATCGCCTTGATGTACTTTCACTGTTGTTTGGCCAAACCCAGCGTCAAATCAGCATGGTGCTGCGGCCAAAGAAGTATTGAAAAGTGACGGAAAAGTGTCATGGTTATATTTAAATAACAAACTTTTTTATGACTGCTACCAGTATACTTCTCTAAGTGTATACATTTATTTTTTCCAGCAAAATAATTTCAAATTGATTAAAAGGCTTGGAGAAACTTCTGTTGGACTCCGACAGAGACCAGGTCTACTTCAGTTAAATGACTTTATACGCGCAAGTATTCTTAATTTTCTTTTTTTTCCAGTCCTGGATGACTGTCATGATCATTACTCGGTCCTCCAATTTATTTGAAGAATCATACCTTCTCTCTCTTCCCACACGAGAGTGTAAAGGGGTTACAACTCCCTATGAACCCGATAGAGAATAGGTCATGTTTACAAGTAAGATGGCTTACTTTACATCCCAACGCTAATCTCTTTATATCTTTACACTATTACAATGCCCCTTAGGTCTATATTTTATCTCCTTATCTTTTACAAGCGAAATTGTCAGGTAGTTAATTTGCTAACTATCTCAAAATATTAAAAAATATCGCCGAAGGACTGACTGACAGATGTCAAAAGCTTTATGAAAATTATTGTTAATAGGTTTATATAATATATATGTTGAAAATTTTGGGCACAGATTTACTGAAATATGATGTATGAAATTAATTAAAGACATAAAGGATTAAAAATAAATATGTATTAAACATAAGAAATTTATAGACATAAAGTTGAAAACAAATTAAGTAAAGAACAAATTCAAGTAAAATCAAAAGATCAAACTATTTACAAAGTCATTGATGTCATGGCGAAAATTACATAGAAGTATTATATAATTAGAAGTACATATATATATATATTGAGAGAGAGAGAGAGAGAGAGAGAGCAGGTTAAAAACTATTCAGGTTTTGAAATGTTTCTAATAATAATTAAACACTAATGATGCTACATTTCGTCCGGCAGGTGCTCAATTTCTATTACTCTGACGAAGGTTACTCCGACAAACACAGTGCGGTTCAAAAATAGACGTTCCCTGTAAAAAAAAGTAACTTGGCTTACGCAATCTAGGAACAGAAGTTATCTGAGAACGGAAAACTCCTGTGGTGTTGCCGTTTTAAACAGAGAGACATATTTAAAGAAGCGCATGAAAGTGGAAAGAGGACAAGGTGGATGACAGCAAGGTCCAGAGTCGATGTGTTGCTGGGAAATAACTTTGCAAACGTATAAACATTTGCAAAGAAGCTGAAGTGTTAATGCTATGCCGGATTTTCATTGTATCTAGATCTGGTAACTGAAACTCGAAAACCATCCTACGTTTTATGGCAAATAAATTATTCTCATTACCCTTTCTTCGTTGATCCCTCAAAGCACAACCAAACAGAATAAATTTTAAAAAAATTCAGGAAGACAAAATAATGTTAACGCCATGAGAAAATAATAAGTTAGAGCAACTGAGGTATAAGTTTTTTTATTAATAAGAAATAAAACCTCCTAACTACAAAATCTTGGGATTTAAAAAAATGTTGATGTAGATTTCGATTGCAAGGCAATCATTTTCAGACGAAAATACTACAAGAGTAACTCAACTACTACAGGCTACTCCAACAGTTAGTGTTGTAATAATGAAGATCATTAATGAGTTTTCCTCTGAAGATGCTTGCTTTGCAATCGAAATGTACATCAATATTTAAATAAAATGTTTTTATGAAAAAATTCAACCATAATCATTGTCTATTGCATCATACTCGTTTTTGGCATTGAGTACTACATATTACTTACCACAAGGTGATAATTCAGAAAACATCTTCGGGTTTTTCCTATCGTTACTAGTAGAATGCCTAAAATTCAAAAAACAAAGGTATTTGAAGTGACGTAAAATAGAAATAAAAGTTAGATTGCGAAACGTTTTTAATGTACTAATCTGGCAACGCCTATTTTAAAATCTGACCTTTCATTGAAGAAATTTTGCAATCATCCCCTAGTCACAGATCCTGGGATACTCAAAAGCCTTTTTTAATCAACGACCTTTCGAAAGCTTCGACATTTTTGGAGGAAAATATTGTGCATAAATGTGGGGCTCTGTGAGAAAGTCAGCCTACTGCAATGTGCGTGTCCAAACGTGGCGTCGTGTGCAAACTGCACATTAATGTGCATCAGAACGAAGCGTGGCGACCTTTATTACCTAATCTGCATAGAAACTAATGCTCCGCTCTCCGTGCTAAGGACATTAAATTTAGAACCTTATCTCCTCCAAGTCCACTCATTTAGCTCTCAGTTTTATAATTTCTCGGTGGACATCAAATGAGCCGCTGCTATGCGCTTGTTTCATATATTTTACAACTTATCTTTTAGAAAATCGTAAATTTCTGAACTGATTTTATCTCAATTTTTGAAAATTCCGAATAATTTTGGTGAATTATTATTTGTAGATACTGATATTATCGCGATAACCGGTGTTTCCCAATGACAAGCAAATCTTTCACTTTTAAAGAGTTGCAAAATGTCACAAATATTCTGCTATGACCAACAAGTATTTTTCTTATGATCACGCGACTAATAAAGTCATATAATAAATATAGCAATTACATTTTGTATTTATTAAAAACATGGAAAATTAAATGTATTTTTATTAGGAAGTTTCATTTTCTTTGCAAACTTAACTTGGTATATAAAAAACAGAAAAGATACGACAGAAGCAAAAACACTTTTCTGCCTTTAAACGTTGAGAATTTCTTAAGAGTATAAATGTATTAAATGCGATGATAAAAACACAGGTGATGATAAAGGAGTAATAATGAGAAAAAACTTTGTCAATATTTTAACTACAAAAAACATAATTATATATATATATATATAAAGAAATAAAACAATTTACAAATACAAGAATAATTTATTGAATTTACAATTCAAAGCTTTTCGTTGACAAACAGTACCAACATCCTCAGGAATACTAGAGACCTATTAGGAGTCTCTAGTATTCCTGAGGATGTTGGTACTGTTTGCCAACGAAAAGCTTTAAATTGTAAATTCAATAAATTAATCTTGTATTTGCAAATTGTTTTATTTCTTTATTAATACACAAGAATACATATTATAATATATATATATATATATATATATATATATATATATATATATATATATATATATATATATATAAGTATGTGTGTGAGTGTGTGTGTGTGTGTGTGTGTATGTGTGTGTGTGTGTGCGTGTGTGTGTGTGTGTGTGTGTGTGTGTGTGTGTGTGTGTGTGTGTGTGTGTGTGTGTGTGTGTGTGTGTGTGTGTGTATGTGTGTGTGTGTGTGTGTGTGTATGTGTGTGTGTGTGTGTGTGTGTGTGTATGTGTGTGTGTGTATGTATATATATACGGCACACCAAGGTCAACGGGAAATCCACTCAGCTCGCAGTCTGCAACAACCCTGTTCAGTATGCCCGAGGATGACGGCACGACCAGCCATTGAAAGTTAGCTCGCATAAATACCAAGTAAGATTCTTGTTTAAGTACATAAGTGAAAGTGATATATATATATATATATATATCACTTACACTTTAACGTACTTAAACAAGTATTTTACTTTTTATATATGAGTCAACTTTCGAGAACTATTAATTACCTGTTCTCGTTTTCCAGCTTATTGTTATACTCGTACTTTGATATATATGGTTTACCACAAATGTTTTATTAATAGGAATATATTTTTGAACACAATGCCTTCAAACAACGAAGTTTGTATTCACTACTAGGCGTGTATTCACTACCTATTAGCATGTTAAATGACAACTCAGAACTAGCTGACTTGAGGGTTGGGTTGTAGCGGTAATAACGTGCTCTTCATAATGCTGATAATGATGATTAGTCCCATGTGTCGATACTAAACAATGTATATTTGTGTATGGCGTATTTGTTTACATAAGTATAAAATCATATAATATATTATTTACGTTCTAGTCTATTTTTAGATACTGTCAAGACACATAAACGGCCTGAAATAATTAATTATTGATGTCAAGGTTGTGGAAAACCGGTGGGGGGGGGAAGGTGGAATGGAAAATGAAGGTTTTTTATCAGTAAAAACAAAGGACAGTGACTAACATTACATATCCGTGAAAGATTTTCAGGGATTAATGTATTCAAAAATTTTTAAAAAAATTCAAAAAAACTACATTTCCGTTGTTTTTTTTATTTATAAACGCAAGCTTCATAAAACGTTGTTGGAAATGTTAGTTTTAATAAATGAAACGAAGGTTTACCAGATCAGCCACGTCATCGTTCCACATTCACCGTGCGTTTATCTCTCCGAGTCTACTAACTGTTGATCTATTCAGGCTAACAGGTTAGTATTGTCTTGCAAACAATGCGTTGATATAAGGCTTCTTCTTCTGATCCGAGACTGCTCTAATTATATTACAAGTTAAACTGGCAGTAGTTTCACTAATAACACAGAGGTCACCGTATTTCATTATAAAGTTTCTTCTAAAAGAAATACTGTATTTGTAAATTGAGTCAAAGAGGGCGCCTAAAAGGTTAAAACCGATTTGTTTGTATGTTTTGTTACTTTACAGTGACGCAGAGGCCCATTGCACTCACCTACTTCATCTGATAGATGTGTGTCAGGGAGGTTATTATAAATATGATTGTGGTAGAGACGTATTCATCATTTTAAAAGTATAGGAGAAATGTAATTCAATTACATAGGGTAGCTTGTATAGAGTAACCTAGGGTTAGAGTTGGTCTTTTAGTAATTTCCTCTGTACATTAGAATTTGAATATAGCGATTATGTGACTTAAGAGGATTTATTTGCTTACACCACAGTTTCTCTCTCTCTCTCTCTCTCTCTCTCTCTCTCTCTCTATATATATATATATATATATATATATATATATATATATATATATATATATGTATATATATTAAACAATTGTTTAATATTCCTGATGATGTTGGTACTGTTAGCCAACGAAAAGCTTTGAACTGTAAATTCAATTATAATTCTTGCATTTGTATTTTGACTCAGTTCTTTATATATATATATATATATATATATATATATATATATATATATATATATATATATATATATATATATATATATATATATATACATATATGTAATGGATATTTACTACATGGGAATAGAACTTTCGATCCGTTGTGAAGGTTGGTAATAATATTTTAAAATATAAAAATGATAAAGTTCAATCAGGTTTCACGAAATGTTTCTCACAAAAGAAAGGAAACATCTTTACGCGTTTATTATAGGCTGAAGTAAGCTGAGATATGAAACATGTTTTATTCCTTTTGTCGTTGGAATACTTTAACATCTTAAATAATAAAAATGATGTCTAGAAGATTAGTGAGAAAACAAATTTACAAGTGCACGAAACTGCTTAAAATATCTTCCTAAATAACAGCCAGCGCTCGGTAATAAACCGATCATTCAGTAATAAATTGAAATCAACTGGCAAATTTAAATTTAGCACTTTATTCCAGACCTCACCTCTAATTAAACGCTTTTTAAACACACGTTCAGTCGAGACGAACAAGGCGCACAGTTCCAATAAATACGAGTTTGGACTAACCCGCTATTATCGCCCAGCAATGTGGCCCTATTTGATATAATTGGTCGTAACAAGGTTCGAGTAACGCTGTCACTGTTTAAAGTATGAACGTTAATGAAGCCCGACCGAGACATAAAGGTTACGACAACTACTGCCACTGCGGTCGAAACTTGTACTTTGTTACTTTAACGACGTCACAAAGTGATCAAAATGTTTAAGGTTAACCCAAAGCTCAAGGTAGATCGGAGAAACTATTCAGGCACTTTCGTAATGGGACTCTTGATAGGTTTTGTTAAATAGAACTAGATATATCTAAGCTGAAATACAAGCATTAATATATTTAAGGTGATATTATCGATAATTAAATAATAAAAATATATACAACTCACAAATATACAATTTTTTATTTCAAACGCGTTTCGACGACTACTTTGTCGTCATCTTCAGTGAAAATACACAAATGAAATTAACTAAAATATATATATATATTAAACATAACCTATAAAGTTTAATATATATATATTTTTTAGTTAATTTCATTTGTGTATTTTCACTGAAGATGACGACAAAGTAGTCGTCGAAACGCGTTTGAAATAAAAAATTGTATATTTGTGAGTTGTATATATTTTTATTATTTAATTATAACTTTCACTCACAAGCCAGCTCGAATATTATTTATATGATATTATCGAGTTAAATAAAATTAGAAAGGTATATAAAAGTCGGCAAGGGAGTATGTCGGCTAATATGTTACTGTTTACTTATTATATGCTTATAACAGTATTAATACATTTATAATAATATGATCAGATTAATATTAGAAATGTATTTCTTTTTAAAGGTAGGTGCTTGAAATCGCTATCCCGTTCTCATGTCGTAGAAACGGCGGCGTGGTTACTTGTACTTTGAAGTACTTGTAAAGTAATACCCCAAACGCTTTTAGTCTTTGACTTAAAATGTTTTTCTATTTTTTTTTACAGCATGGCCGGTGGTGAAATGCTTAGCCTAATAGTGTAAGAAATACACAGTTAACATATTTACTTGGCTCCAAATTAGTACGCAGCACGTTGTTTTTTACTATGTTTATTATTATCAGCAGTAATGGGAATAATAATACTGTAATAATAATAAAAACAATGTAATAAATAGAAATAATAATAATACTAAACACAATAATAATATTAATCACTTAAACAATAGTTTATGACTATCCAAACTTTAATATCTCACTTTAAAGTTCGGATAGTTATAAACTATTGTTTAAGTGATTAATAAGATTCGCCGAACGCGATGGACTACAAAATTCTAGAACAGAACAATAATAATTTTTATTAACAGAAATAACATTGAATGAGGACATGGACATCATCACAACTAATAGACTATAATAAAAAAATACAACAAATACCAAGATATTATTCAAATAATAATTCGCTAACAAAACTTATATAGAATAAACGGTTATGTATATTCGATGCCCAAGTCATGATCAGAGGGGCTCGTGTTGTGGTATTGGGTGATCTGTTCAATATAATAGTTATTGTAATTATAGTAGGAATAATAGATGATATTATAAACATATTATATCGACTATTTTTTTTTACATAAATAAACACTGTTTTTGGTTCAATGATTTTTTAAATTTGTTTACCCACTTGAGTACATTTTTCTTGAAAGTTCTGTCTCGTACTAGCCTTTTACTTACAAAGTCAAGCTAAGGATAAAATCATTCCTGTGTATAATTATCTTAATTCCAGAATTAGGTTCTTTCTATTTTGTGAGAAAGGTTATTACCGGTCAAGTCGAATTAAGTGAAAATTTTATTGCTAACCCTATAAGCTTTATCGTGAAATATACAGTCCTATTTTATAAATCTTTTACTATTTTTCACAAGTTATATTACCTCATCTTTACGACGTTTTCTATAGGTTACCCTTTTTTTTACATCTCTAACACATTGTGTGTTCGTAATTATTAGTAGTCCGTCCTGCAGTTAATTTCTAACGCTTGTCGTATTTTATTTTCCCGACAAATGTCTTTCCATATTACCCATTTTAAGAAATAACAAAGCACAGAGGAAAGCATACCGGACCTACCAGAACATCCCAGCACTCATTGATTTTCCGCACGCAATAACACCCAATGAACAGCTATACTAGAACCGCACTCTGCAGCACTTCTTTATAGGTCTGCTTTATGTACAAATGCAATATTTTATGCAAAACGATTTTACCTTGTATCACATGCAATAAATTCAAGTACGTGCCTATTATTTCCTTTCATGCTATACAGAACGTGCAGAATTTAAAGGATTGCAATTAGAATTTATACTTTCGTTTGCTTTTTGTAATATGTATTACATATCAACAAGTGTATATGTTGTTACGCTTATACGGTGTATAAGCTTTTACTTCTGAGCATCTACTCTGTAGTTTCGGATATCTCTTAACCAGACGAAATATCTGTGTACTAAGTGATTACATATATATATATATATATATAATTAATAAATTTAAAATATTTCAAAAACAAGAATACTTTTAATGAATATATTTATTCAAAACTTTTCGCCGATAAAATAGTACCAGCATCTTCAGGAAAATAATTATCTAATAAAATATTTTTACGAAATTCTGTAAAATATTCAGAATTTTGTAAAAATATTTTATTAGATAATTATTTTCCTGAAGATGCTGGAACTATTTTATCGGCGAAAAGCTTTGAATAAATATATTCATTAAAAATATTCTTGTTTTTGAAATATTTTAAATTTATTAACTATATTACAACAAAACATATCACCATATTTAATATATATATATATATATATATATATATATATATATATATATATATATATATATATATACACACATACGTGTGTGTGTGTGTGTGTGTGCGTGTATATGTGTGTGTGTGTTTGTGTGTGTATGTGTGCGCGCGCGCGCGTGCCATACTATAAATATTATATATATATATATATATATATATATATATATATATATATATATACATATATATATATATACATATATATATATATATACATATATATATATATATATATATATATATATATATGTATATATATATATATATATATATATATATATATATATATATATATATATATATATATATATATATGTATGTATGTTTACAATGATCATGAAAACGGTATTATGTGATGTTATATTATTTTTAAAAATTTATATAATATTGTGGAGTAGACTATATCTTACACAGTGAAACGTCCAAATTAATTCTTCACCTTTCGACATACCTGTGAGATTATTAAAAGGATTAGGGACCAATGAAGCAGAACATTGGGCAATGTTGGATCTATTCAGAAGTATTGTATCAAACAAAATGTCTTTCTTTAAACAACAAATTTCTGATCAAGAATAAACACACTAAAGTGTTTTCTATTTTCGATGAAGGATGGAAAACGCACTGAAAACTTTATAACAATGGACTAAGTGATACGTGGGAAAACCGTGACGTGGCTTTGTAATGAGAATGTGTTGGTTGTAGGTAATGGAAAGGATGACGAGCAAGGTTGGGTTTTAAACACGAATGTTTCCAAATGTATTGAACAAAAACAAGAAAATAATCTATTTACTACATTAGATAACTACCTATAGGAACTAAGTAACCATAGCGGAGGTGTCTTCAAGAAGTCCTGGAGGATATCGTGGCCTTTCATCTATAATGAACAAAACGGTTTTGTAATAACGCCTGCCCAAAGAGATCCATAGCAAATGATCAAGCCGATATAACGCAGGTTGAGCTTCCTATCCGAAACTATAAAAATGATTTGTAAAATATAATTTTGCAATATTACTTTAGTCATTCAGGACAGGTAGAGGAATTTTATAGAAAAACACTACAAAAACTCTCCTGGAATGGAACTATAGTGTATAAAGGATACAGTGTCGTCCTTAACGATGGAACCAAGCTAACCCATTGGAAAAGAACCATACATATTCCCAATGTTGACAATATTCCTAATGCCATGTTATAGTATCTGAAGATATAAAAGCTATGAATAAGAAATTATTAATTAAATGATTCCCTTTAAATACTTTGATTTTACAAAAGTCAATATTTCGCTGCACAACAAACTTAAAATAAAAATTAAACCATTAATTGAAACACTAAGCAAATGCATTAACATGTTTTAACCATCAATAGAAAATAAACAGGAGTATATTTGCATATGAGTTACAAATACAATTATAACATAATGGGTATATAAAAAGTAGGGATTCAAAATATAAAGATTTTAAAGTATTATGATAAAATAAAGTATTTAGAGTTATTATTTCTGTTCCTTTCATAGATTTTAACTTTAGGGGAAATAACTTCTGTTATAATTTAATCTCCATTCTGTGTTCAATCTGC
>JBAIZL010000003.1:128858533-128861033 GCA_036971475.1 Prosapia bicincta | reverse complement strand
GAATGTGAGGTTGTACACTGTCACTATTTTCCCGTACACTGCCAACGGACATTGTGTTTTCTGTTTGTTTTACCACGGACAAGCTTTCTCCGTCATCGCGAATGTGAACCAATACAGTCAGACCTTTTACTTTAATTATTTCCTAGTTACAAAACGCTAACCGATAAGATCGCTTAATTCGATTTTATTGGCGGGTTGAGGCTCCATTGTTTCGTCGTCAGACAAATTCCCATGCGGGAGTTGTCATGTCCCGTCCCGTCGGGGAGGGCTCACGACTGCCAACACGACACGGATTATCTGCGCTGTGTTTCCGAAATTAAAAAGACAACAATAAATAAATGGCGAGACTAAATGTATCGATAGGAATCCACGGATATCGAGCTTTCGTCGATTGTGAATTACGGCACGACAGAGTCTCGGCTAATAGTTGTAAGGTCGATACAAAGATCCAAGATATGATGGAGTAGAATATTTCTTAAAACGCAAAGTAGAATACTAGTATGTAATGTAATGGAATAGTACAGAAAGAAAATGTAAGATCTTAGGCTAGATAATAGTAGCCGTGAAGCAGTGAGATGAATTTCAGGAGGCAGTAGTAATTTCTAATCGTTAAAGAAACAGTGAAATAATAAATTAAGGTATAAATACATTATAGAAGTATTTTTTATGACTTTAGGTTTAAGGCGATTAGCCACTAGGGCTATTTTCATCTGTGAAAAGACGAAAAGTTTTGTAATATAATAGATCAAAGTAAAGGCATAAAAGAGGATATGGAGGGATCACAAAATCAGGAGTGAAGGGTTCTACTGAAATGAAACATAAAGACATGAATTATTGAAAAAATTATTATTTTACAGATGAATTAGTGAAATAATGAACTAATGAATTTATAAGGTAATGATTTTATAAATTGATGAGCATATTGTTCATATAAATATTGTTGGAATAAAATAATGAAAGAATAATAAATTAATGGAGCAACAAAGTAACAAACTGGCAATAAAATGTAATATTTTAGAAATACAATAGAGAAATCATAGAATAACGAAATAATAAAGTGATAAAATGCGATGAAATAATAAATAAATGGTATTTATTAGAACACAATATTGAAATAACCATTATTGAATAATGGTAGCCTATTACCGGAAAAGTGAAGGAAAACTAGTGAAAAGTTTAATATTTTAGAAATAAAATAGTGAAATAGAATATCGAAATAATGACTAATAAAATAATTAATGAATAATCTTACTTGGTATATTTAAGTACATAAGTGAAATTGATAAGTGTATACAAGAAAACAGTGTTGCATAATCTACAAATATATATATATATATATATATATATATATATATATATATATATGAATATTATTGATAGTTGTACACTATAATATATTAAATATATAAATATATTGCAAACACTATATTCCAGTTCTTATTTTAATACAGTACTCATTTAGGTCGATATAATTGTTATTATAAATACCACCGATGTTTTTATACAGACGATGTCCCGTTTACGACTGATGTACCTAATACTTATATGTTTTATTATTATTGTTTTTATACTTACACAAAGTTTAAACAAAATCAAGTATTATAAACAAAATGTTTGTTCCTACTTAGGTTAACAAAGACAAGTATTGAGTTACTTTTTATTAAAAAATTAAAATTAATGTAAATAACATAAAAACAAAAGTAACATAACCTATGCATTAAAACAGCTGTCTACCACATAACCTATATCATAAATCAGTTGTTTTAGGAAATCATATGTTATCACTTATGTTGCATACCTTGGCCTTTTAGTGAAAAGCTTTTCTTCCATGTACAACTAAAATGAATTCATTGTTATAGTTAATTGGTTCAATTCATGAATTAATAATTGAAAAAAACTGTATTAGCATCAAGCGCCATTCACTACAATTAAAAAAAAAAATGTTTTTGAACTTGAGTGGATGATAAAAAGTATTTTAATAACGACTGAAAACTTGTAATAAGATATATATATATATATATATATATATATATATATATATATATATATATATTTTAAACCAACATAGCTTATTCAAATACAAGAATATTTATTAATTTATATCGAAAGCTTTTCGTTGGCATAATATTGTAATTTTCATTCCTGATGATGTTGGTACTGTTTGCCAACGAAAAGCTTTAGATATAAATTAATAAATATTCTTGTATTTGAATAACCTATGCTGTTTTAAATTATTAAACTAGAAAACGTATTTTATATTTATATATATATATATATACAAAGAGAGAATGTACTAATAGAAGGAATTGAATAGAAGAAAAATTAATTTCCGTGACATAGATGATTTGCAAAAAACGACTATCAATTAATAAGAAAATCATAAAAAGAATTGTTTTGTTGAGGCCTTATTAAGAAAATTATACGCTGCCTGCCTTTACGAAAATGGAAATGTTTGGTAGATTAAAGGTTTTGCATAATATATTGGACTAATCGAAAACAT
>JBAIZL010000003.1:128818533-128853533 GCA_036971475.1 Prosapia bicincta | reverse complement strand
GAAATCGACTGATGAGTTATATCTGATAATAAAGTTGTCACGCCATCGGTTTCGAAAACATTCCTTTCTTACGGCTAATTGTCGAGGAAATGTTTAAAGTGATCGAATCTCATAAAAAAAGAGTTGCTGTAATAGTGAACGCAGCGGGTTATACAGTTTGTTTTAATTCAATTGAAACTTTAATTTTAAGACGAGTTGAATTGCAAGCTATAACCAATCCTAGCCTCAGGAAACCAACGTATATCCTATAAAATATTGAACAAGTATTTACATTTAAACCAAAATGTAGATTTAAACCATTCTATCATTAGGATATAGTATAAAACTAACTCAAAACTAAGTCACTTTAAAAGCTCATTGTAAGCTACAAAGCCGGTAACAAACGTCTGGTGGCTAGGAGCTGCTCCAAACTCATAATAGCGTATGCAATTTATGTATGAGTTCATCTAGAAAACAGTAATAAGAATATGGTGACAAGCAGTTTGCTAGAAAGGTTTATTAGCGCACGTAAATGTTTTGCACGTTCATGTACAAAGCCGGCAACAAACGTCTGGTGGCTAGGAGCTGCTCCAAACTCATAATAGCGTATGCAATTTATTTATGCGTTCATCTAGAAAGCTAGTAATAAGCATATGGTGGCAAGCAGATTGCTAGAAAGGTTTATTAGAGCACGTAAATGTTTTGCACGTTCATGTAAAAAGCCGGCAACAAACGTCTGGTGGCTAGCAGCTTGCTCCAAACTCATAATAGCGTATGCAATTTATTTATGCGTTCATCTAGAAAGCTAGTAATAAGCATATGGTGGCAAGCAGTTTGCTAGAAAGGTTTATTAGCGCACGTAAATGTTTTGCACGTTCATGTAAAAAGCCGGCAACAAACGTCTGGTGGCTAGCAGCTTGCACCAAACTCATAATAGCGTATGCAATTTATTTATGCGTTCATCTAGAAAGCTATTAATAAGCATATGGTGGCAAGCAGATTGCTAGAAAGGTTTATTAGAGCACGTAAATGTTTTGCACGTTCATGTACAAAGCCGGCAACAAACGTCTGGTGACTAGCAGCTTGCTCCAAACTCATAATAGCGTATGCAAATTATTTATTCGTTCATGTAGAAAGCTAGTAGTAAGCATATGGTGGCTAGTGGATTGCTAGAAAGGTTTATTAGCACACGTAAATGTTTTGCACGTTCATGTACAAAGCCGGCAACAAACGTCTGGTGGCTAGCAGCTAGCTCCAAACTCATAATACCGTATGCAATTTATTTATGCGTTCATCTAGAAAGCTAGTAATAAGCATAAGGTGGCAAGCAGATTGCTAGAAAGGTTTATTAGCGCACGTAAACGTTTTGCACGTTCATGTACAAAGCCGGCAACAAACGTCTGGTGGCTAGCAGCTAGATCCAAACTCGTAATAGCGTATGCAATTTATTTATGCGTTCATCTAGAAAGCTAGTAATAAGCATATGGTAGCAAGCAGATTGCTAGAAAGGTTTATTAGAGCACGTAAATGTTTTGCACGTTCATGTACAAAGCCGGCAACAAACGTCTGGTGGCTAGCAGCTTGCTCCAAACTCATAATAGCGCATGCAAATTCTTTATGCGTTCATGTAGAAAGCTAGTAATAAGCATATGGTAGCAAGCAGATTGCTAGAAAGGTTTATTAGCGCACGTAAATGTTTTGCACGTTCATGTAAAAAGCCGGCAACAAACGTCTGGTGGCTAGCAGCTTGCTCCAAACTCATAATAGCGTATGCAATTTATTTATGCGTTCATCTAGAAAGCTAGTAATAAGCATATGGTGGCAAGCAGATTGCTAGAAAGGTTTATTAGCGCACGTAAATGTTTTGCACGTTCATGTAAAAAGCCGGCAACAAACGTCTGGTGGCTAGCAGCTTGCTCCAAACTCATAATAGCGTATGCAATTTATTTATGCGTTCATCTAGAAAGCCAGTAATAAGCATATGGTGGCAAGCACATTGCTAGAAAGGTTTATTAGAGCACGTAAATGTTTTGCACGTTCATGTACAAAGCCGGCAACAAACGTCTGGTGACTAGCAGCTTGCTCCAAACTCATAATAGCGTATGCAATTTATTTATGCGTTCATCTAGAAAGCTAGTAATAAGCATATGGTGGCAAGCACATTGCTAGAAAGGTTTATTAGAGCACGTAAATGTTTTGCACGTTTATGTACAAAGCCGGCGACAAACGTCTGGTGACTAGCAGCTTGCTCCAAACTCATAATAGCGTATGCAATTTATGTATGTGTTCATGTAGAAAGCTATTAATAAGAATATGGTGGCAAGCAGATTGCTAGAAAGGTTTATTAGCGCACGTAAATGTTTTGCACGTTCATGTAAAAACCCGGCAACAAACGTCTGGTGGCTAGCAGCTGCTCCAAACTCATAATAGCGTATGAAATGTATTTATGCGTTCATCTAGAAAGCTAGTATTAAGAATATGGTGGCAAGCAGATTGCTAGAAAGGTTTATTAGCGCACGTAAATGTTTTGCACGTTCATGTAAAAACCCGGCAACAAACGTCTGGTGACTAGCAGCTTGCTCCAAACGTTTAATAGCGCATGCAAATTCTTTATGCGTTCATGTAGAAAGCTAGTAATAAACATATGGTAGCAACCAGATTGCTAGAAAGGTTTATTAGAGCACGTAAATGTTTTGCACGTTCATGTACAAAGCCGGCAACAAACGTCTGGTGGCTATCAGCTTGCTCCAAACTCATAATAGCGCATGCAAATTCTTTATGCGTTCATGTAGAAAGCTAGTAATAAGCATATGGTAGCAAGCAGATTGCTAGAAAGGTTTATTAGAGCACGTAAATGTTTTGCACGTTCATGTACAAAGCCGGCAACAAACGTCTGGTGGCTAGCATCTTGCTCCAAACTCATAATAGCGTATGCAAATTATTTATTCGTTCATGTAGAAAGCTAGTAGTAAGCATATGGTGGCTAGGGGATTGCTAGAAAGGTTTATTAGCGCACGTAAATGTTTTGTACAAAGCCGGCAACAAATGTCTGGTGGCTAGCAGCTTGCTTCAAACGCTAAATAGCGCATGGAAATTCTCTGTGCGGTTGTGTTGGAAGTTGGTAACAAACATATGGTGATTAGCATTTTGCTAGAGGCAACATTACAAATATTAGCGCTTGTAAATATTTTGTTAGTTCATGTGTAATGCCGGCGACAAGGGTCTGGTGGCTAGCAGCGTTTAATAGCCCATGCAAATTCTTTGTGCGATCGGTTGAAAGCTAGAATGGTGGCTAGTATGGTAGCGTATGGTGGCTAGCAGCTTGTTCCAAGCGCTTATTAGTATGTGTCAATACTTTTTACTTACTAATCTGAATTAAAAATACGATTTTGGTGGCCAGCAGCTGGTTCCAAGCGTTTATTAGCGCGACTAAATATTGTATAAATCATACTACTATACTATAAGTATTATTCATACTTGTATAAAGCTGGAAACAATTTGAGTGCTATAGTGATCGAGAAGCTTTCGTCAGTGCAGTGACGATGAGCTATTTTTGATTGAAAATGTTTCAAAGAAACACTGCTGTACATAAAGTTATTCTCGAAAGCGGGATATTATTGGACCACTGTTATTTATATTCTCAAATAATATCCGGGAAGTTTGTTTTATCATATATGAAAATGGAGTTTAGAATATTCAATGTCAAACATGGAACCTTTCAATATTGAATAAGTTTTGGGCATTAATGTATTGAGAAGAACATTGCTATATTGGAGGGACCATTGATGTTTTGAGCAGAACATTGGTATATTTAACAGACCATCGATGTATTGAGCAGAACATTGGTAAATTTAACAGACCATCGATGTATTGAGCAGAACATTGGTAAATTTAACAGACCATCGATGTATTGAGCAGAACATTGGTAAATTTAACAGACCATCGATGTATTTTTTAACAGACCATTGATGTATTGAGAAGAACATTGCTATATTGGAGGGACCATTGATGTTTTGAGCAGAACATTGGTAAATTTAACAGACCATCGATGTATTGAGCAGAACATTGGTAAATTTAACAGACCATTAATGTATTGAGAAGAACATTGCTATATTGGAGGGACCATTGATGTTTTGAGCAGAACATTGGTATATTTAACAGACCATCGATGTATTGAGCAGAACATTGGTAAATTTAACAGACCATCGATGTATTGAGCAGAACATTGGTAAATTTAACAGACCATCGATGTATTGAGCAGAACATTGGTAAATTTAACAGACCATCGATGTATTGAGCAGAACATTGGTAAATTTAACAGACCATTGATGTATTGAGAAGAACATTGCTATATTGGAGGAACCATTGATGTTTTGAGCAGAACATTGGTAAATTTAACAGACCATCGATGTATTGAGCAGAACATTGGTAAATTTAACAGACCATTAATGTATTGAGAAGAACATTGCTATATTGGAGGGACCATTGATGTTTTGAGCAGAACATTGGTATATTTAACAGACCATCGATGTATTGAGCAGAACATTGGTAAATTTAACAGACCATCGATGTATTGAGCAGAACATTGGTAAATTTAACAGACCATCGATGTATTGAGCAGAACATTGGTAAATTTAACAGACCATCGATGTATTGAGCAGAACATTGGTAAATTTAACAGACCATAGATGTATTGAGCAGAACATTGGTAAATTTAACAGACCATTGATGTTTTGAGCAGAACATTGGTAAATTTAACAGACCATTGATGTATTGAGCAGAACATTGGTAAATTTAACAGACCATCGATGTATTGAGCAGAACATTGGTAAATTTAACAGACCATCGATGTATTGAGCAGAACATTGGTAAATTTAACAGACCATCGATGTATTGAGCAGAACATTGGTAAATTTAACAGACCATCGATGTATTGAGCAGAACATTGGTAAATTTAACAGACCATCGATGTATTGAGCAGAACATTGGTAAATTTAACAGACCATCGATGTATTGAGCAGAACATTGGTAAATTTAACAGACCATCGATGTATTGAGCAGAACATTGGTAAATTTAACAGACCATCGATGTATTGAGCAGAACATTGGTCAATTTAACAGACCATTGATGTATTGAGCAGAACATTGGTAAATTTAACAGACCATCGATGTATTGAGCAGAACATTGGTAAATTTAACAGACCATCGATGTATTGATCAGAACATTGGTAAATTTAACAGACCATCGATGTATTGAGCAGAACATTGGTAAATTTAACAGACCATTGATGTATTGAGCAGAGCATTGGTAAATTTAACAGACCATTGATGTTTTGAGCAGAACATTGGTATATTTAACAGACCATCGATGTATTGAGCAGAACATTGCTATATTGGAGGGTCCATTGATGTATTGAGCATAACATTGGTAAATTTAACAGACCATTGATGTATTGAGCAGAGCATTGGTAAATTTAACAGACCATTGATGTTTTGAGCAGAACATTGGTATATTTAACAGACCATCGATGTATTGAGCAGAACATTGCTATATTGGAGGGTCCATTGATGTATTGAGCATAACATTGGTAAATTTAACAGACCATTGATTTATTGAGCAGAACATTGCTATATTGGAGAAAACATTGATGTATAGAGCAGAACATTGGTATATTGGAGAGGCCATTGATGTATTAAGCAGAACATTGCTATAGTTCATAGAACATTGGTATGTTGGGCAGATCATTTATCCATTGAGCAGAACATTGGTATATTGCGTAGAACATTGGTATATTGGGCAAATCATTTATGTATTGAGCAGAACATTACTATATTGCATAGAACATCGGTATATTGGAGAGATCCTTGCTATATTTGGTAGAACATTGCTATATTGGGCAGATCGTTTATCTATTGAGCAGAATATTGCTATATTACGTAGAACATTGGTATATTTGGCAGATCATGATTCTATTGAGCAGAACATTAGTACATTGGGTAGACCATTGATGTATAGAGCAGAACATTGGTATAGTTCGTAGAACATTGGTATATTGGGCAGACCATTGACGTATTGAAAAGAACAGAGCAGTATTGAGTAAAAGATGCTATATTAAATGAAACACGTTTTAGCTGAATTAGCTGAAAACCGCCATATTGAGCACTTTGTACATTTCATTATTGTAAAATTATGGTGCTTAAAAACCTAACTGGAGGACTACATTAAAAAAAATGTACTACATTTAATATCTGTTGTGTTTTTAAGATAACATTTAAATCAATTTCACTAAAACCATGCTCTTCAATAATCGACAGGATTAGGGAAAAGATGCAACCCCCTCCCCTGAAAAATATAGAAATAGGAATGATCGAGTCCTCATCTACTTCATACCTTATTTATCTTTTTTATATCGGACTCATACGAAAGTGTAAGTTTTACGTCACGTGTAAGAAGAGGATTAGTAGAAAAGGTGGACTAAAGAAAAGGCTAAGGAACTTATATAAAGCTCTTCTGGCTACAGAGAAGTATTATAATGTAAAGCGACTTTATATTGAGATAAAACAGATGTCCTGATACGAGATCCAGAAACGAAATAATTAAAGAAAACATGATAATAATGCCATCAGGAAAGATATTGAGCAGTTGGACCTGCTAAGGATGCCCAAAAAGGTGGCAAAGATCTATATGGAGGTGCGGCAGTAGAGAATGTACAGGAAGAACTTAGAAGTACTAAATAATTTTCGAGGGAAGATGAAACGAATGGCGCAGAACCGAGGTAAGTGGAAGATATAAACCGAAGAAAGGACGTGTTAAAAGCTGACACGTGAGACGCAGCACACATTTAATGAGTTAACTGGATTAGTTTCCTGAAATAAAATTATAAGGTGAATAGTCTTTATTAAGGGAGAGAAAACTGGGGATGGTGGGGTTTACTTCAAATAAGACTATAAAAATTATTTGAAAAACTAAACACAAGTTGAAATGAAATATTTTATTTCTTCAAAAGTGTTCCGATGACAAGGTCATTATTCTTAGTAAACAGAACTATAAATTTCAAACTATAAATTTTAACTGTTAAAAATATGCAAATACCAGCGTAATCCTAATATGGAAACCATGACGCGATCAAATCCAACAAAGGTTAATTTCGAAGCAAATTAATCGAAAACAATAACTGTATAGTATTTCATTTATAAAACCAGATAAAATCAAGAGCTGAATTTATGATTTCACCATTTTTACTTGAACTTTTTTGCTTTCCCTCTCCAGCCAAGATTGCTAACCTATTTCCTTATCCAACATCTGCTGGAGAACCTATCACGCGTCTCTGTCTTTCTTGTTTGTCATGGTGAACTTTAATCCTCAGAGATGATGGGTTTCAATTATCTTGGTAAACAATATTTTAGATTCTTTCTAGTATGGAGAGAGCTATAGCGAAACATTATGCCCAAATTAAACGAGTCTAAAAAAAATTGGTGAGTATTGTTTCCATTCGTTACCATCCTAAAAAGTGTTTTCGAACATGAGTAGTACTCCACAGTTACACCTTGAGATCTCTTTATGTTCGTGGGAGAGAGTAGGTTCATTTTAAGTGCAACTGTGTCCGTTCGAGTCACGTATTAGCTCCACAGTGAGATTCACTCTTCTGCCTAAATCCAGCAATAACTTTCTCTACTCTAATCAATATAATTTTTATTGAAATAAAAACATATTGGATTAAAGTAAAGGATTAAATTAAAATATTTTATATTCAAATTTCTTAATAAATATTTACTGTTATTACATAAGCCGTAATTGATTACCTTACAGGCTTTGTAATTTTTTAAATTTCATCTAAGAGCTCTCTCTCTCTCTCTCTCTTATATATATATATATATATATATATATATATATATATATATATATATAAACACACACACACACACACACACACACACACACACACACACACACACACACACACATACACACACACACACACACACACACACACACACACACACACACACACACACACACACACACACACACACACACACACACACACACACATATATATATATATATATATATATATATATATATCTTGAACAAATTTTCTATCGTTAATAAAATATATTCATATTCATCCAATTAGGTTCAAAAACATTTTTAAAAATTGTAGTAAAAGACAAATTGATGTTATCACAGTTTTTTAAAATAATTATTCATTAAATAAAATTTAAAATGCTGGTGTCTCAGTTGGATTCGAACAGAATGACTACATTTTTTAAATGCAGCACTTTAAGAGTGGGCACACTTTCCCATTGCTAGGAATCTTTTACTTGAAAATGTATATGAAATTAAAAGAGAAAGTTTCCTTGCAATAATAAAGCAATACAAGAGATGGATGGAATGAGATATTATAGATCATTATTAGCTTCATAAATTAGAAAGAAACTAAAGCGATTAAATAGTAACAAACATAAATAATGTCCACCACCATATAATATTTAGAGAGGAACTGGAAAATTAAAAGAAAATTATTTTCTATTTTGGCACTTAATCATGTGATTCTGTTATATGTATGGGCCAATACATTTATATTAATTGTAAATATGAAATAAAAAAGTATTTAATAAAATGTCTCTTTGTTGACCTTAGTAGGAATTGACTTGAATTTTTTTTTATATATTACTTGTTTTAAGGTAAAATATTTTTGTTACAAACTACAATTAAATTGTTTAGTTTACAAAATCAATTTTAAAGAAACTTGAAATATAGTATGTAGTAACTAGTTTTACTCATTGAATTTTTTTAACTCCTTAAAACACTAGATTCTTATACTGTGTGTATACTTTAGCGATTAGTCTATAATCCAAATTATATTTACATATCAAATTCATCTCAAGTGCTTAGTATAGATATTTGATTTCTGAGAAAGGAGAGACGGGTTCGACCACCGAGTTAGTACGAAACCTTTTCAAACATTATAGTCTAATTTTAAGAGTGAGGAGAGGCGAGTTAAGTGCTTCTCATCTTACAAAAATGTTACTAATAATAAAACTGGAAGAGTGACGCTTCGAATTGTGGAGTTGATCAAAAAACGAATAAAAGCCACAAAAAAGCCTTATAAAATAAACTTAAAAGGGAAATAATTTTCTAAATAATATAAATAATTTAATAAACTTTAACTGTAATAATATGCAGCAAAGCTACGTTTATAGTGACAGTAAATATTTTTCAGGTCATTTACAAATCGCTGAATTTGGTATTGAGAAATATTTCATATTTATGTGGGTTTAAAAGTTTAAAATCTAAAGAAAAAACTCTATTTGGCATTGAATCAATTGAACGCATCATCACTTGGAGATTCTAACGAAATTGTATAACAGTTCCCCGTCTTATTTCCCTAAATCGAAATAACTCGAAGATTTCCAAACACTTCCAAAAATCCAAACATGACGATAGGAGTTGTTTTCGTCTTTACTCAGAGGTTATTCAGAGGATATGTTAAATTATTTTCAAATATATTATTGGAAAATATCGTATATCTTAATAAATTATGTATTAACGTATTTCATCTAACATCTGTTTTTATTATGTCATTTTCTGTATTTTACAGTAGCACGAGTAGTAAGTTAAACTAAATTATTTCCTAATGGGTTAACGGCGAGTTTAGTAGTAGGCTATACTATATAAAATGTATAACGGTTTACGCTACATTTATTAATTAACTTACCCGTCACGCGTTGCAGCGATACTAGGAGACAAATGTATAACAAGCAAACTTTTCATAAATAATTACTATATAAATTTTACATTTTTATTGAAAATGATTTATTGACATTTAGTGTCTTTTTGTATAATTACATCTTCCAATACGACTCTTATCCTCTTTTAAGTTTCACAAAGAACTGAATTCATGAATTCTAACCATGTACTTAAGGTTTAGAAACAATAATCACTGACTAATACTGTATATATAAAATCTTTCAACATCGTAGATTACTAAATAATTTTCAATCGGTATTTCTGAGATCTAAGCGTATAAAAAAACCTCATTTATATCTTTTTCAAAACAAAACAAATTAATCTAATTCTATATCTATTACATTTACACAACACGTTAATACACACAAAAAAGATTATTTTTTATTATTTAAAGTAATGTAGTAAGATATATTTTATAAATTAATATGTTTAATAACTAATAAATTAAAGAAGTTTTTAATTCAAAAGCATTTTAATTTCTTATTCTACAGTAAATAAAGTAATATAACATATGCGTTAAAACATCTGTTGTGCAAACTAACCTAAACACCAAAAAAATGTATGCAATCTTATTTTCAGTTAATTTAAGCATCAGCTGTACGTCATAGCGTGATTACCGCCATCTATTGATTATTAGCAGCATCTATGTTTACAATTCTTAGATTTTAATTTAAGTGACTGAAAGATCCGTTAAAAGAAGAGCTTTAAGATATTTTTGACCCGAAAAACTTATGCGGTCGGGCTTCGACCCTACGAGAAACGTTGGGGGAGGGTACTTAAACAACGCCCCAAAGTTCCATATCGATCTGTTGAGATCGAATTCACTCCAAACTCACAATAAACTCCTCTCTCTCTTTCTCTCTCTCTCTCTCTCTCTTCCCCGCTAGCTCTATGACAGAATATCAAATTATATTATTCATTTTTAACCTAGTTAATATTTCCTGACGTTAATAATGGCCCTCATTTAGTAATTGAAGTAAAAATATCGATACTTCTGCAGACTACTTGGGAAATAACTTGAATACCATAACATATTTAAAAAAAAATTATTCGACAGCCAAGCAGATGTATTCAACCGTTACTAATGAGGACTACTTATCGAAACATGTATGACATTCAAATAATTTTGAACAAAGATATAGTAATGCTTAAAGGACAGACATTCATAGACTACATATATTCATTTATTCGTATATATATATATATATATATATATATATATATATATATATAAAACCAATAATTTTGAACAAAGATGTAATAATGCTTAAAGGACAGACATTCATAGACATATGTAATATTAATTTATTCGTGTGTGTGTATATATATATATATATATATATATATATATAAAGAGAGAGAGAGAGAGTTTATTTTTAGTCTAATTTTTATTGTATTTAAAAGAGAATAGAGAGATTATTTTTGAAGACCAATGTTTGCTTAAACTTTTATTATAATTATTGTCAAGATGTGGAATACAACTAAAAAAGTTACAATACAAGATTTTATAAAAGTGTTACAAAAGGAAAAGTAATGCAGTAAAAACATAATGAATATCATAGAAAGACAGCTATAGATCCAACTGGGTTACACAATTTTAGTTACTCTTCTACTCCCAAAGCCCTGATGTTTTATGAATTTTTTGAAACATAAAGCCAAATGTGTAATGTATTTGAAACTGGATGCGTTGCTCATTTCCCAAACAACGGAAATGTGACAGAGTATTAAAACAGCAGCGATTAGGCAAACAGATCTACTAGCTATATTAGCCAACACCCTCCGGCTCGCGCTGTCGGGACAGTGCTCCACTGACAAACGTACGGGTATTTCGGCGGCCCAGCAATGGCACGACGTATTAATCTTAGCAGCTTTGTCATCCGGCAACAAAAAGATTCCTATTGAGTCGAACAACAATGGACGCGGAACGACAATCATGTTATTAAATAACATCAAACTCTATTTTTCATGTTAGTGTAATAACAGAAAGCCATGTTGGTTCGTGACTTTCGGTAGACATCGATGGTCGCAACCCGCTTCCATGATCGACCTTTGTTCCACTGCTTTTCAGCGTCTTAACGGAGACAGTTTTCTCTTTGCTTTTGTTTTTATTTGTTTTCTTCAACATTACCAAACAGAGAGGTTTTGCTGTCTCAATCTTTTAGAGAGAAACAAAAAGAAATACTGTAGAGGGTTGCAATAACACTTCTTATCTTAAAAATGAAATCAAATATTAAAAGTGAATTATACAAACACTAAAATGTTATTTAGCAAGTTATTTTACGTATATTCTGTTGTGTATAAAACTATAGGAAATGAAAAAGGGAATATTTCATTTTTTCCAAACAATAGGGCCTACCCTATTAGGGATATACCCTATTTGAATAGGACAAAACTCGCTCCCCGCGTAAGGGGGAAGTAATTGTTATTTGTAAATTAAAAATTAATTATTAATAGATAAATACATAATTTGGTTGTACATAAGGAAAAAGCATTGCTGTTGGATCACCACATAGTTCTATACACTTTCATCTTATTTTTAATTAATTCTATGAAGACCTATATTTAGCAAACGGTTATGTTGTGATGTCCTCTTTAAACAAAACAACTGGGTAGCGGTTAGACTTTTCTCTTCACCACGGTGCTGAGCAGGTTTACTCCAGATACGTAACTCTACCCATGCTGTGCCAAAACCAGGGGACCATATTGTTCTTTCCTTAGGAATTCCCATTTCCATCTATCCTTCGGCACCCCATACAAGAAATATACCGGGCACGTCCTCTTTATGTGATGTTCTGTCTAATAAAACAACTGGGTAGCGGTTAGACTATTCTCTTCTCCACGGTGGTGAGCAGGTCTACTCCAGATACGTAACTCTACCCATGCTGTGCAAAAACCAGGGGACCATATTGTCCCTTCATTAGGAATTCCCATTTCCATCTATCCTTCGGCACCGCTTACAGGACATGTAACGGGCACGTCCTCTTTATGTTATGTTCTGTTTAATAAAACAACTGGGTAGCGGTTAGACTTTCTCTTCACCACGGTGGTGAGCAGGTCTACTCCAGATACGTGACTCTACCCATGCTGTGCAAAAACCAGGGGACCATATTGTTCTTTCCTTAGGAATTTCCATTTCCATCTATCCTTCGGCACCGCTTACAAGACATGTAACGGGCACGTCCTCTTTATGTGATGTTCTGTCTAATAAAACAACTGGGTAGTGGTTAGACTTTCTCTTCTCCACGGTGGTGAGCAGGTCTACTCCAGATACGTAACTCTACCCATGCTGTGCAAAAACCAGGGGACCATATTGTCCTTTCATTAGGAATTCCCATTTCCATCTATCCTTCGGCACCGCTTACAGGACATGTAACGGGCACGTCCTCTTTATGTGATGTTCTGTCTAATGAAACAACTGGATAGCGGTTAGACTTTTCTCTTCACCACGGTGCTAAGCAGGTTTACTTCAGATAAGTCACTCTACCGATGCAGTGCCAAAACCAGGGGACCATATTGTTCTTTCCTTAGGAATTTCCATTTCCATCTATCCTTCGGCACCCCATACAAGAAATATACCGGGCACGTCCTCTTTATGTGATGTTCTCTTTAAACAAAACAACTGGGTAGCGGTTAGACTTTCTCTTCACCACGGTGGTGAGCAGGTCTACTCCAGATACGTGACTCTACCCATGCTGTGCAAAAAACCAGGGGACCATATTGTTCTTTCCTTAGGAATTTCCATTTCCATCTATCCTTCGGCACCGCTTACAAGACATGTAACGGGCACGTCCTCTTTATGTGATGTTCTGTCTAATAAAACAACTGGGTAGTGGTTAGACTTTCTCTTCTCCACGGTGGTGAGCAGGTCTACTCCAGATACGTAACTCTACCCATGCTGTGCAAAAACCAGGGGACCATATTGTCCTTTCATTAGGAATTCCCATTTCCATCTATCCTTCGGCACCGCTTACAGGACATGTAACGGGCACGTCCTCTTTATGTGATGTTCTGTCTAATGAAACAACTGGATAGCGGTTAGACTTTTCTCTTCACCACGGTGCTAAGCAGGTTTACTTCAGATAAGTCACTCTACCGATGCAGTGCCAAAAGCAGAGGACCATATTGTTCTTTCCTTAGGAATTTCCATTTCCATCTATCCTTCGGCACCGCTTACAAGACATGTAACGGGCACGTCCTCTTTATGTGATGTTCTCTTTAAACAAAACAACTGGGTAGCGGTTAGACTTTCTCTTCACCACGGTGGTGAGCAGGTCTACTCCAGATACGTGACTCTACCCATGCTGTGCCAAAACCAGGGGACCATATTGTTCTTTCCTTAGGAATTTCCATTTCCATCTATCCTTCGGCACCGCTTACAGGACATGTAACGGGCACGTCCTCTTTATGTTATGTTCTGTTTAATAAAACAACTGGGTAGCGGTTAGACTTTCTCTTCACCACGGTGGTGAGTAGGTCTACTCCAGATACGTGACTCTACCCATGCTGTGCCAAAACCAGGGGACCATATTGTTCTTTCCTTAGGAATTTCCATTTCCATCTATCCTTCGGCACCGCTTACAGGACATGTAACGGGCACGTCCTCTTTATGTGATGTTCTCTTTAAACAAAACAACTGGGTAGCGGTTAGACTTTCTCTTCACCACGGTGGTGAGTAGGTCTACTCCAGATACGTGACTCTACCCATGCTGTGCCAAAACCAGGGGACCATATTGTTCCTTCCTTAGGAATTTCCATTTCCATCTATCCTTCGGCACCCCTTACAAGACATGTAACGGGCACGTCCTCTGTATGTGATGTTCTCTTTAAACAAAACAACTGGGTAGCGGTTAGACTTTCTCTTCACCACGGTGGTGAGTAGGTCTACTCCAGATACGTGACTCTACCCATGCTGTGCCAAAACCAGGGGACCATATTGTTCTTTCCTTAGGAATTTCCATTTCCATCTATCCTTCGGCACCGCTTACAGGACATGTAACGGGCACGTCCTCTTTATGTTATGTTCTGTTTAACAAAACAACTGGGTAGCGGTTAGACTTTCTCTTCACCACGGTGGTGAGCAGGTCTACTCCAGATACGTGACTCTACCCATGCTGTGCCAAAACCAGGGGACCATATTGTTCTTATTTCAGGAATTCCCATTTCCAACTATCCTTCGGCAATCTATATAAGACATGTAACGGGCACGTCCTCTTTATGTGATGTTCTGTTTAATAAAACAACTGGGTAGTGGTTAGACCTTTCTCTTCACCACGGTGGTGAGCAGGTTTACTCCAGATACGTGACTCTACCCATGCTGTGCCAAAACCAGGGGACCATATTGTTCTTATTTTAGGAATTCCCATTTCCATCTATCCTTCGGCACCCCTTACAAGAAATATACCGGGCACGTCCTCTTTATGTGATGTTCTGTTTAATAAAACAACTGGGTAGTGGTTAGACCTTTCTCTTCACCACGGTGGTGAGCAGGTTTACTCCAGATACGTGACTCTACCCATGCTGTGCCAAAAAACAGGGGACCATATTGTTCTTATTTTAGGAATTTCCATTTCCATCTATCCTTCCGCACCCCTTACAAGACATGTAACGGGCACGTCCTCTTTATGTGGTGTTCTGTCTAATAAAACAACTGGGTAGTGGTTAGACATTTCTCTTCACCACGGTGCTGAGCAGGTTTACTTCAGATAAGTCACTCTACCGATGCAGTGCCAAAACCAGAGGACAATATTGTTCTTATTTTAGGAATTCCCATTTCCATCTATCCTTCGGCACCCCATACAAGATATGAAACGGGCACGTCCTCTTTATGTGATGTTCTGTCTAATAAAACAACTGGGTAGTGGTTAGACTTTTCTCTTCACCACGGTGGTGAGCTGGTTTACTTCAGATATGTCACTCTACCGATGCAGTGCCAAAACCAGAGGACAATATTGTTCTTATTTTAGGAATTCCCATTTCCATCTATCCTTCGGCACCCTATACAAGACATGAAACGGGCACGTCCTCTTTATGTGATGTTCTGTTTAATAAAACAACTGGGTAGTGGTTAGACTTTTCTCTTCACCACGGTGCCGAGCAGGTTTACTTCAAATAAGTCACTCTACCGATGCTGTGCAAAAACCAGAGGACAATATTGTTCTTATTTTAGGAATTCCCATTTCCATCTATCCTTCGGCACCCTATACAAGACATGAAACGGGCACGTCCTCTTTATGTGATGTTCTGTTTAATAAAACAACTGGGTAGTGGTTAGACTTTTCTCTTCACCACGGTGCCGAGCAGGTCTACTCCAGATACGTGACTCTACCCATGCTGTGCCAAAACTAGGGGACCATATTGTTCTTTCCTTAGGAATTCCCATTTCCACCTATCCTTAGGCACTCCTTACAAGAAATGAAACGGGCACGTCCTCTTTATGTGATTTTCTGTTTAATAAAACAACTGGGTAGCGGTTAGACTTTCTCTTCTCCACGGTGGTGAGCAGGTCTACTCCAGATACGTGACTCTACCCATGCTGTGCCAAAACTAGGGGACCATATTGTTCTTTCCTTAGGAATTCCCATTTCCATCTATCCTTCGGCACCCCTTACAAGAAATATACCGGGCACGTCCTCTTTATGTAATATTTACTTCAAACAATACCACTGGGTGGCAGGAAGAAAATTGTCTTCAGCCCGGTTGTGAGTAGGTCTATTTCAGACAAGTGGCTCTACCCAAACGATATCACAACCAGGAGCCACTATGTTTTTTCCTTAGAGATTCCTAATTCCACTTACCCTTTTTCATCCTTACAAGAGCTGTAACGGGTAGGGCCTATGCCTTCTTAATGTGATGTTCTCTTTAACCTAATCAACTAGGTAGCGGATATACTATTCTCTACAGACTGGTTGTGAGCATGTATATTTCAGACAAGTGGCTCTACCCAAACGATACCACAACCAGGAGCCACTATGTTTTTTCCTTAGAGATTCCTAATTCCACTTACCCTTTTTCATCCTTACAAGAGCTGTAACGGGTAGGGCCTATGCCTTCTTAATGTGATGTTCTCTTTAACCAAATCAACTAGGTAGCGGATATACTATTCTCTACAGACTGGTTGTGAGCATGTATATTTCAGACAAGTGGCTCTACCCAAACGATACCACAACCAGGAGCCACTATGTTTTTTCCTTAGAGATTCCTAATTCCACTTACCCTTTTTCATCCTTACAAGAGCTGTAACGGGTAGGGCCTATGCCTTCTTAATGTGATGTTCTCTTTAACCAAATCAACTAGGTAGCGGATATACTATTCTCTTCAGACTGGTTGTGAGTAGGTCTATTTCAGACAAGTGACTCTCCCCTAACGATACCACAACCAGGTTCCACTGTTTTTTCTTTAGAGATTCCTAATTCCACTTACCCTTTTTCATCCTTACAAGAGCTGTAACGGGTAGGGCCTATGCCTTCTTAATTTGATGTTCTCTTTAACCTAATCAACTAGGTATCGGATATACTATTCTCTTCAGACTGGTTGTGAGCATGTCTATTTCAGACAAGTGACTCTCCCCTAACGATACCACAACCAGGTTCCACTGTTTTTTCTTTAGAGATTCCTAATTCCACTTACCCTTTTTCATCCTTACAAGAGCTGTAACGGGTAGGGCCTATGCCTTCTTAATGTGATGTTCTCTTTAACCAAATCAACTAGGTAGCGGATATACTATTCTCTACAGACTGGTTGTGAGCATGTATATTTCAGACAAGTGGCTCTACCCAAACGATACCACAACCAGGAGCCACTATGTTTTTTCCTTAGAGATTCCTAATTCCACTTACCCTTTTTCATCCTTACAAGAGCTGTAACGGGTAGGGCCTATGCCTTCTTAATGTGATGTTCTCTTTAACCAAATCAACTAGGTAGCGGATATACTATTCTCTTCAGACTGGTTGTGAGTAGGTCTATTTCAGACAAGTGACTCTCCCCTAACGATACCACAACCAGGTTCCACTGTTTTTTCTTTAGAGATTCCTAATTCCACTTACCCTTTTTCATCCTTACAAGAGCTGTAACGGGTAGGGCCTATGCCTTCTTAATTTGATGTTCTCTTTAACCTAATCAACTAGGTATCGGATATACTATTCTCTTCAGACTGGTTGTGAGCATGTCTATTTCAGACAAGTGACTCTCCCCTAACGATACCACAACCAGGTTCCACTGTTTTTTCTTTAGAGATTCCTAATTCCACTTACCCTTTTTCATCCTTACAAGAGCTGTAACGGGTAGGGCCTATGCCTTCTTAATGTGATGTTCTCTTTAACCAAATCAACTAGGTAGCGGATATACTATTCTCTACAGACTGGTTGTGAGCATGTATATTTCAGACAAGTGGCTCTACCCAAACGATACCACAACCAGGAGCCACTATGTTTTTTCCTTAGAGATTCCTAATTCCACTTACCCTTTTTCATCCTTACAAGAGCTGTAACGGGTAGGGCCTATGCCTTCTTAATGTGATGTTCTCTTTAACCAAATCAACTAGGTAGCGGATATACTATTCTCTTCAGACTGGTTGTGAGTAGGTCTATTTCAGACAAGTGACTCTCCCCTAACGATACCACAACCAGGTTCCACTGTTTTTTCTTTAGAGATTCCTAATTCCACTTACCCTTTTTCATCCTTACAAGAGCTGTAACGGGTAGGGCCTATGCCTTCTTAATTTGATGTTCTCTTTAACCTAATCAACTAGGTATCGGATATACTATTCTCTTCAGACTGGTTGTGAGCATGTCTATTTCAGACAAGTGACTCTCCCCTAACGATACCACAACCAGGTTCCACTGTTTTTTCTTTAGAGATTCCTAATTCCACTTACCCTTTTTCATCCTTACAAGAGCTGTAACGGGTAGGGCCTATGCCTTCTTAATGTGATGTTCTCTTTAACCTAATCAACTAGGTATCGGATATACTATTCTCTTCAGACTGGTTGTGAGCATGGCTATTTCAGACAAGTGACTCTACCCAAACGATACCACAACCAGGTTCCACTGTTTTTTTCCTTAGAGATTCCTAATTCCACTTACCCTTTTTCATCCTTACAAGAGCTGTAACGGGTAGGGCCTATGCCTTCTTAATGTGATGTTCTCTTTAACCTAATCAACTAGGTAGCGGATATACTATTCTCTTCAGACTGGTTGTGAGCATGTCTATTTCAGACAAGTGACTGGCCTTGCGATGTTAGGGGATTTTTATTCCTTTCCTTAGAGATCCTCAATTCCACCTTCCCTTCTCTATCCTTACAAGGGCTTTAACGAGTACGCCCTCTTACGACCACCACAGACAATAATTCTACTTCAGGTACGCGAACATGCGTTCTTTTACCAATACTCACAGCTTTTATTTGTTGTCAACCTTAAGGTAACCTATATTCTATTCGTTTATATTATACCTACATTAATAATCATTTCCTGTCATTCGAAGACAATAACCAGTTAATCACCTTAAACTTCGAAAAAAGGTTTTCGATGCAGATGTGAATGTTTTATTAGGAAAAAAAAATTAAAATGGATATTTTAAATTGGTATCTCATAACCGGTATTAACATCCCCATTGCCTTGGTAGACCTTTGCTCTTATACACCTTCTAACAACACCGTCCTTTCCCACTTCAGTCCAACATATAATTAGCTCCTTCCCGATCGATACCATGAGAATGTGATAGTCTACACGATACATTTATTAAAATACACAACTCATAAAATGTACCACACATACAGGTTATGAATACATATATTATATTATATATTATTTTAAGTCACAAACAATGATAAAAGTGTTAAAAGGAATGTTTGAAATTTAGACGAAATTAAAATAACTGGTGAATGCAACTGGAAATAAAGGTAAAACATTTTCTGCGATAAATATCTCCGTTCTGCAATTTGTTTATTGGCGGTGGCCAATTATTGGTTTATTGGCCGTATAACAATAACTATATAGTCTGAAAAATATTATTCTACACGTCAAAAGAAATTTGCATTAGTGGAACAGCTGTTTTGGAGTTTCAAAGCTCAAGATGTAGTTGAATACGGCGACGGAAGTCTAGTTTTGCATTTGGCACGTCACCTCTGGACCCAGCTTCCGGGTCAGGCCTTCGGTGTGGGTCAGGCGCGGCAGATGCAGTGCAACCCGCTGCAAAGAGATGCTAATGGAAACACATGTCCCGTTCAAGCAGAACGCAATAAATCGGCGCATTGTCTGTTCTTGGAAAAGTTTGTATCTAAAGGAATACGTGAAACGCTCACTGGCTGAAAATCAATGAATCGAAATAACATTAAAATGTAAGTGGTAATAGATGCACGTTTCAAGCCTCGTTGATTTCTTTTCTTCATATGATGAAAGAAATATGAAAATTTCCAAGTACTAAGTAATCATGTCCTACATTTCTGTCATACAAAAATTTAAAATAAAAAGCTTAGAAAAAATTTAAAATATAATTTTCGTTATAACTCAAGCTTCTCTTAAAACTTTACAGAATTGGCAAATCTATACTATTATAAAAAAATCTAATGGTGTCTGTGTGTGTGTGTGTGTGTGTGTGTGTTTGTGTGTGTGTGTGTGTGTGTGTGTGTGTGTGTGTGTGTGTGTGTGTGTGTGTGTGTGTGTGTGTGTGAGTGTGTGTGTGTGTGAGTGTGTGTGTGTGTGTGTGTGTGTTTTTGTGTGTGTGTGTGTGTGTTTTTGTGTGTGTGTGTGTGTGTGTGTGTGTGTGTGTGTGTGTGTGTGTGTGTGTGTGTGTGAGTGTGTGTGTGTGTGTGTGTGTGTGTGTTTGTGTGTGTGTGTGTGTGTGTGTGTGTGTGTGTGTGTGTGTGTGTGTGTGTGTGTGTGTGTGTGTGTGTGTGTGAGTGTGTGTGTGTGTGTGTGTGTGTATGTGTGTGTGTGTGTGTGTGTGTGTGTGTGTGTGTGTGTGTGTGTGTGTGTGTATGTGTGTGTGTGTGTGTGTGTGTGTGTGTGTGTGTGTGTGTGTGTGTGTGTGTGTGTGTGTGTGTGTGAGTGTGTGTGTGTGTGTGTGTGTGTGTGTGTGTGTGTGTGTGTGTGTGTGTGTGTGTGTGTGTGTGTGAGTTTGTGTGTGTGTGTGTGTGTGTGTGTGTGTGTGTGTGTGTGTGTGTGTGTGTGTGTGTGTGTGTGTGTGTGTGTCTTTTACTAAATCACGTAAAAACTACTGGACCCATTAAGCTGAAATTGTTACATGGACATTTTTATGGTCCCTGTTCAAGACATAGGCTCATTTGTATTTGGAAATTCCGTCAGGGCACAGCCCCACTGGATTTGATAACTCTCTTAACACTTAATTATCTATACTCCATTATATACTTGGATTAATCAGCTGATAATCACCTATAAAAGTCACTTTTAAACACATCTAAACAGCTGATAGTAAATGTTGTTTATCTATCAAGGTTAGTTATGCTTTACAAATGTTAAGTTGCAAACAGAAGCTTTTCCTTGTCTTGGTTTTTCAAGACAATAATTGGTAAGTTTATAATTTGATATATTTATTGGGATTTAATATATCTGTACTATTATATAAAAATCTAATGGTGTCTGTCTGTGTGTGTGTTAGTCAATCACGTAAAACTACTGGACCCAATGAACTGAAATTTTACATGGACATTCTTAGGGTCCCTGATGAACGCATAGGTCTATTCTTTTATTAAGGCACCGCCCCACTTGCCTTGAAAACTCCTTTAACACTCAGTGCTACAGTTCTTTTACTAATGCATAGATTTCAATAAACTTTTCTGAACATCATGGTCAATAAGATTACCTATGTAATACAAAACTGAGGTGTAAATTTAGTTTTAAATTTTGATGTCGAAGAGAGTTGTATGTATTTTACATGCAGGATAGTGAGTAAACAATTACCGCGAGAATAACAACACGATATATTTAATACGGATTAAAAGGAAGTACGTTACAGATCATAACTTGAAGATATGATGCATTCATTAAAACTCTGGAGTATAGAATAACAGCCAATCTCGAGGTGAATAGATAAGCTGGTTTAATTAAACAACTGTTCTGGTTTGAACAATATAATTGACTTAGGTTTCTTCGAAAAATATACCTTTTAACTTTAGTATACCAACGGTCTACCATAGTAAAACGAAGGGCCTTCATGGTATACTACTGGTAGGCGGAGGAATACGGGGATAATTCCCTTGAGTAGGGCCTTTTCCTGAGTATACCTTCTGCCTTCCACGTTACACTATACGTAGGTGTCTACATACGTAAACATGGATAGGCCCTTTTCCCTTTGGCCTATTCTGGTCGAAGGTAGGTATCTACTTGTGATTACAGATAGAAAGTAAAAAGACCTACTGAAAACTAAATGTGTAGTTGAAGAACCTGGCGTTGTAGCGTTTTCTGTATTTTCTTGTAAGTGTGAAAAACGTTAAGTGTGAGTTATGTAGACGAATTTTAATTTAGATGTTCTGTTTAAAATGTGTATATTGTTAGCTGGAGCAACTGCGCTTCAATAACTGCAGCTACTTTCCTTGCGAGGAGGGTAAGTGGCTCCGTACCTGTTGACGCTTCTCTTAGATACATTCTTTTAACTAAACTTGTATAAAGGATAAGGAATCAGTTTAATTTGGGAATCGTCTTGGCCGGTCGTGGCGTGGCCTCCTCTAATCCAACCAAATGGCCAATCGTTTGGGTAATATTTCTAACATTACTTACATTTAAAAACGAGTTAGAAGCGGTCGCGTCGTGCAAGAATAAAAACTCACTTTGGTCACGAGTTGACAAACTTTAAAGCCTAATAAATTGATCATTTGTCACGATTTTATGAAATTGCTAGTCACAAGCTGGTTGGCCTAGCCGCGGGTGTAATCACACGCTTTAACGACAAATTCCTATCATACAGTTAAGGGCTCGCTGAAAACTGTCATTAAGCTTTATCACTTTATTTCTCCTGTAATAAGACATTAATGCGCTCATTAGACGCACTACAATGAAACCGCCTTGTTTCCGTTGCCGTGTGTGTATTCAAATCCTTGTTGCCAGGTGTCTTCGTATGCGGACAGGATAGGATCTACAAGTCGAAACGGGTAGGCTTTGTGTACGTTTGCTTATGGAGGAAACAAATACGAAATCTTTATGTAAACATAAGGTCCAGAGAAGCCTGTTTACTAAAAAGTTAGAAGAAAATAGGAAAAATAAAAACTATAACATGTAACTATTGTACTATTTAGATAAATTCATTGTTCTTTATATTTAGAGGTCTGTCAAGTAAAACGTGTTATGGTCCTACGTATTATAATATTAGCATAGTTGTGAATAGATAAATCAAGACATTGCCACTTACGAATCTTTGAGAGAATGCAATCAAAACGAATCTTTGAGAGATCAACAATTTGTCACAAAGATTTCCGAATATAAAACAAGACGTTAATGCTAAGAGTTTATTTTGTTTTTACTTAGACGTTTTTTTAAGGATTATGTTTCAATCCTTTCTAAATGAAATTTGCATATATAGCCTATTTAGAAATTCTGTGTATTTTATTATATTATGAGATAACGTATGATTTCATAAAAAACTGTATTTGTTAATTTTCTTTATGTTAGAATTTATATTATGCATTAGTTAGTTAAAATGTATATGTAAGGAAATAATTTTATTTCATAATAAATTAGCGGTAAATATTGGTATCTAAGATACTGACTTCTTAATGGCTAACGTTATATTTAATAATTAAGTTGAATATTATAACAATAGAAAAAATGTATAGATATAAATGAGATAAATCGTAAAATATAAATTAGGATATGTAAAATTATAATAATTAATAAGGCCGCGTTAGTTCTATATTGTATAACTTTTCTATATGACATTAGAAAAAGTAGCTTAGCGAATTATAGTGGAGAAATAATTTTACTTTCTGCCAAGCTCATCCGATAAAGGGGCCTTTTATTGCAAAGGTGTAATAGTAAAATATGTTTAATGCATCAGTTGAGAAAAAATAGCTTAACTTTACTCTTTCCCAAATTATTATTTTATGTAATGCTTTACGATGTTCACTCAATTTGATTAATATTGTATATGAATTATATGAAAAGGATCGTAAATATGAGAAGGATGCTTAGAACTAACCTCTGCGGTCTGGCACATTAGGAAGGGTTATTGCTCACATACGAAGAGTCGTGAATCTAAAGGAGACGTTCTCTTTATTAAGGTCATTTTGAGGTTATCTCGGCGTGGTAGAAGAAGGACAAGGAAATTATGTGGATTAAAATAGGGAAATAATAGCACTAGTTTTATGTAAAATTACGCTTCGTGTGGCCAGATCACTCACCTAAAGTATATCTGTTCTCTACTAAAGTCAGTGACAGTTGTTTACATAATATAGTGCGGGACACATAGAAGGGCACCACATTGACGCATGCCCACCATGCTCCTTCCTAACACCAGCATACACGATACAGACCGGGCTCGCACGCAGTCCCCCTGCCCAGTCAGTCTGAGAACGACTGTGACTTTATAAAGTCAAAGTTGACTTTATAATTGAAAGTAGGGGAAGTGTAGTGGATTCAACGACTACTTCCGTTCCCCTACACACCTAGCTACGTGACGCGAACTATACCCTCCTTAAAAATACTTGGTAATGAAATAGGATGATAAATATAGTGAATGTGTGAGACTGTATTTTTTGTTGTTTGTCTAGCTAGATGGACAGTAGACGTTTCCATTAGGTGCTGTATGTCTTCAAACCCTGCGGACTAACACGGGTGGGGAAGGAACTGGATAAATTATGTTGAACATTTTATGATGTAAGAAATTCAGAACAAGTACGTCATTTATATAAAAAATTAGTTATTGTTTGCTCAGAAGCAATAATTAAAACTTAAAACTCGGGTCTCTTCAGTTTCAAATTATTCAAAATGTTCAAAGCAATTAAATTAAAATCTAAAAATATCATTCAATTCTTCTCTGAAACACATGTAAAAACTATATGTTTTTATGACCACATAGATCGTATGTCTACTTTAGGTATGCGACCTTGTATACTTAGGCCCTTCGTCCACCGGTGCAACGCAACTGCAATCTTACTTTAAAAAATGTCACATGAGGGTTGACCGGGAGTCGTTTTCTAGTTGGACAAGTGTTATTGCATTGAGCTTCATCCACTGGTGAGACTGCATCGGGACCTGTGATCAACTCGCAAACAACCAAAAAACTCAAAACAACTGCTATTTAATTGCATGCCGACTCACGTGAGATCAACTTTAAACGTAAGTATTTTTCACTGGATAGGTTATTAGTTATGCTAGATCGCGACCACTGATCTCCTCCTTCTTTCTGATTATTGTCTTTTCCTGCGACATATGACAGATATACCGTCAAATACTCAAACCTGAAACTTGAAGAGTTTCAACTCATCTTATGGGTTGAACAACCCTCTCAACCAATCTCCACGTACAAACTTACAACGGTAACTTACGGCATGCATAGCTTTCCTTACCTCGCAATCAGGGTCCTCCGACAACTCTGCCAGAATGAAGGAGACTCCTCCCCTGAGGCAGCTAAAGCTCTAATTCAACATACCTACCTTGATGACATCATCATCGGATTAGACACAGTGGAAGGAGTTTTGGAACTTCAAAAAAAAAGCTCGTCCGTTTATTGAACGAAGAAGGCTTACTGAACCTCGCAAAAGGTGTACCAACTCCAGTCAACTACTTCGCAACCTCTCGCCAGAGTTGCGAGAAGACGCAACATCTTCTCCTGATGTGTCCTTCTTTCTGATTATTGGATGAAGTTTTTCGCCCTGTTCATTGGACAGTTTCCTAGATATCCTATAAAACCTTCTGAACTTTGCTTCTTTTGCAAGTTTTGTGAAAGCTGAAGCCGATTGACTTGTTTTAATGAAAGATGAAACGAAAATCTTTTTTGAAGCCTCTACCAGTACGCAACAAACAACACTACTAGTATGCACACAGCTCTCCATTTTGATGTAGACTGAAGAAAACTGTACTGCCTTGATTGTATGTTGCAAGTAAGTTGTACTAGTGGACGAAGCGCAAGCAAAGCAACTCCCTCTCAACTATCTTAAACGAGTTGGGTTGTAGTCGACTTGCTTTGCTTTGCGATGGTGGACGAAAGGACTGGATGTAGCTATCCCCTTACAACATCTAGTGAGACGTTTTATGTTCCTACCCTAATAGTACCTACTTTTAGACCACTTTGCTATCGATAATAGATTTTGCCTACTAACCTTTCGTAAGTGATATTACTCATACTTTTCTTATATATACAAGAGCTATATGAAAAATTTTAAAAAAATGGTTTTATGTGTACTTCGATTCTGACAGAACGGCTTCTTGCGGAACAAGAAGCAACACTCATTTTATATTACAAAATTAAAAAAAAACTTTACGCAAGTATTTATAAAAATATATTTTTTCCTAATGTTTATAAAACTCCCGACTCAAACAAGAACGACATAAAAATTACAAAAAATAATTCAACTCTAAACTAACCAAATCGAACTTTTAAATTCGTGCACTATTGAATTTATTTATTCTTCATGAACGATGTTTAGAAAATCCTAGTTGAATGAAATTTCTAGTTCAATGATTTTTGTGTTGTTTGAAAAAGAATAAATTAATTCTACCTATTTGATTCCATTTTCAACTTGACCTCAAACACTTTGATGTATAATAGGCTACGTTAACACTTACCTATAGTAATACTTTTTGTTTAACGAGGGCAACTTTTTCGGGCGAAATGTCCCACTATTAACTTGCGTTATTTAAGCATTTTGTACTTATAAAATCGTGCTCCAGTAACGTGCGATAGAATATGTAAAATGATTTACGGTTGGATGGCTACTTAAGGAAATAAGGTAGCCGCGAATGCTAGCCATAAGGCACAAGTGTGATTTACATGAGTGCACTGTAGCTTTGTGCGCCAGGACTGCTCCAGGCTGGGCAACCTGCTCATTCAAATTGTTCCTACAGTCGTTTATTTTATCCACTACTTAGCACTCCCTCACGTGGCAGCCGCAGGTTATTTTAACATGGTTGTGTGCATTTCTCCACAAATACGGCAGCAGCTGACTAAAGTGTAAAAATTAATTGTAATACATGTCAGAAGCGGGTGTAGAATTTTCTTGAGGGGACGCAGATAATATTTTTTTATTAGAAAGAAAATAAAGGTAACTTTTTCTACTTAGAGAAAAAACTAAGCGCATTTATATTATTATTCAACAAATTTTATTCACTATAGGAATAATTTATAGTTTTAAATTTACTTGTGTTATCGATAGGTTTATTGTGTCAAGTAACGCAGCCAAATACTCCTTGGGGGGGGGGGAGGCTTAATGTATACATCCAAGGCGAAATGTTTGAAATTAAATCCAATATTTTCCAGACGAATGCCTAAATTAAACATAAGTTGAAAAAATGAGTGAAATCTTAAAAGCAAACTTTGAACAAACTTCTTTCATTTTCACAAACAATTCTTCAAAGAAATATTGAGTTACGAGACTCTTTTAAAAAGTCCTATGCTACAGACATTTTCTGAAGGATATAAGCCTTGATTAGGTTACTTATTTCTCAAATATGAGGCCATCGCCAAACGAAGTTTAGTACATTGGAGTATTTTACGGACTGCATTTTTACTGATAGATCTAAGCTTATTCGTTTAATGTCAATTAATTTAACATAAATGACTATCTTTAATTAAATTATGAGAGTTTGAAATTCATTTCAAATTTGTTTTACAATTGGCCAATTAAATTAAGCTAAATTTTTACTCGATAAACCATACGTGGCGATCCACTGGTGTAGGAAAAAATATTGTATCGTGTAGGGTTACTTACCTGAAGCTGATTAGCATTCAACAGGAGTAAAAATGTGTCTATCAGGAAATTAGAATTTACAGAAGAAAAAGTATAGTAGAATGTAAAAAAAGTTATGAAAATCGAATTGGATCTAAAAATTAAACACGAACTACTTATAACATGTACGTAAGGCTCCCCTAATCGTAGACGGAAAAATGTATTGCGTATATCTATTACGTATAACTGTTCACTCGTAACGTGGCGCGTGATCGATCGGTAGAAAACTAAAAGTTAGCCCAATTCAAAAACATTTGTTTTTGTAGTGCGTATTGCATCAAAGGCCATCGCTAAGAAATTGCAGGCGTTGTGGTAGTTTAGGAAACTTATATAAGTAACTTTTTTCAAATCTTTACGTAAATGATCTGGTTAATATGACAAACCAAATAAAATAATATTTATAGCGGCCTTTCGCACTTGTCAAATCTACATTGTTGTAATATAAATATTACACCTCATATTATAATGTGTGTGGAACGGTCCTTCCCCTTGCCTAAGCTCGCCCTTCAAGGTCGCGCGAGAGCTTACTTGTGATCAGCTATATCTTCTTATAACGCCAGTAAAACGTACGCCTACTTCTGAAATGCTACCATGTACACGCGAGCCCACCTTTCGTTAGTCTTTCCTTAGACAAACCAACTAATTGGCTTACAACAAACACCACTATAAAATATATGTTGCTAATGAGTTTGATTGCTCTATATAATGTTTTATAAACTATTTTTCCAAAGCCTTTGGTCAGCTGTTATCTCTTAGCGTTTCAAAATACCCCCTACTATTACAGAAAATTAATACATTTCAACTTTTTTTTTCTTGGCTCATAAGGTACCCAGAACTTAGCCACAAGGTGTCTCTCGCTTATCAAGCAGAGTCCCACAGGTACTTGTAAGCCTTAGGAAGCAGCTATGCTGAGGCTATCTATGTCAAATCAGATAATTAAGTCAGTCAGAATGTAACAAATAAGTACTTGATTCAATACTGGTAAAAGATGTTTAGGAATAAAGAAGTAAATTAAAGCGTTATAAAAGATTGTTAAAATAAGTAATATAAATTTTGTTTTAAAATCAACTCCTACTGTGGCCAACAAAATCAAACCTTATTTTAGTATTTTTTTTTATTTTATTAATATAATTAATATAAATATGTATATACATATGGCAGAATCACAATATTAAGGAGCAAAATAGAAAGCGAATTTCCTTGCAATTTTCCATTTTCCTCTCTATATATTATATGCTGTTGGGCTATTATTTTTGTTTATTACTATTTGTTCGCTTTAATTTTTTTCGTATCTAATTTATGAAGCCGATAGTGGTCTACAATTTTTCTTACTATCCATCTCTTGTAGCTCTTCATTATTGCAAGGAACCTTTCTCTTATAATTTATATACACTTTAAGTAACAGATTTCTAGCTTTGGGAAAGTTGGCTGAGTGCTAAAGTGATGTATTTCAACATGTAGTTATTCAGTTCGAATCCGACCAAGACATTAACTTTTTTAAATCTAATTATTGGATAAATATTTGAAAAAACTGTATTAATATCAGTTTTCATTTACTCTAGGTTAGAAAAAGTGTATTTGAACTTGGTTGGACGAATAAAACGTATTTTATTAACGGTTAAAAATTTATACTATATATATATATATATATATATATATATATATATATATATATATTAAATATGGTGATATGTTTTCTTGTAATATAGTTAGTAAATTAAAAATTATTCAAAAACAAGAATACTTTTAATGAATATATTTATTCAAAGCTTATCGCCGATAAAATAGTACCAGCATCTTCAGGAAAATAATTATCTAATAAAATATTTTTACAAAATTCTGTAAAATATTCAGAATTTTGTAAAAATATTTTATTAGATAATTATTTTCTTGAAGATGCTGGTAATATTTTATCGGCGAAAAGCTTTGAAGAAATATATTCATTAAAAGTATTCTTGATTTTGAAATATTTTTAATTTACTATTATATAAGGAGAGTGTGAGCTAACAGAAGGAATTGAAAAATGGTAAACTATATTTTAAAAAATCCATCAAAATAAAAGTACTTCCAAAGTATATACCTCTTTGAGTACATTTTTATGTCTTTCCTAACATTCTCTTAAATTTCTCTTTAAAATACTCTTGAAATGTTGATAATTATTCCGAAACTCGTCAACAAAAAAAATATTTAATGTTTTATTATTATGATGTCGAATATATTTTAAAAAAATCTACTCAAATATATACAAAATTCCTACCAGAGGAGAAGATGAATATATTAAGAATTTCACCTGCAAAGTAGCTCAAAAATAAATTCTAACAATTGCAACAATTAAATTTAAAAAAACCATTCGCCTTGTGTTACGAACATCTTCTTAGCAGCTTAACGTCCTGAACGGTTTTACATACGGAACCGGGTCGTGTGAGAGTTAACGCTGGACGTAACTTCGCACCCTAACTATACACGTCTCGCTGCTACCTTATGTCCTTATGCTAACAACGTAGAGATTTGGAATTTGCAATTTTAACCAGTTAACCCAGATAGGTTGTTTAGATCGTCGTGTTTTTTCCTCACTTTATCGTCCGGGAAGAGTTTTACCTATGCAAAGCTACTCCTTAACTCTTCAAAGGTGGCGTTATTTTTCGTTTCGTAACCGAGCAACAGCTGTGCGATAGCGTTGCGTTACTAAACGAATTAGGTCACATTGTTCCACGTTTCGTTTGGCTTATTACGAGAAAGATTTATAAAGGATTTAAGGCGGTTTTGATTTTCATTGTTGACATTTTCCCCTTCTTAATAAGGATCTATTCAAACAGAGCAATGATCGCAACATTCTATTTCGCCATTACTGTCTTAACAGAGAATAGACTTAAGCTGGACTATTGCGGAATGAACGCTTTTCTCGTGTACAATAGGGCAGCTGTGGATTAAGTTATAACTTTTTGTAACAACAGGTGAAGAGTTTTACGACCAGAGTAAGGCAAAGACAGTACTTCAAAAGCTGTTGATTTCTGCAACATTATCGACGTTTCTGTCGTTTGCAGGCAATACTTTTATTAATTTTCAGGAATAATTATTAAGTTTCAAAATAAAACTAATAAATAAAAGATCGGAAACTACAAATTATAAATACTTTAAATTCTCATACACGTTTCAATTAGTTCAGACTCGTTTCAAGTGAATGATACATGTTTAGAGTCATTGAAATTCGTATGAGAGTTGAAGTATTTTAATCGTAAGTTTGTGTTAATGATAACAGCTGTTTTTGTCTTCACTTACATAATGTTTGTAGGTTATGTTTAGAACATTTTGAATCGTAGTTTCTTTAGTATTCAGGAAGAACGTAAAGTGGTTTACCTTATGTGATTTCAAACCAAATCTTTTTTTATTAATCGCTGGTCATGTTACTTTACGTATTGTACATTAAGTTAAACTTTATACCTAAGGCAAGTTACATTATTTCTTTGTATGATAACTGTAAATTTTAAATTAATGCTTTTAGTGTCACTTGGTAAAAAACCAAAACCTATTGATATTTTTCAGCAGACGCGTTTCGCACTAGGTGAGTGCATTGTTCAATACTGTAGGTCACGGACAAGACTCTATGTGTCTTGAACAATGCACTCACCTAGTGCGAAACGCGTCTGCTGAAAAATATCAGTAAGTAGTGGTATTTTGCTAAGTGATACTAAAAGTAGTAATTTAAATAAAAAACCTCAAGATGTACAACACAAAAACTGCAAGTTGTAAATTTTAATCAAAATACTAACTAGATAATGGTCTTATATATATATATATATATATATATATATATATATATATATATATATATATATAATTAATAAATTGAAAATGTTTCAAAAACAAGAATACTTTTAATGCATATATTTATTCAAAGCTTTTCGCCGATGAAACATTACCAGCATCTTCAGGAAAATAATTATCTAACAAAATATGTTTACAAAAATTTAATCATATGTACTACAAACAACCATATGATTATACCTATTGCACTTTATGTAATTTTTTCTATAACATCAATGACCTTATAAATAGTTTGGTGGCTTGATCTCACTTGTATTTGTTCATCAATTAATTTGTCTTTAACTTTATGCTTATAAATTTCCAATGTTTCAAATATATTCATTTTTAATCCTTTATTTAATTCTTTTATTATTTTCATATTTTCTATTTCCGGAAACTCGTGTCCATTATAAATACAATGCGTAGATAAATTTGATTTGTATATGTTTGGTTTGATATAAACGTTTGAATGTTTTTTGTATCTTTCCTTTAATATCTTTTTTGTTTGTCCTACATATAATTTATTACAAGCTTGACATTTTATGTTATATACACCATTTTTCCTGCATATTATTTTGATTGTTATTGTTTATTAAATTTTTATTTTTAATATCAGTTTTGTATGTAATTTGTAAATTTGTTTCTTTAAATTCTTCAATAATCAAAATAATATGCACGAAAGGAATGGTGAATATAATATAAAATGACAAGCTTGTAATAAATTATATGTAGGAAAAAGAAAGTAAAGGAAACCTACAAAGAAAATTTAAGCGCTTACATCAAACCAAACATATACAAATCAAATTTAGCTACTCATTGTATTATTAATGGACACGAATTTTCTGAAATAGAAAATATGAAATTAATAAAGGAAATAAATAAAGGATTGAAGATGAATATATGTGAAACATTGGAAATTTATAAGCATAAAGTTAAAGACAAATTAATTCATGAACAAATTCAAGTGAGATCAAGACACCAAACTATTTATAAGGTCATTGATGTTATAGAAAAAATTACATAAAGTAATTTTTGTAAAAATATTTTGTTAGATATTTATTTTCCTGGAGATGCTGATACTGTTTTATCGGCGAAAAGCTTTGAATAAATATATGAATTAAAAGTATTCTTGTTTTTGAAACATTTTCAGTTTATTAACTATATTACAAGAAAACATATCACCAAATTTAATATATATATATACACATACATACATACACATTATTATTATTATATATTTTAATTATGAATATCTAAGTTAGTTCAGTAGAAGTTATTTTGAAAATTTATGGATAAAATTAAAAACTTGTATAAATATGATTAAATTATAAATAAAATGTTTTAAATTATATATAAAAAATATACAGTAAATTAGTATCTAAGGGGAACAGAACTAACAAAGACTCTTATGTGGTCGTTTTACGTTTTTATCACTTTCATCAATGGCCTTCATAATTTTAACCTAATCCTTGCCAAAAGTTTTCACTTTGCATCACACAATTTACGACTCATTGTTATAATGGTCCAAGTACAATGAAGCATGGAACCACGCTTGAATAAGTGTGGAACACTTTAAATATGTTTTTAGAGATAGAAATTAACTGATACTTTAGTTTAGCCAGAGTAACTCAGTAATTACACAAATAGTTTAGTTAAATGCTTCATTCGGTCTAAGTAAATGGTTGGATCAACCAAGACCTGTAAGTCCTTCCGGAGTCCAGCATACGGACGTGAGTAATAGAGCCAAGAGCGTAATTATGTCAATAACGAATATGTCAACATATAATGGTTTTAAAACCATAAAAAGTTTGAAATTACTTTAAAGTATAAATAACTTTACTAGAGAGGTTAGAACTATACAAACGTCATCAATGAAAGCGTCGGTACAGAGCTATCACCATTTTCTGTACCCATTTAGAAGTTTATCCTAATCGATGACATTTTTTACAGTTCAATATGTGCACTTTTAGTAAATACTGTTTGATCCGTGCACTTGTGGGAACGCAGTCAAACCAAGTCCAGTTCCCAAGAGGCCTTTACATTTATACAGAAACCGGTTCCAGGAACAATAATATTTATTAATAATGCTATAAAATAGCAGTTGAGATATGTTGTCCCTGTACGGATTAAATCCACACTAGGATGTGATCTAGGAAATCAATGAAGCGATAAGTCGTAAATTAAGTGAGCTTGTCCGACTGGCGTCAATGAGAGATGTAGAGCTGTGTGCAACAGTGGCTCGGCTTTTTGAATATTCCTCGACATGTCCTGCCTCCTGACACTGAAATACATTGTACAAGACCTGTGGGTTTGATATGTCTTTGCCGTAGACCTTTTAAAAACCTTACCTACAACAACTTTCATTAAACAATTTATTCGGTACCTGTGTGGCGACAGTTTTCTGGGAATTTAATAAATAACGTTTGATCTGATTAAATTTCTTCTCTTACAATTTTATTATTATTCGAATTTCTCATGTTGTATATTATGTGTTTTAATTTGGATTTTAAATTCATTTGAAGTTAGATTTAAATAGTTATCAACATAGATAAGTAAAGTTATCAAAATAGATAAGTAAAGTTATCAACATAGATAAGTAAACTTATCAACATAGATAAGTAAAGTTATCAACATAGATAAGTAAAGTTATCAACATAGATAAGTAAAGTTATCAAAATAGATAAGTAAAGTTATCAACATAGATAAGTAAAGTTATCAACATAGATAAGTAAAGTTATCAACATAGATAAGTAAAGTTATCAACATAGATAAGTAAAGTTATCAACATAGATAAGTAAAGTTATCAAAATAGATAAGTAAAGTTATCAACATAGATAAGTAAAGTTATCAAAATAGATAAGTAAAGTTATCAACATAGATAAGTAAAGTTATCAACATAGATAAGTAAAGTTATCAACATAGATAAGTAAAGTTATCAACATAGATAAGTAAAGTTATCAACATAGATAAGTAAAGTTATCAACATAGATAAGTAAAGTTATCAACATAGATAAGTAAAGTTATCAACATAGATAAGTAAAGTTATCAACATAGATAAGTAAAGTTATCAACATAGATAAGTAAAGTTATCAACATAGATAAGTAAAGTTATCAACATAGATAAGTAAAGTTATCAACATAGATAAGTAAAGTTATCAACATAGATAAGTAAAGTTATCAACATAGATAAGTAAAGTTATCAACATAGATAAGTAAAGTTATCAACATAGATAAGTAAAGTTATCAACATAGATAAGTAAAGTTATCAACATAGATAAGTAAAGTTATGAACATAGATAAGTAAAGTTATCAACATAGATAAGTAAAGTTATCAACATAGATAAGTAAAGTTATCAACATAGATAAGTAAAGTTATCAACATAGATAAGTAAAGTTATCAACATAGATAAGTAAAGTTATCAACATAGATAAGTAAAGTTATCAACATAGATAAGTAAAGTTATCAACATAGATAAGTAAAGTTATGAACATAGATAAGTAAAGTTATCAACATAGATAAGTAAAGTTATCAACATAGATAAGTAAAGTTATCAACATAGATAAGTAAAG